>SNQJ01S0008040.1:88679-114299 GCA_010110895.2 Picea sitchensis
TCTCTCTCTCTCTCTCTCTCTCTCTCAACCTGCTCAATTGTTCATGTGTGTTTGAACTCTCTTTCCTGACTTGTCTTTATAGTTTTAGATGAGACCAAAACCCTAATCTGTTTTTGAAATTACTCCTATTCTAAGGCATGCATGCATGACATACAATTTTTAGACTCGATTACTAAAAATAATACTTTCACTTTTTAACTAAATTGAATTACAAAATAGAATTTACTTTTCGGAAATAAAATTACTTTTCAAAAATATCTTGAACTACTTTGTGCACGTTCACACAGAACTTGTGCAAAAGTTATTGTCTGAACTATAATTCTCAACACTAGGTAAAACCATTGAGGGTGAAAATTTTTTCTAGAGGGAAGAAGAATTGTTGATTAGCACTGTGAAAAGGAAGATTACACATTCAAACAACAATATGGTGCACCTAGGAATACCAGTTGAGTTCAAGGACAATGAAGAGGCATTTTTAATGAAATCATTGAACTATTGAGTGTCATGTCTGCTAGGATGGACACCATGGAAGCATCCTAGAGAAGAGGTGACTATAATAGATCTCCATGGTGTGAGTGATGATGAATGTGAACAAGAATTTCTAAGAGAACCCCAAGCTCTAGAAGGAAATATGATAAGGGCCTTGATATAATCTCTGAGGTAGATCCAATATGGAAACCCCTACCTACTCAAGGAGCTTGAACCTGGAAGAACTCATAGATTGGATTGGGGAAATGAATAAAATTTTCAAATTCAAGAAAATCAAAGATCCCAAGAGAGTGAAATATTTCATGCACCAATGTGAAGGGTGATGCACCCTTGTGGTGGGATACTCTGCAATTATGAAAAAAAAAGAAGGGCAAGGAGAAGATTAGATTTTGGGAAATCATGGTTTCCAAGATGAAAGGGAAATTACTACCTATGGATTATTCTCTAATTTTTTTTAGGAAGTGGAAACACTCAAGACGAAAGGAAATGAGTAGGAAGAAATACACTAAAAAATTATATAGGTTGTTCATCAAATCTAGAAAAAGTGATGAATATGACAAGGATGTTTCTAGCTACATCAATGGTCTTAGAAATTATATCCAAGACGAGCTCAACATGGTGAGAATTCGATTTGATGTAGAGATTTACTAGAGCCTTGAAGGATGAAGAGACACTATCTAGAAAACTACAAAGTTCTTGAGGTAGAGAAACAAGAAGTAGAGTAAAAATCATGTATGGTGGAGGAAAAACAAGTGGAAGCAAAGGAAAAAATGCCAACACAAGTTCTATGTGTCAAAGATTTAGATGAAATTCTAGATCCCATAGAGGAAGAGGAGGATTTAACGGAACTTGCTTGAGGTGTGGAGTGCAAGGGCACTAGGCTTATGATTTTCCAGAGAAATTAAATACCATCCAAAGACAAGAAGTGAGAACCCATATGAGTTTAAAGTGAAATTGAATCTATTGTTGGGGGAAATGTAGATGGAATTTAGGGAGAACATGGAGAGAACCTCATTTTGTGGAGACTGTTGTTGAATTTGAAGAGAGAGATTGAAGAGAAGGATCCATAATAGTGGAAGACTATCTCCAAAACTAAATGAAAAATTGGAGGTAAGATTTGTTCCATCAATATGTTTAGGAAGTTGCAAAACCTAAGACAAAAGGAAATAAGCATGAAGGAATACATTGAATAATTCTACAGGTTGTCCATCAAATTCAAAAAAAGTGAGGAAGGTGATGAGGTTGTTTCTAGATACATCAATGGTCTCAGATTTCTATTCAAGACTAATTTAGCATGGTGAGAACTCGTCATGTGGCAAAGGCTTACTATCTAGTTGTGAAGGCCGAAGAGAAAGTATCTACAAAACAACAAATTTTATGAGGTAGAGAAAAAATTGATAGTTTGGTAGAGGACAAACGAGTGGAAGCAAAGAAGAAGAGACCAACACAAGTGTTGTGAGTCAAAGATTCAGAAGAAATTTTGAAGCTGCTAGAGGTTGCGGATATCCTAGAGGAAGAGGAGGATGATTCAACAAAGCTTGCTTCAAATGTGGAGTGCAAGGGAATTAGGGTTGTAAGTGTCTAGAAAACTTTAAATGAAACCAAAGATAAGAAGGAAGAATCTATAGGAGCTAAAAGTGCATCTAGTTTTGATGTTGGGAAAAATGTAGAAAAATTTCAACAATAAGGTGGGGAGAGCCCCAAGTTCTAGAGAGTGTTGTTGAATCTAGAGAAACAACTTGAAGAGTGTTAAATTTAGCGTTTCGATTAAGTTCTTTTCAATTTACTAGATAATAATAGCATAAGCAAGATCACTTAGAGAAACACAATCACAAGGTACACAACATTTTATCCTGGGAAACCCTCATGGGGGAGAAAACCTAGTAAAAACTTCCTTAATATAGATTGCCAATAAAATTCCAAGACTAAAGACCAAACCACCAAGAATAACCTAGGACTGAGCATGCACCCCTCTCTCCTTCTTCTTGTAACTGCATCAACCTCCAAAATATGTGCATTAACCATGTGACTGAGTGTGTGTAAGAATGAGGCGCCATCCTCTCTTATTTATACTCGCTGAGGAGCGCTAGGGTTGTGTGATTTCACCAAGCAGAGTCGACTTCTCTCAATAGTGTTTAAAACCACTTTAATAAACCCTAGGGGCCGACTTCTCAAATACCACCATATAAATATGGTTTGACCAATCCACAAAAGAGGATTTGGTCTTATACAATACTAGACATGATCAATCCACAAAAGGGGATTTGATTTATACAATAATAACTCAATTATAATTAGAATATTCTTCATAGTTACAATATTTCAACACTCCCCCTTAACAAGAAGGGTATTCTACTGACATAACCCAACACAACATCATCATGAGAGAGAGAGAGGGAATCAACATCATCAACATCTGGAACACTGACTGACATATCTTTAAATCATCAGAAGTTTTTCTCATCATCAATAACATCATCTTTCACAACATGGAGCTGGAGTAGAATCATCATCATTATCTTCAGCATGGAGCTGAAGTAGCATCATCATCATCATCTTCAGCATGGAGATGAAGTAGCATCATCATCATCATATTCAACATGGAGCTAAAGTAGCATCATCGTTTTCAGAATGGAGCTGAAGTAGCATCATCGTCATCATCTTCAGCATGAAGTTGAAGTAGCATCATCATCATCATCATCATCTTTAGAATGAAGCTGAAGTACCATCATCATCATCATATTCAGCGTGAAGTTGAAGTAGCATCATCATCATCATCTTCAACATGAAGCTGAAGTATCAACCTCAATAGCATGAAGCTGGAACAACAATATCACCAACATGAGCTGGTACAAAAACAACACGAGGTTGATACAACATCATCAACAACATGAGGTTGATACAACATCATCAATGACACGAGGCTGGTATAACAAAATCAACAACACGAGGCTGGTATAGCAACATCAACAACACAAGGCTTAGACAACAACATCATCAACATGAGGTTGAGATAACAACATCATCAACACGAGGTTGAGATAGCAACATCATCAACATGAGGTTGAGATAAAAACATCATCAACATCACCAACACGAGGTTGAGATAACATCATCAACATCATAATATGGCAATAGAATGAGGTAGGTGCAACAACAACATTGTATGGTACTGTGACAGACCGTTCTTACCGGACCTTCAAGATCTTCCCAGGAATCAGAAGATTGCCTAGGATATAAAATCATACCAGAGCTACCATGTGGTACTCTAACATATTGTCCTTACGGACCTTCGGGATCTGCCCAAGAATCAAAATATTCCCTAGGATATAAAATCCTAACGAAGCTACCACATGGTACTCTAATAGACCGTCCTTACCAGACCTTAGGGGTTTTTCCAGGAATCAAAAGTTTCCGTAGGATATAAAATCCTAACAAAGATACCACTACTGACCATAGTTGGCATATACATGCACATGTACTCTGACAAACCGTCCTTATCGAACCTTCAGGATTTGTCTAGGGATGATCAGTGCCCTAGGATATAAAATCCTAACTGAGCTACCCGTTGTTCATCAAGATACCATAGTATCATCAACATCACTCCTCCTTTCGAGGGAGATCCTTTCAGATTATACCAATATTGTCTCGAAATTATTTAATCTTTACATGAGACAGAGGCTTGGTCCACACATCTACAACCTTCTCATATGTGCCAACATATTGGAACTTTACAACTCCTCTCTGCATCATATCACGAATGTAGTGATACCATATTTCTATGTTCTTCGAATTATCATGGAACACTGGGTTCTCCATCATATTTATGCAACTCTAGTTATCACATAGAATCACGGTGAATTCCATATCCATATTGAGTAGACCTGTCAACAACTTCCGAAGCCATATGGATTCACAACTGGCGAAACATGTTGCAATGTATTTCTCTTTCGTCGTGCTGAGAGAAATATTGGATTGCTTCCTACTTTTCCACGAAGTCATGGCTGACCCCATACTGAAACAACATCATGAAGTACTCTTTCTATCATAAACACTTCCAGCCCAATCTAAATCAGTATATCCATACAATCTGAATTCATGATATCCATTATAACAGAGACCATATTCCAACGTACCCTTAAGGTATATCATCACATGTTTTGCAGCTACAAGGTGAACACGTCTAGGCTCTACCAGATACTGACTCAAGGTGTTCACAACAAAACATATATCTGGCCTGGTATTCGTCAGATACATCAATGAACAAATAATATGTTTGTACAGAGTAGCATCAACCAATTCTGATGAAGTATCTACCAGGAGCTTCAACTTTGTTTCCATGGATGTGTTCATGGATTTACATTTAAACGTGTCAAACCTCTTCAGTATTTCAATTTCATACTTCCCTTGGTTAAGGAAGATCTTCTCTGGGCTCTGCCAAACTTCAAGACCTAAGAAATAATGCATCCGGCCTAGGTTTTTTATCTCAAACTCTGCAACGAGCTTCTTCTTACAATCTGTGATGAGATTTTCTTCTCCAATTAAGAATAAGTAATCTACATATACCATCAATAAAAATGGATCATCATTCATAACCTTGAGGTAAAGGTTAGAATCAACTTTACTCTTGGTAAATCCCAAGCTTGTTAGGAAACTATCAATTATGCCATACCAAGCTCTAGGAGCTTGCTTTAATCCGTACAGAGATTTCTTCAATCTGCAAACACGAGTCTTTCTATTTTCAACTTCAAACCCTCATGGTTTGTTCTATATACACTTCTTATTTAATAACACCGTTTAAGAAGGTTGTTTTCACATCCATATGGTGTAAATTCCACTTCATAAGAGCTACAATGGTTTTGATATGGCTACAGGATCAAAAGTCTCTTCTTAATGAATACCTTATTTTTCCCATCACATTGTACCAATCATGGTACATTTGTTTAGCTACAACTTAATCTGCATAATCATGTGTTGTGCTTTCTTCAAAGCATTATTTGTCTCACTGCCTGAGAGTATGTCCTATACTCTCTCTGCAATTGTTCCTTCTGGAACCGGGACTCTACACCTGCAACTGTTATTTTTGAAGTTGAGAATGCCTTTCTCTATTCTAACTGTAGTTTTTGAACTCTGAGAGAGTGGCTCAATAACTGATATTGAAGGTAACTTTTCTTCTTTCATGGAGATAACTCAATCTTCAAATACAGGAACTTCTCCCCCTGAATCTCATACTATATCAGAATCATGGTTGTTCTGGTTGTCTTCATGAATACTGGAACTATTTCATCAATTACTGGAATAAGTATCTTGTCATAGTCTTCTCCCTCTTGCTGGGAGAATCCTATGGAAACAAATCAATATTTATATTGTTATATGCAACATGCTTGATCTGGAAGATCAATCTTGGAAGTCATTACTGACTTCCCTTCTGGTCTCAAGGAAAAATCCATGTCTCAGTCCTTTTGACTAGATTCCTCCTCTGTTACTGAAACAAGGGAATATTCCCAGGATATTTCATGTCTCCTAGAGGTCTCTGAAGCTAGTCTTCTCAACTCATGTCATTTGTCTCCCAGTCCTATAAGATGTCTCTCCATATTATCCTTTTTGAGATCAGGCTTACTCTGATTCTTGATTTCTTCTGAATCTACAAAAACTTCATAGTCTCTACAGGATATACTTGGTAATGAATACCAAGTCTTAATTATGAAAAGTTGAGTCAAGATTGAAACAAAATTTTCTTCCTGTCAATGTGTCTTCATTATTCAATTCTAATGTCCAGTCATCTTTGGAGCATTTTGTTCATTACGATCAATATTCACATGAGATACTATGTCTCTCAAAAGTAGCTTCTTATTCGTCTTCTTTGGTACATGGATGTATATAGTCATGCATACAACTTGGATAGTATGATTCATGTCTCATTTAATATGTTTCCTCCTGCAACCTTCACAATAGTTTCCTTAGGGCACCTATGACCTGCCCAGAACAAGAACAATAAGGCAGGAAACAATAGACAAGAATAATACTCTTTAAGGCTTGAAAAATTTAAAGTTGTCATCTTATACAATGAAATTGGAAGGGCAGTTGAGGCAAGAAAAATCATCTATCAAATCTTGGCAGACTCGGGTCAAGAGGATGGAATCTGAAGGCCCACAAGGGGTGAAATCCTCATTGGATGAAAATGACAAATTGATTCAAAGCTTGAAGAAGAAATTGAAGATGTCTACCACAGAGAATCCATAAACAACAAAATTGGTTTCTCTAGAACAGGAAAATTAAACACTTCGTCAAGAGGCATTGGACTACAAGGCTAGGGCATTGCATCTAGAACAAGAAAAGGTGCGGTGGTCACAAGACCAGACAGAATTGATAAACATGGTTGTAGTTGTACCTCCTACTGTAGAAGCTGGGCCAAACACTGAAGGACTTGTCTAGGCTATGTCACAAGTTAGCCTAAAAGAAGGATAAATCAAAGGGTTAAAAGGGAGCATAGAGAAATTGAAGCAAGAGATACAAGCAAAGGATGAAAGAATGGATCAATTTCAAAAGGAGAATAAAGCCTTATAGGAAAGGATAAATAAGTTGAAGATGATATTAAGAGGCAAAGGCATGTTGCAGGGAGCCAAGTATATCATCTGGGACTCTATAGATATTGAATCTGCCAAGTTTAGAGTGTATTGGAATTTCATCAATGATAAAGACAACATAGCCATCATAGCCAGAAACATATGCACTATTGTGAATGAGACTTTAGCAAATAAGCCATCAGAATGGGCCCAAAACGCCATAAATCTACTCAACTCCATTCCTACTGTAGAACTTTAGACTATTGGAGTTAAATAAAGAACTACATTGATCACCTGGGCCAAGAGGGTTATTGCTAAACATAATCTGTTGAAATCAGTCCAAACCAAGGCAACACAGATGGAGAAAAGTGTGCAAGAATTCAAGGATATGTTTGAAGAATTGTTTATTAAAGGCCTCCCACCCTTTTGGGATGGAAAAGGAAAATTATATGATCAGGAAGAATACAACACTCGCCTCACTTAGTGCAGAATGGATCACTCCAAGTTTGAAACCCTGGAGGAAAATATGAAAGGAGAAACCCTGGTTGAAAATCTGATTACAGATTTTGAGATTCTGAATCCGTTCAAAGCAGTGAAAATTGGACTACCAGTCATGACATATGCCTCCTTCATTGACTTGGAGATCCTGGTCAAAGAAATGATGGATTATGATATCCCTTCTTACTAGCAATGGAAGGAGATAGTAAGATTGGGTTAGACAAAGTGCAGTTTTCCAGGGTCCAGTAAATGATGTCCATGTGTCACTAAAGATGATAGACCATGTAGAAGACCAGAGTAGAACAAGTAGCAAAGAAAGAAACTGAAGCGTCAGAGGTGTCAAAATCCAAATCACCAAACATTTTCTTGCTCATTATTGTAATCGATTTCAAACCAAAACTGTCATTTTGTACTTATTGTAATCAATTTCAGAAACTGAAAAGTTTCATTTTTATCATTGTAATTGGTTTCAAACTGAAGGAACTCGACTTCTATAAATATTAGGAGTTACAAATGTATTAGTGTTGGCATAAGTTCAAGGGCACGATTTTAGCTATTTGGAACTTCAATGTAATTTTCTGAAGTTGAATTGAATACACATGTTGAAGTCTTGAAGTTTCCATGATAAGATTATAATGGTGGTGAACTGAGTTTTGTCTCCTTTCTTTGTATGTATTCCTTGTATTTCTAATTTCATTTTCACTATATTTTGTTTAAATTGGATAGTCAGAGGCCTAGAATTCATCTTGTGATACTCTCGGCTGAAGCAATTTAAACTGTGTTATGTTATTCTTAACTAATTCAGAATTCATTTATTTAATGCTCTGATGCGGTTATATGTTTTATTTTCTTCCTACACTCTAAATTTACAAATTATAACTCAGATTTATCACCTCATTTAGCCTTTATCCTATGGAAAGTTCTATCGACCAGTCAATGCTTCCATTCGTTTTTAGAAGTTGGACTCCATAGCCCTAAGTGTCCCTCCCCTTCCTTGCCAACAAAATTATAAAAAAAAACCCCAAAACAACAAAACCCAGACATTGATTGTAAAAGAAATACCAAGTGACAGGAGAGATCCCTCTCTGAGCTGAGCAGGCTAGTACTCAGCTCAAAAGTTGGTTTGTAGGTTACCTTTGTCATTTGTTTTATCAGCTGAACAAATTTACAGCGTGATAACATTATGGCGTCGTTTTCAGGGATCGAAAGTGAAATCTTCCCTGGGAAAAGAATGACTTAAAGATTCAGATTTGTTTCCTGAGGGTGAAAGTGAATCAAAAACCTTATTGGATGAGACTAAATCTACCCTGACGACTCCATTATAAAGGGACCAGTAGCATAAAGTAGTTTGAGCTAGAAATCCTGGCTCCCAAGAGAATTCATACCAGGAGAAACCTAGACCTAGAAGCAGTAATCCCTATGTCTGACCCTGAGAAGATTGTACACAAAAGAAAAGAAAAGCTAATAAGTCTAGTTTTGTGTCTAGACAGATATCTATCCTTTCCCAAATATGGAGTGACAAGTATTGAAGACCTTGATTTTGATTTGCAATTTGAGCAAACTCTGTTCAGAACTAAATATGAGTGTTGTTTGAATGAGATCATCTTTGATGAGAAGAGGTTCCAAAATTTAATTTTAGCTACCTATACTAAACCTCTTGTGATTCATACTTAGAACCAACAACCACTTCAAGTTCTTACTGTAACAATGGAAGCTAGGTTTTCCCTTGTTGTTTTACCTTCCCAGTTACATGATCTGCCCTGGGAATATAAACAGAGGATTAAGTTGTATGATGTTGAAGGCGATGTGTCATCTCAAAAAAACTTAGACTGGTTTAATGATTTTATAGACCTAGAAGAAGTATATTTTGAAGATGCAAAAATCAGGTTGTTTGCACAAAGTCTTACAGGAGAAGTCAAAAAATGGTTCAGAGCTATCCCAACAACAAGTATCTTAAATTTTTAAGCCTTTGAAACATTTTTTCTCGTAAAGTGGGGTGACAAGAAAAACCCCCTTCAGTTGCTAACCCAATATAAAAACATGAGAAGGTCGCCTGATGAAACAGTACATGAGTTTTCAACTAGATTTATAAAAGTCTACAACTCAATTCCTACTGAAGTAAAACCTCCTCCTAGAGTCGCTCAACTTAGATATGTTGATTCATTTGAAAGTGATTTTTTTTTTTTTTGTTGAGTGAAAGAAGATCTACTTCACTTGATGATATGATGATTGATGTAATAGAAGTTGAATTAAATATAATGTCTTCAGGAAAAATCAAATATAATTCTGACAGGGACATGAACAAGGTTCAAGATAAGGCACAGCCTTCAACCTCACAGTCATCAAAAGAGATGTTTGAACTGATAATGAAGACCATGGAGAAAATCATGGAGAGGATGTCTTTAGATAATAAGCCTAACACCAAAGAATAGGTTGATGTCCCACCCAGGAACCAAAGGAGACCATTAGTTCCACAAATCAGACAAAGAGATCAGAGGAACCAAGGTGATCAACAAATAAGACCTCATTTTCAAAATAATTATGTAAATGAAAATTTTGATGGAACTTTTGAAGACAACAGGCATTATTGTGATGGTAATGAAACATAGGTGTTTTTTACTAAAGAAGAACATGACCAGTTCATGGATCAAAATGAAATATCCATGCAGAAGGATGATGAAAGATTGTCAGTGGAAAAGGAAGATTACCAGATAGGGCTGCAGAATTCCATCGTGCAATTCCAAAAACAATATAATATTCAAAACAAAAAGATGCATGCAAATCCTCCAAAGGGAAATCCTACAAAAGAATCTCAAAATAACACACCTTCTTCAAGTCAGCTTAAAAAGGACTCTATTACAAAGGATGTTGTGGATAAAGGAAAGCAGAAGGAAGAACTTCCAAAGAAAGTACCTGAAACAAGAAAGGAGACAGTCATCAAAGAGGTAGAGAAAACCTCTTCTTCCTTTAACTTTGAAAGTGAGATGGCCAAAAGTAAAATTTCTGTTCCATTCAATGAGCTAATAAAGAACAATTAATATAGGAATTAGATCATTAAGATGCTCAATATGGAAGAAACTTCTGATACTTTAAATATACAAGATGATCATCATGCCATCTTATTTGGCCCACATGTAGAGGAGAGTAGTGAGGCTTATGAGGTCCCTCCTTTCTATGTCAGTATGAAGATTCATGATATGACTCTACACAATGCTATGTTGGATTTAGGAGCATCCCATAATCCGATGCCCGAGGTAGTCATGGACTAATTGGGCCTGGACATTACAAGTCCTTACAAATATATTTTCTCCTTTGATTCAAGGAAGGTGAAGTGCTTGGGCCTAATCAAATATCTGGTGGTATCTTTGTCTCAAATTCCAACAAAAAATATGGTCATGGATGTGGTGGTTGCTGATATCCCTCCTAAATTTGGTATGTTGTTATCTAGGTCATGGGATACAAAGTTGAAAGGGACTTTGCAAATGGATATGTCATATGCTACTATCCCTATTTTTGGCCAAGATATGAGGTTGTACACGGAGGTTTTTCTCAAGTACATGGTCAGTAACAAAGCCCAACCAAACAACCATCCCATTTATTCTGTGGAAACTGAGATTGGTTCTTTCATTTTCTTTAATGATTCGAATTTTGAAGAGAAAGTGTCAAATATTGATATGACTTCCAAAGACCAATCTGATCAGTAAAATGAAGAAAGTTCAGAGNAGGTTGATGTCCCACCCAGGAACCAAAGGAGACCATTAGTTCCACAAATCAGACAAAGAGATCAGAGGAACCAAGGTGATCAACAAATAAGACCTCATTTTCAAAATAATTATGTAAATGAAAATTTTGATGGAACTTTTGAAGACAACAGGCATTATTGTGATGGTAATGAAACATAGGTGTTTTTTACTAAAGAAGAACATGACCAGTTCATGGATCAAAATGAAATATCCATGCAGAAGGATGATGAAAGATTGTCAGTGGAAAAGGAAGATTACCAGATAGGGCTGCAGAATTCCATCGTGCAATTCCAAAAACAATATAATATTCAAAACAAAAAGATGCATGCAAATCCTCCAAAGGGAAATCCTACAAAAGAATCTCAAAATAACACACCTTCTTCAAGTCAGCTTAAAAAGGACTCTATTACAAAGGATGTTGTGGATAAAGGAAAGCAGAAGGAAGAACTTCCAAAGAAAGTACCTGAAACAAGAAAGGAGACAGTCATCAAAGAGGTAGAGAAAACCTCTTCTTCCTTTAACTTTGAAAGTGAGATGGCCAAAAGTAAAATTTCTGTTCCATTCAATGAGCTAATAAAGAACAATTAATATAGGAATTAGATCATTAAGATGCTCAATATGGAAGAAACTTCTGATACTTTAAATATACAAGATGATCATCATGCCATCTTATTTGGCCCACATGTAGAGGAGAGTAGTGAGGCTTATGAGGTCCCTCCTTTCTATGTCAGTATGAAGATTCATGATATGACTCTACACAATGCTATGTTGGATTTAGGAGCATCCCATAATCCGATGCCCGAGGTAGTCATGGACTAATTGGGCCTGGACATTACAAGTCCTTACAAATATATTTTCTCCTTTGATTCAAGGAAGGTGAAGTGCTTGGGCCTAATCAAATATCTGGTGGTATCTTTGTCTCAAATTCCAACAAAAAATATGGTCATGGATGTGGTGGTTGCTGATATCCCTCCTAAATTTGGTATGTTGTTATCTAGGTCATGGGATACAAAGTTGAAAGGGACTTTGCAAATGGATATGTCATATGCTACTATCCCTATTTTTGGCCAAGATATGAGGTTGTACACGGAGGTTTTTCTCAAGTACATGGTCAGTAACAAAGCCCAACCAAACAACCATCCCATTTATTCTGTGGAAACTGAGATTGGTTCTTTCATTTTCTTTAATGATTCGAATTTTGAAGAGAAAGTGTCAAATATTGATATGACTTCCAAAGACCAATCTGATCAGTAAAATGAAGAAAGTTCAGAGAAACAAAGTAATGCAAAAAATTGGATGTGAAATATGAGCTTCGATGGAGCTGTCAGCAGAGAAGGAGCAGGGGCTAGTGTGTGGATTAACCTCCCCAAAGAAAGCACAAAAATGTGTTCCTATAAACTTTCTTTCGATTGCACAAATAACATGGTTGAATATGAGGCATTAGTGTTGGGATTAAAGACTTTGAAAGAAATGGGTGCTAGGAGAATAGTTGTATATGGAGATTCTGAGTTGATTATCAATTAGATAAAGGGTATATACCAAGAAAAGCATCCTAGGCTGAGGGCCTATATAAATCAAGTGCTTGATCTTCTTGAATAATTTCCATAGTATAATCTTCCAGTGATTCCAAGAGGGCAGAATTAGATTGTTGATGCCCTGACTACTTCATCCTCAGTCTTCAAATTCCTATTTTCTATAACAAAAGATATGAGATTGAGGTCAAGCACATACCAGCAGTACTGATAACATTAAGTATTGGAAATTTTTCGAAGATGATAAACAAATATAAAGTTTCCTTAAGATGGAGGGTGAATTTGAAAATTTGAATATTGATGAGGAATATTATGGTGAAGAAGAAGATGCAGTTGTGTTCGCAAATGATGGCTATTTCAAGAATCAGATTGTTGGTAAGGATATAATGCAGCTAAAAAATAACATCATTCCCAAAGGCCTGGTCCCATTAGAAAAAATATTTGACAACGATGATGTGACCAGGAGTCCTAAAATTACTGCAAATGAGGGAGATGTTAAAGATTGCAACATTGGGACTCAGGAGGATCCCAATATTATCAAGCTATCCAAGACACTTAGCCCAGAGGTCAAGCAAATATATATCAATTTAATGAAAGAATTTCCTAATGTTTTTTCATGGAGTTATGAAGGTCTTAAATTTTATGATACCAAGGTGATTCAGCATGTGATTCCAATCAAAGAGGATCATAAACCTTTCAAACAAAAATTAAGAAGAATCAATCCTTTGTTGTTTCCCTTAATTGAAAAGGAGATAAAGAAGTTGTTTGAAGCCAAGATCCTTCTCTAAGGTTTTCTAACTGGGTGGAAAATCTGGTACCTGTCAGAAAAAAGAGTGGAGAGATCAGACTATGTCTAGACTTTAGAAATCTGAACAGAGTATCTCTCAAGGACAATTACCCACTTCCTAAAATGGATCATATTCTATAGAAAGTGATTGGTTCTCAAAAGATATCAATGTTGGATGGTTTCTCTTGGTACAATCAAATCATGGTACACCCTGATGATCAGAAAAAGACATCATTTACAACACCATGGGGAGCCTTCATGTATGTCAAAATGCCTTTTGGGCTCATGAATGCATGAGAAAATTTTAAAAGGGATATTGATATAGCTTTTGCTGATGAGAAAGATAAATTTATTGTTATTTACTTAGATGATATCACTGTATATTCCTTTTCTGGTGAAGAACATCTTAAGCATCTAAGGAACACTTTTCAAAAGTGTAGGAATTTTGGCATTTCATTGAACCCAAAGAAATGTAACTTTGGCATGGAAGAGGGGAAGTTGTTTGGTCACATTATTTCAAAGGAGGGAATAAAGATAGATCCCAACAGAGTTGAGGGAATCTTTAAAATTGGCACACCCAGAAGCAAAAAAGAAGTGCAATCCTTCCTGGGCAAAGTAAATTTTATGAGAATATTCATCCCTAACCTGGATGAAATCATAAAGAATATCACCAACATGCTCAAGAAAGTAAGTGAGATAAAGTGGACCCCTGAAGCCAGAAAATATTTTGAAGATATTAAAGTGGCATTGACCAAATCCCCAGTGTTAGTCAGTCCCAATTTTGAAAAACACTTTATATTGTTTTCTTTTGCCTCAAAGAACACCAATTGCTGGTGTCTTGTTACAAAAGTATGAACATAATTTTGAGAGGCCTATAACATACTATAGCAGGACATTGAGGGATTCCCCATTAAAGTATGATATCATGGAAAAGCATGCATATGCACTGGTCAAGGCCCTAAAGGAGTTTAGAGTTTATATCTTGCATTCTCATACCATTGATTATGTACCCAACGGTTATGTGAAGGAAATTTTAACTCGGCCTTACCCTAAGGGAAAAAGGGGCAAATGGATAGTTGTGTTGTTGGAGTATGACCTTGAGATCAAGCCTACCAAGTTGATGAAAGGGTAGGCACTTACAAAGATGATGGCACAAACAAATTGTGAGCTCTTGGGAATTAATTTCATTGTTGATTTGTCAACAGATTCAGAAGAAGAAAAGGCCCCTCAGGTATCCCAAAAATTCCTTGACTCCCCATGGTATGTTGACATTATTTATGTGTTGAGAAATTTGCAGGATCCTCCTGAATTGAGCAAAACCAAGGCCAATTTTTTGAAGCTGAAAGCAACAAAGTTTTGTATTTTAAATCAATCTTTGTATTGGAAGGATTCTAGAGGAATCTTGTTGAGTTGTTTGCTGGAGGAAGAAGTGGAGAATACCATCAGAGAGTTTCATAAAGGTGACTGTGGAGAACACCATTATTGGAAAACTACTGTGCACAAGATATTGAGGGTTGGTTTCTATTGGCCTAGCATTTTTTATGATGTTTACAAAGAAGTTTCAAGATTCCATGGATGATAAGGTTTTGATGGAAAGAGAAAATCACAACCTTTTCCCCTGAATCATATCTCTATTGAAGCACCTTTTAGACAACGGGGCCTTGATTTCATAGGAGAAATTCATCCACAGTCCTCAGCTCAACATAAATGGATACTCACAGCCACAGATTATTTCACCAAGTGGATTGAAGCAGTTCCCACAAGGCAAGCCATATATAATGTTATCATTCAGTTCTTGGAGAACAATATTTTGTCTAGGTTTGGTTGTCCAATCAAAATCATCACAGACAATGCAGCAACATTTAAGTCCAAAAAGATGGAAAATTTTTGCAGTGATTACAATATAACTCCCGGCCATTCCACATCTTATTACCCTCAAGGTAATGGGTTGGCTGAGTCATCCAATAAGAGTTTGACCATAATTATCAAGAATTTGTTGCAAGATAACAAAAAGGATTGGCACAAGAAGCTCATTCATGCACTATGGGATGACAATATCACAACTAAAAGGTCTATTGCTACTTCACCCTTCCAGATTGTGTATGGAATAGAGGCGATTTTTCCTACTTCATTAGGATTTCCAATGATGATATCGTTACAAGAGAAAGATGTTGAACGAGATGCCACTCAAAGGAGAATAAATGAACTAATCAATGTTTAGAAAACAAGAGAGAAAGCCTTCAACAACTCTCAATTGCACCAAGATATAAATAAAAAGGATTTTGACAGGCATAATAAGGAGGATGATTTCAAAGTAGGGGATTTGGTGTTGAAATGGGACCCTGGGAATGAAGACAGAGGAAAGCATGGGAAATTTGACCATCTATGGCTGGGACCTTTCAAAATTGTGGCATACCATGGAAATAATGCCTATCTACTACAGGAACACAATGGATATCTCATTGGTGGAGGACCTGTGAATGGCAGGTTTCTCAAGCATTATCTTGCTTAAAGGAATTTTCAATCTTTTCATTCATTGTATATAAACATTTTATTTTTATTTTTTTCAGTTGAAGCAAACGAAATCAAATCAACAGAAATTGAAGCCTGAAGCGAAGGCCCTAAGTTATGTTGAGTATAATTTGAGTTTTGTGAAAAAGATGTTGATAGATTTAGTTGCAGGAGTAAAATAAATCATGGTGGGTAGGAACTTGGTCTGTCATTCTTTGCTACCTCGTTGGGAGGATAGAATCCCCAGTTGGAGCCCATATTATCACCATTAAAATCTATGTGAAATCACGATTTCTAGACTTAGTGAGGCGCTAAATTGGTTTGGAAGCCCGATAAACCAGGGAAGGGGCTAAATCTGACAGGAAGAGGATAAATCTGGCAGGGGCGCTAAGGTGATGAGATCTGATGCATCGCATATCAAGAGATCTCCATATCGATGGTTGAGGATCATTTTGGGGGGAGAAGCTACGCGGAGGATAATTTCAGAAAGTGGGTTGAAATCTAAACCGTGGTTTTCGGTCGGAGCTACGTGGGGCCACTAGAAGCATTTTGGGGTGAAAAGCGGGTTGCCCCAAACCACTCCCTCACGCCCCCAAAATTTGGAAAAGGTATAAAAGGGAATTGGTTATTTATTTTATTACTATTTTGAACGTTGGACCGTTTAAAACTTGGCACGAACACCCTGGTTCAATTGTAGCTCAACAATACGTAAATTGCACATCATTTCTACTCATATCCAGGTATTTTTGGTCACGACCATGGATCCTATCGTAACTTCAGTAATAGAACAAGAACCTGAGGTGAATGAAGAAACCCTAATTGACCAAGATTCAGACATCTTTGATATCGAAATCACCATTTCTCCCATCTCTGTGTCCAGAAGCAACCTATCCGACAATGTAGGAAGGTGTATATTGTTCCTTGAAGAAATCCAGGCATCCATAGTCCTGTATGTTGTCGAAATCGCTTTCCCTTTTCCCGAATTCATAGGTTGGTGCGTTGAACAATATTCGCATGAAGAAAAGGTTCTAGTGAATAAACAAGGATCTGAGGTCATGTATAGGGTAGAGAGTCTGTCAATTCGATATTCCCTCGGTATACCAAAGTCTTTCTCTGCAGTGTCTGAACCTTTCAATGAAGAAAAGATAATTAGGGTATACAGAGAATGCCCATCAGAAGTACGAGATTTTTTTTTACAGACAATTTTCAAACCAGAACATTTTTCAGAGAGTCTGTCTTGGCCAAGGAATGTGAGTATAATGGTTATTGAAGTCTAGTGGGTATGTTCCCTTTTGAGTCAAGTCTTAGGACTAGATAATGACAAACATGTGGTCGAAGTCATTCTCGGTTTCCTATTGGTATTTTTCAGGTCAGAGTCTGATCAGTCAGTTTGTATCAGTTTTGATCAATTCATAGATGATAATATCCATAAACGGCTAGTGAATTTTCGCTCTCTAAGGCATTTCAGATATTACACCTATTTGCTGAAGATTTTCCTGGAAACCAATAAGAGAGAATTTCCTGAAGAAACATTCATATCAACTAAATGTAAGAGGATTACATTTCTCATCTTCATCAACAAAATCATGTCCAGGGTTTACAGTTTGATTTTCAACACCAACCTACCTAGAGTTTTGGATGACATGAAGAGCTATCTACAACCAAATCCAGAGAACAAAGTTGGGGATTGGGTACTATTCATGCACTCAACAGTGATCTGGGTTATGGTTGTCATGAATCCCTCTATCTATTACCTATTTTTCTGACCTCCGGAGACTTTTCCCTTGAATTCATCAGACAAAGAATTATATATGTGATAGAGCATTTCCTAAAATTGCACAAAGCCTCTAACCTCAAATTCCCCTTTATCATTGGCCTCTTCATTGTCAATACTTGATCATGTTTATCATAGATTCAAGCAAAGCTCAAAGAGTTTGGTTTTGCACAGCTATAAGGAAGGAGATATGATCCACACCAAATCATATCCAAGAGGAGATTGATGAGAAAACATGCCCCTTATGAGCATGAACATGTTGAGGGTTTTGATAAATTGGAAAACCTAGAAGTCGATGTTGATATGGAAGCAATATTGCAACCAACTCAAACACAACAAGTGGAGGCAACCCTGCAACAAAGTCAAACACAGAAAGCTCCTCAGAAAATGATAGTCAAAGTTCCTAAGATGAGTGTTTATAGCAAGAGAAGCAGTTCGGAGGCCATGGGGACCAGTGATCAACAAACTGCTCCTAAGAAGATGAAGATTTCATAGTCTCCACAGATAGTGAATTTGGAGGAAGAGCCTAGAGAACAAGTAAATCTAGATATGGTGGAAAGTGGCACTAACATTGTAGAGGTTGAAAACGAAAGAAAAATCCAAACTGAAGGCAGCTCAAGAACCTTTAGCAGCAAGAAACACATCTTTGATAAAACATCTGGGGAAACTTAACAATCTAAAGAATACTTGGCAAAACATTATGCTAAGAAGGGAAACATGGCTCTGGGTGAGATGAGGGATTTAGTCCCTGAAGTAGAAAATATTTCTCAGCATAAATTTTCTATGTTAACAGTAAGGGATGTTGAGAAGAGGACCTTTAACATTGCAGTTGCAGATGTAGAAAAAGTATATGAGATAAAGATAAGGTATGACAACATCAGTGCTCCAAATAAATTCAAATTCCATACGAATACCAATGATATGTTGTATTCTGACAACCTGAGTTTAAGCTTGAAGAATTCAAAGTTGTCATCTTATGCAATGAAATTGGAAGGACAGTTGAGGCAAGAAAAAGCATCTAGCAGAGCTTAGCAGACTCAGGTCAAGAGGCTGGAATCTGAAGGCCCCCAAGGGGTGAAATCCTCAATGGATGAAAAGGACAAATTGATTCAAAGCTTGAATAAGAAAGTGAAGATGTCTGCCACAGATCATCCACAAACAACAGAATTGGTTGCTCTAGAATAGGAAAATGAAACACTTCGTCAAGAGGCATTGAACTACAAGGCTAGGGCATTGCAACTAGAACAAGAAAAGGTGAGGTGGTCACAAGATCAGACAGAATTGATAAACATGGATGTAGGTGTACCTCCTACTGTAGAAGTTGGGCCAAACACTGAAGGACTTGTCTAGGCTATGTCACAAGTTAGCCTGAAAGAAGGAGAAATCAAAGGCTTAAAAGGGAGCATAGAGAAATTGAAGTAGGAGATATAAGAAAAGGATGAAAGAATGGCTCAATTTCAAAAGGAGAATCAAGCCTTGCAGGAAAGGATATATAAGTTGAAGATGAGATTAAGAGGCAAAGGCCTTTTGCAATTATCCAAACATATCATATGTGACTCTATAGTTGTTGAAGCTTTCAAGTTTAAAGTGTATTTGAATTTCATCAATGATAAAGACAACATAGCCATCACAGCCAGAAATAGATGCATTGTTGTGAGTGAGACTTTAGCAAAGAAGCCATCAGAATGGGCCCAAAATGCCATAAATCTACTCAACTCCATTCCTATTGTAGAACTTCAGACTATTGGAGTTAAAGACATAACTACATTGATCATCTGGGCCAAGAGGGTTATTGCTAAACATAATCTGTTGAAATCATTCCAAACCAAGGAAACATGGATGGAGCAAAGTGTGCAAGAATTCAAGGATTTGTTTGAAGAATTGTTTATTAAAGGCCTCCCACCATTTTGGTATGGCAAAGGAAAATTATATAATCAGGAAGAATACAACGCTCACCTCACTTAATGCATAATGGATCACTCCAAGTTTGAAACCCTGGAGGAAAATCTCAAAGGAGCAACCCTGGTTGAACATATGATTATAGATTTTGAGATTCTAAATCAGTTCAAAGCAGTGAAAATTGGACTACTAGTCATGACATATGCCTCTTGCATTGACCTAGAGATCCTAATCAAAGAAATGATGGATTATGATATCCCTTCTTACTTGCAATGGAAGGAGATAATACAGCTGGGTAAGACAAAGTGCAGTTTTCCACGGTCCAGTAAATTATTTCCAGGTGTCACTGAAGATGGCAGACCACATAGAAGACCAAATCAAAACAAGTAGCAAAGAAAGAAGTTGAACTGTCAGAGGTGTCAGAATCCGAATCGCCAAACGTTTTCTTGCTCATTATTGTAATCGGTTTCAAACCGAAAATGTCATTTTGTAATTATTGTAATCAATTTTAGAAACTGAAACGTTTCGTTTTTATCATTATAATTGGTTTCAAACCGAAGTAACTCGACTTGTATAAATATTAGGAGTTCCAAATGTATTAGTGTTGGAAGAAGTGCAAGGGAACGATTTTAGCTATTTGGAACTTCAATGTAATTTTCTGAAGCTGAATTGAATACACATGTTGAAGTCTTGAAGTTTCCATGATAAGATTCTAATGGTGGTGAACTGAGTTTTGTCTCCTTTATTTGTATGTATTCCCTGTATTTCTAATTTCATTTTCACTGTCTTCTATTTAAATTGGATAGTCAAAGGCCCATAATTCATCTTGTGATGCTCTCGGCTAAAGCAATTTAAACTGTGTCCAGTTCTTCTTAACTAATTCAAAATTCATTTATTTAATTCTCTGATGTAGTTATATGTTTTATTTTCTTCCTACACTCTACAAATTTACAAATTATAACTCGGATTTATCGCCTCATTTAGCCTTTATCCTCTAGAAATTTTTACCGACAAGTGAGCGCTTCCATTCGTTTTCAGAAGTTGGACTCCATAGCCCTAAGTGTCCCTCCCCTTCATTGCCATAAAACTTATAAAAAAACCTCCAAAACAACAAAAACTAGCCATTGATTGTCAAATAAATACCAAGTGACAGGAGAGAGCCCTCTCTGAGATGAGCAGGCTAGTACTCAGCTCAAAAGTTGGTTTGTAGGTTACCTCTATTTTGTTTTTTATCAGCCAAACAAATTTACAGAGTGCTAACACGCACTAAAAGTGTGAGTGGGTGTGTGTAATAATGAGGTTCCATCCTCTCTTATTTATACTAGCTTAGGAGCGTTAGGGTTGCGTCCTTTCACCAAGCAGGGTCGACTTCTCCCAATAGTGGTTAAACCCACTTTAATAAACCCTAGGGAGTGACTTCTCAAATACCACCATATAAATATGGTTTGACCAATCCACAAAAGGGGATTTGTTCTTATACAATACCCGACATGATCAATCTGCAAAAGGGGATTTGATCTATGCAATAATAACTCAATTATAATTAGAATATTCTTCACAGATACAATATTTCAACAAAGAGAAGGATCCATAATTGTGAAATACTATCTTCAAAACCAAATGCAAAATTGGAGGTAAGTGTTCACTTTTTTTTTTTATGGGGGTGGTACTGAAAAACCTCATGTCCACTGAGGTGATTCTAAACCTAAATTTGAAGTGTACCCTACACCCAAATGCATTTAGATTCTATTGGTTGCAGAAGGTACATCATGTCACTATGTCAAATAGGCTTCATAAATTTCCACATAGGGAATTACCAAGACCAAGTTCTATGTGATGTTGTGCCCATAGATGCCTTTCACTCTTTGTTGGGAAGGCCATGTCAATTCGATAGGAAAGTTGTTCATGATGGAGTGAAGATCATATTTTTGTTGGAGAAGAGTGGAAGAACATTTAGATTGTTTCACTTGAAGGAGGAAAAATGGGACAACAACAATAGCATAGTAATGTTATGTACAACAAAGGATATTTTGAAGGAGGAATAGAAGGAAAGATGTTGTTTTGGACTTATGCCCAACGATGTCAAATTGGAATTGAAGAAGAATGAGATACCATCAAAGGTTACGGAGTTGTTGACATGGTTTGGAGAATTTATTTTGGATGAATGCCCGAAGGGATTGGCACCTCTGAGGATTATTTCTCATAAAATGGATTTGACTCCATTGAAGAGTGAGGAGATCAATAGGAAAATCCAAGAGTTGGACAAATAACTAATCAAGGAAAGTTTAAGTTGTATTGCATTGTTTATCATACTAGCACCGAAAAAAGGAGGTGAATGGAGGATGTGCACCATTACAAGGGAAATCAACAAGGTCACTATCATGTACCATTTTTCATTTCCAAGAATGGATGACTTGATGGATTGTTTGAGTAGAGTGAAGTACTTCACTAAGATCAATGTGAAGAGTGTCTATCACCAAATTAGAAATTGATACGATGATGACTGGAAGATAAAATTCAAGACAAAGGAAAGGTTATATGAATGGTTGGTCATGCCTTTTGGGTTGACAAATGAACCCAACAATTTTATGAGGTTGATGGTTGAAGTACACAAACTTTACTTGGGTAAATTCATTGTTGTATATCTTAATGATATACTAGATATCAACAAGACAAGAGAAGAGCACATTATGCATTTGAAGTGTTGGAGCAGTTGAAGCATCAGAAATTGTTGGTAAACATGCAGAAGTATTCTTTATGAAGGAAGAAATTTGTTTACATGGGATTCATGATATCTCAATATGGATCTGTAAAATGTGAGAACCATCATTGAGTGGCCAATTCCAAAGAGAACATTTGACGGTAAGGATATTTCATGGATTGGCGAGCTTCTATAAAAATTTGAGTGGCATTTGTGCACTGCTAACATCATGCATGAGGAAGGGACAGTGTGAGAAATCACAGGTATAGAAAGATAACTAAATCAATCTCTTATCTATGAATCCAACAACATATCAAACATAATAAGAATAGAAAGAGAAAAGGAAAAACAATACACCAAATATACATGGTTCACCCAATTGGGATACGTCCAGAAGGTTGTCTTATATTATCTCCAGAAATCTCCTTCAATCTTACAAGAGATCAACTCCACAATTACCCCATACAAATATAGAAGAATGCTTGAGAGCACAAGATGATGACCACATGTTATGTCTTAAGAGGCACTCTTGGCATTATTATATACCAAGAGATATGGAGAAATTACTCTCACATATTTCATGTGGGATAATATAATTATCCTTTTTATCATTTCTTTATATAATATTCCTACCAAGAGTAAACTATTCCATAATAAATATGGGATATTTGTTTTATACTCTTTTACATAAGATTGTGGACAACTTCTAACATAATACAAAGACATTATTACCTTCCAAGGAATATAATATATTCCAACACTCCCCCTTAATAATGGTTGGGAGAAAATACCACACTAATGAAGGAAGGAGTCATTACTAATGCTCCCCCTCGATGGAAACTTCCCACATCCCCAACAAAGAGAGAATATGTACAAACTTTACCTCTATCATGGATTTGGTGAAGATATTGATTTCTTGTTGCTCAGTAGGACAATATGCCAGAGAGATAGTACCATATGCAACTAGATCTCAAATATAATGTGCATCAAGATCAATATGTTTTGTATTGGAGTGATATATTGGATTATAAGCAAGTTGTATTTCACCTTTATTATCACATCTCAACTATGTGGTGGATATCTGAATCAGTCCAAGCTCTATAAGAACATGGCATAACCATATTGCTTCTTTAGTTGCTTCTTTGGCTGCTTTGTAATCTACTTCACAAGAAGATAATGCAAGAGTCTTCACCTTCTTACTAGAACAAGAAATTTGACATGAACCAAGTTGAAATAGATAACCTACAGTAGACCGTCTGTCTAAACTGTCACCTGCACAATCAGAATCTGTATAACCAAGAAGTGAAATTGTAGCATTGCTCGAATAAAATACACCATAATTCACTATCCTTGTTAAGTATTGCAGAAGTCTCTTGGTTTCCTTCCAATTTCTTTCATGAGGTTGTTGCATGAACCTAGAAACTAGACTGGCGACAAAAGAGATATTGGGCCTGTTGTGTGTCAAATATATCAAACTACCCACAAGCTGACGGTACAGTGTAGCATCAACAAGAGGAGTAGTACATTCCACAGTTAACTTAACACCAGACAGAAATGGTGTGGGAGAGGGCTTGCAATAACTCATATGGAAACGAGTTGATAAATCGGTTGCATAGTTTGGCTAAGAGAGAAAAATACCATTGCCCATATGCTAGATATGAAGACCCAAGAAATAGTGCAAGATGTTGAGATCTATCACCTCAAACTGCTTTTGAAGATCAATTTTCATATTTTGAATTAATACAAGTTGGTTGCCAATGATAATAAGATCGTCCACATATAAGACAATAATGAGGACATGATCACCAAAGTCTTTGACATACAGATTTGGATCATATATACACTGCTTGAAACCATTCTTCAAGAAATATGCCTCAATTTTATCATACCAAGCCCTCGATGTTGGCTTGAGACCATACAAAGACTTGTGTAATTTGCATACTAAGTTAGAATTTTTAGCAGTAACAAAGCCATGGGATTGTTGCATATAAATGTCTTCATTAAGATCATCATTCAAAAAACAATTTTAACATCTAGTTGGTGTATTTCCCATTTATAAGATACAGCAAGAGATAAAATGGTTCTTATTGTATTCATTTTAGCAACATGAGCAAAAGTTTTATTATAAGCAATACCTTCTTGTTGATTAAAACCTTTTGCAACTAACCTTGCTTTATATCTTTCAATATGATCTTCTACAGTAAAATTTGTTTTATATACCCATTTACAACCAATTAAGTTCTTTCTCGGAGGAAGGGGAACAAGATTCCATGTCTTGTTCTTTATTAGAGATTCATACTCAATATTCATAGCTTGTTCCCAATGAGGGTGACCCTTAGCTTGAGCATAAGTAGTAGGATCATATGTGGCTAACACTTTGGTCATAAGAGAAAAGTTAGATCTAGTTCTACGAGTATCAAAAGGATTATTAATCTCACTACCAGCGGATTCAAGAGTTTTTCGGGCCCAAACAGGAAGATGAAAAGCAACATAAGTTACTTCAGGTACTTTGGGAAATTCAGGTGGAATATTTGAAGAAGAGGGTGAGCTCAAATCAACAGTAGGCACTAAGCTGGAAGAAGGGATGACAGATATAGGTGTAATAGGAGACAATGTCACATTCAAGGTAACATGAGGTTCAACAGACTTAGGTGGTGGAGAGATTTCATTGAAGTGAACATCTCGCTGGATAATGACACTTTGTGTAGAAGGGTCAAACAACATGTAAGATTTGGAATCCTCAACATAACCAATGAAAATACATTTATGAGACTTGGTTTCTAACATTTTTTGTTTTTCATCGGGAATATGAGCCCAACATTCACTTCCAAATATCTTAAAGTTACTTATATAGGGTTTTCTTCCATTCCATTTTTCCTCAGGGGTAATAGGCATGACTGCTTTTGTAGGAAATCTATTTAAAATAAGTTAGTACAAGAAATGGCTTCAGCCTAAAAAAATTATATAATCCTTTAGAATATATCATACATCTATCCATTTCAACCAAAGTCCTATTTTTTTCTTTCAACAACCCCATTTTGTTGAGGCATATAAGGAACAATATTTTGATGTTGAATTCCATGCTTAGAAAAATGTGCTTCAAATTATTTCTTAATGAAT
>SNQJ01S0008041.1:0-33957 GCA_010110895.2 Picea sitchensis
CATGAGTCTTTTTCCAGTTTCCTTTCGATTGTTGACTTCTTTCTGTCTTTTCTTTTTCCAAGTCTCTTCAAGATTGATTCTGATTTCGGTCTTATCTTGTAATGTCTTCCACATGACACATTTCATTCTTTCATGTGTAATATCTAATGATAACTCTTTTCATCTTGTTTGTTCATTCATAGGCATAGTTCTTCTTGGAACACATTATCTTCCAAGAGATATATATACAAGATATGTACAGATGCGATGCAAACAAGATATGTACAAGAAAATAAGAAGAGTGTTGTTACCTTTTAGTAGAAGAAGTCTCTTCAATCCTGCTTAGTCTTCTTTGTAGGTTCCTTTTCTTCGGCAATCGATGCTTCGTGTTTCTCCTTCCTTTTCTTTAGCTCAGGACACTGATTCCTGTAGTGACCATACTTCTGACAGTTGAAGCACTGTATTTATGAAAGGTCTTTCTCTTGATTTGGCTTCCTTCTTGAACCAAACTTCCTTTTGTTTCTGAAGTTCTTGAATCTTTCTATGAAGGCTTGATCATCGTACTTCTTTTAAGGTTTTTCTTTTGCATTGATCATTGATTCTTCTTGAGCACAACAAGTCCAAAGTTCTTCAAATGTCAAGTACTCCTTCCTTGTGTTCATGCTTGCGGCAAATGCATCCCATGTCTTGGGAAGACCATTGAGTACTATGTTTACCAATTCCTTTTCTGAAGTGTTCTCTTCAATAGCTTGTAGTTGCTCTCTTAGATGGGATATCCTTACAAAGTATGATGTTATGCTGTCATCATAATTCATCTTCATGTCACAAAGCTCATTCTTCAGACTCATAACTTGTCCAATGTTTCTGACTGAGAAAAGATTTGTTAGGGCATCGTGCATATTCTTCGATGAGTCAAGATGGGAGATCTAGGGTATCAAGTGGTATTTTATGGAATCCACTATGATACTCATGGCATTGATGTCAACGTCTTTGAACTTCTCCATAGCTGCAACGTTCCGCAGTTCCTTCTCTTCTCCTTCTTTAAACTCTGGCTTCACGATCTTTCCTTTCACAATATCTAGCACTTTATTCTTAGCAAGGATGAGGTCAATCCTTGTCTTCCATGCTCTGAATTTAGAGGCTCCATCTAGCTTGTTCTCACTCCTTGTGTTCACATGCTTCATGGGGCAAATGCACCACATGTCTTGGGAAGACCATTGAGCAATTATGTTTTTACCACCCTTTCCTAAGTGTTCTCTTCAATAGCTTGTAGTTGCTCTCTTTAGATGTAGATATCCTTACAAAGTATGATGTTATGTCGCCATCATCAATCATCTTCATGTCACAAAGCTCATTCTTCGACTCATAACTGTCCAATGTTTCTAACTGAGAAAAGATTTGTTAGGGGCATCGCGGCATATTCTTCGATGAGTCAAGATGGGGAGATCTTCAGGTATCAAGTGGTATTTTATGGAATCCACTATGATACCTTCATGGCATTGATGTCAACGTACTTGAACTTCTCCATAGTCAGAATCGCTCCGCAATTTTCTCTCCTTCTTCTTTAAACCTTCCTCGCTTCACGATCTTTTCCTTTTCTGCCAATAATATCTAGCACTTTATTCTCTAGTAAGGATGAGGTCAATCCTTGTCTTCATGCTCAATTTAGAGGCTCCATCTAGCTTGTTCTCAAACTTCATAGAGTTCATCATGGCTTATTGACTTGATCAACAACCCTAGATTTGACCTAAAATCCAAACTTCACATCTTGGCCTTCGGAGAGTGCTGAGATGCGTTTCGGGTTAGCGCATTGGATTCATCCAGATAGGTCAATCTCGCCACTTAAGGTGCCTCTCGACAAGAGGTTTAGGGGTTTTGCAAATGCTTCTGCTAGTAACACTAGCAACAGTTAAGCTTCGGAAACTGCCCGCTAGTAACCCTAGCTGGCATAGCTCAACGAAACAGATCTAGCTGCTATGTTTCCTTCCAAAGATTTTAGGGTCGACCAAGGTAAATTCATAAACTGCTAGGAATATAGAAGATGATGTGCTCTTTTTACCATTGACGACACCCTCATCACCCAAACACTAGCGAAAGCCTCCTCCCAAAGACCTTAACCTTGATCAAGAATTCTCCCATAAACCTTGTAGGCTAGATAGTCAAACAAAGGACAACACATCTCTCCTCAAGGATAGCACAACACAAAATAATAATCAGATAGTCCCAAACCCTAAACAAGAGATATCCAAGCCAAAATCGGGAGAACTGTTGCTTCCACTCCTCAAATTTTTCCTCCAAACTCACAAGCATTCAGATCAAGAATCATAGTAGGCACTAAACTGGCAGAACCGCATTCGAGATGCCGTCAAAATGAGAACCGGACCAGATTTATAAGTATCCTCGGCCAGCTTGTTAAACACTTCTCCTTCCGGGTAGCGTGTCCGTTCACATATTATTATAATTTCGGGTCGACTTCTTCTCTTGAGGCTAATAGCTCCATTATAAATTATCTTCTTGATTTAATAGGGTTATTAGCCAACTCATTAGGGTTTCTCTTGCTCTCGGAAGCTCCTATTCTCGCCGTTCACATGTAGTAACACTCCACAACTACCATAATATTAACACTACTTGGGTGAGTGTTTAGTATCATTTCTACAAGAAATAAACATCGCGATCTTTCATCTACCGACATGTAGTATATTGCAACAACATCATGTTGTATTGTCGTGTTCTTGATGAAACAACCTCATTTATATGTTGAGTATGATGAGCCCATTCCAATCTATTGTGATAATACAAGTGCCATCAAGATTTTGAAGAACCCAAGTGATTTAACTTCAAGACAAAGTACATTCCAATCAAGTATCACTTTTCACGGAACAAAGTTGGGTGTAAAAGAACATCGAGTTGAGTATGTAAGCACAAAAGAACAAGTGGCGCATTATTATTCACAAACCACTCCACCTGAACTTTGAATATCTTTTGCCGTATACTTTTGGAGTTATTTCTACTCCAAATGAATGATTTTGAATGCTTATCTTATATGTCTTAGATTTTACAAGGAGGAAGCACCATAAGAGAACAGGCCTACTGTTGGAGTAACCCTCGATGGAAAGATACCTTTTCCATTGATGACAAAGGGGAGAGATTTCTAAGATGTTGAGGATAGAGGCATTTATTATGGCGCAGAGGACATAGGTAGAGGACACAAATGGAGGCATGGTTCTAGGGGAGCATTTATCGATATAGAGGATAGAGGCATGGTTCCGTGGGGAGCATGAGTGATAAGGATTTCGTGACATCATAGTGTTGCCATCAATTCCAAAGGGGAGATTGCTGGATTGTAAGGTTGGTTGTCGATAACACCCTTGAAGAAAGCCCCAGAAAGGTTTGGGTAATGGACCCAAGTTTGTTTTGATGTAAAAGATGACTATTATTGTCTCTTGTCATGGTTTATAAGAAGTGGTAAAATGGATGAACTCCAAAGTAGTCCCTTATGGTGAAATCCCTCTACGTGAAGATGGCGGATGAGAGAACCCATGATTATTTGAGGAATAATGAAATGAAGGACAATGAATTTGTGAGGAAACTATCCTAGATGATAATGTTTGTCATGTCAAGCTTCCTTAATGGTATGTGAAGACTTCACATTATTCTCTCATCACTGCTAGAGATGACCATATGAAGTTGGAGAACCCTGCTGAGTCTTATAGAAGCCCCCAAGAGTCAAAGTGTTTTGCAAAAAGAAATTATTTTAAATGAAGAAGCTCTAAAATAAGGAAAGTGTAGGCTACATGAAGATATAAATAAGAGACGCAAATTTCATCATAAAAAGTACACTTCTATACACATATTGTATATCTATTTTGTGTAAAAGCTTGTAAATACTTGTGGGATACATCCTATGTATTAACGCCCTGAGGTAAAGTAACGGTTATTGATGGCTAAATTCTCTAATTACAACAAAAACCCCTATTTTCCAGGTGTACGCATGTCCGTGGTACAAGGCATACATACAAGTTACTAATCGGCTGTCTTTTTGGTACGGTGCGCACATGATGAGCTATATCGTGGGTTGTCTCTGCGGTACAAGGTGCACACATGTTGGTAACCATGGATACTTGAAGAGATGAAGATGCAGAGGTTCTAGATTCTCAGATCAAGCTCCTAGGAAGGTATAAAGTGCTCTAGCTACATTAGATCTATCCATTGGTTGAAAAAGGTATGTCTTATTTCTGGGTGAATAGTTGGATTTTGATGTATCCATGAGAAATGGCAATGGAGATTTGAGGATTCTCCCTAGAAAGACTAGTGGCTACATATGATCTTCTGCATAAGTCATACTCCACAATTACATTGTTGGTATGTTCATCATTGATACTTCTTTGTATTTTGGCATATGGCTAAGGGTTTTTATGGTACAATGGTTGAGAGCTTGTATTTGTGTAGCAGTTGATGTATTGAGAGATCAATAATGTAAAGGGATTGATGACTAAGTTCATGTGAGGGATATTATACTTGTTCATGATTACACATACCTATATGACACATGAATAGAGAGAGACATACCTTTCTTGAGTAGAGGTTATGTATGAGGATGCATGCACATGGTAAATTTATAGTCTAGATACAATGACAAGTTAGAGATCTATGTGAAAGAAGCTATAGAAGGTCAGAAGTTTTCCGTAAAAGGAAACCCTGTTTTTCGTAGTTAATAATGCATGTTGCAAAACAGCTAGCAAGACACGCTGTGGATGCATAAGAGATAGGGCGCAGACATATGTGGGCTAGGCTGGCCAACACTGCTGTGTCAGACCATGTAATTTTGTAGATACATGCTTGCTCAGTACGTGACACATGTATGTACTTGCATGCATTGGATACAAGTCGGCAGGCTGAAGTTGATACAGCTTAAAATAACAAAGGACAAAGTGGGACAAGGGTTCCATCATTCTACTTAAGAGCCCTGTATGCTTGAGGTAAGTGTATGAAGTAGTTGTAGCCACCTTCCCATTGTAGCCCTGAGAACATGGGTTGTAGCCTCCTTTCCTCAAGGTTGTAGCCACATAATTTGGGAGTTGGAGTTTCCCTAAGTTTGTAGCCTCCAGAAACTGGGGGTTGGAGCCTCCTTCCAGTTGTGCCTGGAAAACAAAGGAAGTTGGTGCTTAACAATGTAATTCTTCAAGACATATATAAGAAAAAAAATTGGTTTTCTCCTCGGATTTGGGTTTCCATGCAAAAACACTAGTGTATTGTGTATGTGTGATTGTCTGCTCTCTTATTGCTCATTATTGATAATGATTCTACATTCTTATAACACTTGGATTATTTGGAGAAAAAATGATTATAATTTCACGCTTATTATCGACTCCACCCTCCCCCTCCTCGATCCAACACTTCTTCCTCTTTGATTTTCTTCTATAAATTAATTTGTGAAGTATTCGATTTCAAATTTACAGAGTAGGAATTTTGAAGGGAATATAGGTCAAAGTAGTTAGGCTTTTAGGTTGGTTAAAGGTTCAACTCAACTAGTGTACACTTTCCTTGAATTTTTACCATGAAACATTTATTTTGTCATATTCATTTAAAGGCCTATTCATATTTTTTCAAAACACAATAATAAACACATAAGATATAATCCATCTACATCCATCATATATATAGAGATAACCTCAAGCTTAGTTGTCATTAACTATACACAAAGTTCTACTAATTGTCCATGGCAGCCAAAATTGAATCATGTAGTCTTTCAAAATAGAACATGGTATTAAACATCACACAAAAGGCTCATAATATCTAAAGTCAATTAAAGAAGCTCTATTAAAACCATGTAAATTTCTAATGTAGTAAAAAATTAGTGCCCACTCAAGCATACCATTCACAAAAGGGTGGGAACTATTTAGAAATGGTGCTTGAAAGAAGACCTCTCTTCCTTTCCAATATGTGACTACAACAAGAGTGTATTTATCCTAGTTATCCATGATTATGTGATTATGATTAATGCAAGTAGCTTAGTTTATAGTGATATAAATGACAACATGAACATTGGAAATAGTTCACAAAGAATACATCAAAACACTACTACATCACAACACCATTGCTCCTTTTTTTTAAATATCCTAATTATACATTTTCTCATAAATTCCCTTTATACTTTTTCTCATCATAATTGTTTCTTCAAATTCTTTCTTGCTAGTTATGACTCTTCAATTTCTTTCTTCACAATTTATGTTTCCCATACAATCACATTCTTGTAATTTCCCCTAGGCTCCCTTTAAAGGCTTTCGAAGGTAAAAAGTCTTGAGAGTTAACAACAATTAATTATTTTTCTTTTGAAAGATATTGGGCCCATATTGGTTTGTTCTCACTGATTTAAAAGTTCTCCATCATGATCTTGAATTACTTTGACCGCTTTGTGTTTAATGCTTTCTTGAATTTGATCTTTCATTATTTTCATAGAAGATTTCCTTACTTGCATAAGTCATGTTTTGAGTTTTGGCTATTGCTTACATTTGAGACATTAATCAACTTTACCACCATTTCATCTAAATAATCATTTTCAATAATAAATCAAGGCTTATTGTATCAATAACTAAAATGATTCTTACATGTTTTGATTCTCACATGGAAGGAACACAACTAAAAGTCCTAAGCTTACTCCGCAATGAAAACACCACAACTTTTACTCTACTCAAATAAATCGAAACTCTATTGTCCACACAATTGTTACAACACTCATCAAGTAATAATGTCTAAAAAAATTGAAACAATAATTTTGAATCAACAAAAATATGTGATAAAAAAGTTGTAGATCTTGGTGACAATGTCCTAATAGTATAAAACATGCCCAAAACAGAGATTGGGATTAAAAGTTATTGTGAAAATACCAAAATATTTTTTTCTTACTCTTAACACTTGACAATCGGAAATCAACTTTTTTAATCGTCGTAACTTAAAACTTTATTGTATGTATGGTGATTGGTGTAATCCAAAACTTTTCATCGGAGATCTCTCCCACTTTGAGTTTTGGGTAAAAGTTTCAAGACTAAGTGATGTGTGTTAAAATTATTTTGGTGTATTGGTGACTATAAAAGAATTCTATGCAAATTACAAAGAGTGAGTGATCATGAGGTTTTCTCAAAATTCATGCAAAGAACAGAACAATCAACACATTGGGAAACTTTGTTGGGGAAAGTTTAAAATTGCAGTGATAGACTTCATCATCCATGTTTAAAACTTTTATCACTAGGCCCAAAGTTACTAACCAACGTTGATTAGCACTCGTTAGCAAAACTTTAAAATTTTTCAATCGTTGTGTTTCAAAAATTTCTATGAATGCTCCTTAAAAATTTCATTTAGTGCAAATTCAAAAGATTCATTGATTGTCGACGCTAATTTAAAATTTCATGTTGTGTTGTATCAGTGAACTTTCAAACTTTTAAGGAAAACAGAAGTGTGAAGACATCACTGATACCGCATCTTGATCATTAGACTTTTAAACGTTTCATCAGTAATGAAAGTGAACTTTTCCCACCAATGAAAGTTTAAAAAATCCACCGATGAACGAAGTAAACAAAGTCTTCTCACTTAGATTTGTTTTTAAGTTTCTTAGGAAAATAAGTTAAGTGAAAAAATGACTAACTCTTAAGTAAAACTATCAAATCTTGAAATCCAAAATTGATGTTTTAGGATAGACAAGTAAACTAAAGGAAAAAAGTGGTACCCAAAATTTGCAAAAATTTAGGGCATGTTGAGGACTTCAACAATTGGAGATTCACTAGACAAAACCATGAACCTCTACAATTAATATTTAAGAAAATTACCAATTCGGTTAAGACAAGATTTACCTCTGGTAGAGCACCCAAGCTTCAACTCAATGAGTTCCCACTATATGTTGCACTTCAGATGAGTTGAATGATTGTTCACTTCCAACATGAGAAATTTATTGGTCATAACTACAAGGCTAAAGCATGGAGTGTTTTCTTGACTTAGTTCTTCCTTAGATGTCAATGTAGTACCACAAGGTTATCACAAACAAGGGATGTTTGAGATTCAAGTTGTTTAATCATGTTTTTTGGTGTTGTTCCACTATTAGTGAGTGTCCATAGCCTCAACGAAGTCATCCTAGCATGACAGACCTTTCTCCACTACTAATGAGTGTCCATAGCCTTGATAGAGATATCTAAATGTCCCACATGATCTGGAATGCATTTCCCAAGCCTTTTCCTTTTGATTTTCTTTTAAGAAAGAAGTGGATGGAAAATCTTATTTATCCTTTAAAAACATGTGGGATGATACCTATTATCCAAGCACTATTTCAAATATGCATGTTTTAATAATTAACATATTCCTTGTGCATAGCATCATATTTGTGCATAACACCTTGTGAACTCCATCATATTCCAAGTTAAACATTAGTCACTATTAAGTGTGTGGATGGAGCCTTGAGAATAACTAATAGACTACCCAAAATTGGGCTTGAGTGCTCATAACCATCCATTGTTCAAGCAATGTTCCACCACTATGTTGACAACTTAGATATTAGACTGAGGTAATGAAAAAAGATTGAACTAGTGTCATTTCCATTGTGGTTAGTGTGGATTTTCATGATTCTAACTCATTGTACTTAGGTATCCTAAAGAAAATAGTGCATTTGCAAGAGATAGTCAATTTGTTCTGAAAAGGAACAAAATACATGTTCTTTGAAAAGAACTAACTAAATGTTGACGGGTCCAAATGGCTTGTCAAGTAGATGAGGGAGAACGCTCGATGACAGGTCTCAATTAGACCTACTCTCATTTGGTATAGTATTTCCCACGAGTATAATGGCCTCGCTGTTGCTCGAAATTAAAAAAAAAAAGGGGGAAAACAACAAATTGTCCCCCAAGATTTCTAAATAATTCTAATGCTACTCTAACTATAAGCAAATTAATCTAAATTAACTAATTATAATCTATCCCAGCAGTAAAACTAGAAAAGTGAATACAGCGAGAGATAATATCATTAGAATCAGAAAAAAAATCATATATGTTAATGATATGTGATAACAACAACGCTGCAAATGCACAAACAATTAGGTGTATAATGCATCTATAACATTATTTATGTACCCACAAGGAAACATGTGACATCATAAACAAACATAACTGTGTAGAAATAATTCATACGAGATAATCCTATCTACTCAACTAAAGATAAATGCATAAAGAATAGTCTCCGATACACCCATCAAAGCCAAAAATTTCTGAAATGTTTCCTGCTCTTTATTACTCAGAAGTAATAGTACCATATTTCCTTAATTTTTTCTTTTTTACATTTTTAATTTCTCTTACATTTTGAAAATGTAAATGTGGGAGCTACAAATGGGAGCTAAAGGGACTCCTAGGTGGTTACATTCGCCCTATGACAGTTTAAAAATGATATATATTTAAATTTATTATTCACTCTGCCTATTTGTTCATTTTCTGAATTTCTTGGGTTGTTCTGGACATTTTTGGCTCTGGTTTGTTGAATGAAATCATTTTGGATTATTCTCCTCTATCTCATCTTTCCATCGAGCTATTGTTGGCTTGATTTCATTGCTTGTAGCTTGAGATATAGTTGTTTAAAGTCTACAGAGTGGGTTCTTCATCCAAATTTGGGTTATTTTTGTGTTTTGCATTTTCGGACCTTTTCTGCTCAGCATCAACCAACACTTGTTATCACAACCTAATCAAATTGATCGTCCATGTATTCAAATTGATCGATCGAGTGATATGCACACGGAAAACCAAAATGCACCCACAAACAACACAATGACATGATCAAGGAAAACCAAAATACATCCACGAACATCTGTAGAAAACTTAACTCATCCCAAGCACCCCACTATCATTAAAATATTAAAATAAAACAATTATAAAACGCCACACACCTAGAAAATACTAAAATATAACAATAAAAACCTAACAGTAGTAAATAAATTGACTATTTAATTAATTCATCATTATTATGCTAATCACGTTAATCACCCTTTTTAATTACAAGCTCCATGTTTTGTCATACAATAAAGTTAAGGATTGAAATCGTGGCCTTCCATTTATTGTGACGATGAACATACGCCTCTCCACTTAATCATCCCTCCAAGCAAGGACTTTGAAGTTTGTATTCAGATTTCCTATCAACCATTGTGTCGAAATGACGTTAAGCTGGTTATGGTCATCTCGTCGCATGTCCTTTGAAATTGTATGATCGAGCAACCAACATGAAAGCTAGATCTTGTGGCATTCCATATAATTCATTTTCATTGCGGTAATCTTGTGGCAGTGCCAAAATAATTTATCATTTTCTGAGTCGATCACACTGGTTCTTCTTCGCAAGGTAGTTTATCAACTATTTTTACATTTATACAGTTGGATTTCACTCTTAGATTTTAATGGCGTCTGGGAATGTTATTTCAACTCATGTTTATGTTTAAAATTTTCTCCCCTTTCCTTAGTTTGCTTTGGTAAAATGGTTACAACCCAGTTCAATTTTTGAGTGGGAATCCTCGGATTATCTTTGTTTTAACTCTGGTTTGTATTTAACCCAAAGGCCAACATGTTTTGCTTATATGGAATGGGTATTGATTTCAAGTTGTTGGTTTCGTTTAACAGTTGATATTTGTCTTTGAATGAAGGGTGAAACCCTAGCTCAACAAATAGGATAAACTTTGGTTTTTTGATGTCGGAGAAACAATTTTATTGTAAAGTTTGTACAACGTTTGTCCAGAACACTAATTTGTTTTATAGTTTTCTTCTACTGAATTAGTGTAATGGGATTATTGATATATGTTCCATGCAAACTTAACTCACTTTAGCTGTAGACTGTAGGTATATCAAACTTGGAATATAGATTCAGAGTTGCGAAGAAGACCAGGTCTAACAACATTTTTCTGTGCATAGTATCGCATACTTGCAACAGTAACCCGAGGGATGGTGCAAGAGGTGCATGCATATTACCCATATTGTAAAACATGTCAAAGTAAATGTTCCATATACTTGCAAACTACTCTACCAAGAACTTTTTAGCATGGCATATGTTTTAGGTTTTCAACTGAGTTGTGTTGACTTGGCATAGAGTTTTGTTTATAGCACAAACTTGATGTAATGTATTGATGTCAGTGCAAGTAAAATTTTATTTTTAAACCAAAGGAGCTTTTATATTAAAATGTTGTAGCTAATGTTAACACCTATATACAGAGGGGCAGCTTCAAAAATTTCAGAGCTCTTATCTAAGCAGTTATCTGATACTACATAACATAGTTTGCAACAGATTAAGAAATAGACATTCCGGCCTTGTATAGAAAAAACTTTAAAAAACATTTCGTTTAGTGAAAAACATGGAGGCTGTTTGCCACCTCCTAACCTACATCAGAGCAAGGAGAGTGCTTCTTCTGATATCCATTGGTTCCTTGAGTTGATGAATTGTTCTTCTTTCTTAGCTTCAGCTTTAGCAGAATTATCTGAAGCCTTGTTGTTCGAGGCTGTAGAGATGGAATCTTTTCCCAGGTTCCTCAGCATATTGCATTCAGCTTCCAGAATGTCCATTCTTTGATTTTGTTGGATCAACGAATTCATAATTGATGCATGTGGATGTATGTTGGGGGACAGAGAGGTGTTTGTTTTCATGTACCTTGGTAGTGACGGGAAACAAAGAGGTCCGGTTGGACTAGATGTACTCTTTGTGCCTTCTCAGAGCCCTCTTCAATTCCCGAATTTCGCTGTGCTCCATGGCTACACACAACACCGAACCGGACAAACAGCCAGACCAGCCTGAGGAAGTCAAGATCAGCCCAGAGTCGATTCCTTGCACCAGATTAAATCGGCCAGGACCAAAATAAAACAGAGACACTTTCCCAATGCTTTAAAAGACTAATATCTAAACAGGGACCCTACACCAGAATCCCTTTGAAGCATACACCACATAAGACAGAACTTAATAGAGACACAACTGCATATGGAAACCAGCTGAGGCAGGGCTTGACGAAAATCCACGAGGAGTTCCCCAGAACAGAGACAGCGGTATATTCGTAGCAGGAGACCGACCTCCTGTGAGACAGCTGAAGGGGGTTCCCAAAAAATCTATCTAATTCGCTACAGGAACCTGTCACAACAGAGCCTTTCCCTGTGCAGTGTACCATGAAGTTCCACGGCCTCTTTTTTAGAGTTCCCCCAAACCACTCCACAATGAGTTTGGAGCGACCAAAAACCTGCATCTCATGAAGCCTCCTCTCCAGAGCAATCCCAAAAATATACACAGCTTTTAACTCAGCGCTATTATTTGTCCCATCCAATATTACATTGAAAAGTGAAAGAATGAAATTCAGAAAAGACACACACCAAACTCTGCAACAGCGAACAGACCCCCCCAAAAAACTACGAACTCCTGAATTTACTTTCTAGGGAAGTTTTCAGGTTGACATCCTGCCATTGGATTGCATCCCACCAATCCCTCTCGCCTCTTATTTCCTCCAAAGATTTTAACTTATCCCATCCCAATGGCAATGTCTTCAATTTCTCACATTTCTTTACCGTGAAAGACTTGAGCTTGGGTAACGCCCCCTCTCCCAACCCTCCACTTGAACTTGAACTTGTTGCTCCATGCAGGCACTCCAACGACTTTAAGTTTTGAAGAGTCAACTTCTCCAGCTTTGGAAAACAGCCTCGCCTTCCGAGCTCGATTTCCTTCAACGTATCGCAATCTTCTATCGAGAGCCCTCTCAAACCTGGCAATTCAAGCAACTCCGCGGGTAGCTCTTTTAACCGCTTACAACACTTGAGAAGAAGGTATGCGAGCTTTCGGAATTCTCTAAACCAACTAGGCAGTCGCTCCACATCGCATCGACAAAGGCCGAAACGTTCCAGATCTTTCATCTCCTTCATATCCTGCGGAAGGTTCTCTTGATTTGCACGATTAAAATCTAGCCACAGATTTCTCATCTTCGACCAATTTCCCATAACCCCCTCCTTAACTGGTGATTTTATTTCCACTGCGAAATCCCTCAAGCTGCGCAAACTTTGCAGGTCCTTTAAACAAGCATAGCTTCTTTCGGCATTTGCGTCGGGCGCCTCCTCGAAATCCAATGGGATGCTCATTTTCATCTTCAATCTTTCCAGAGAAACCAATTCCGAGATTCCACGCGGAAGAAAGGTCAACTTTTTGCATCCCCATATGTCGAGAGCCCTCAGACATTTGAGTTCAGTTATCCTCTTCGGAAGGCACTGGAGCTGGCCGCAGAAACCAACGTTCAAGAATTGAAGCTTGTTCAGGTCGCCAATGGATTCTGGCAATTCACGGATGTCAGTTCTGTATAGTTGGAGGGAGGCAAGATGTTTAAGATCTCCGATAGAAGGTGGTAAAGACATTATGTGAGTGTCACTGAGGTCGAGCACCCTCAGCGAGGACATCCCCTGCAGGAAGCTTCCCGGAACAACTTCAATAGCAGGATTCTGCCTTAACGTGAGAACTAATACAGATGAGCATACGAAGGTTGTCGGCAAGGAGCGTAGAGGGTTACCCATAAGTGACACTCTTGCCCAGCCCTTGCTATCTTCCTCAACAGGAAAATCCCTTACATTCTGACCCGCTTTGAAAAAGCACTTGTGCTCCTTCTGGGCAATGAGACTCGCCAGATCACGAAGGACATCATGTATTTTAACTTGTTCAATCCTTCCAGTAATATCCATCTTGGTCGCCTCAATCAGACAACGATCCCTTAAGAAGCTGATAAAACTGTACGCAGTGTCATGCAAATAGCTCTGTCCACCGCTTGTAACAAGCCCTTCCAGACCCTCTGCTATCCACATTTCTATCACTTCTTCACAACTGATTATTCTGTCTTCCGGATAAGCTGCAAAATAAACAAAGCAAGTCTTCAAATAATTTGGTAGAACGTTGTAACTCCATTTGAGACGCTGAAATAGCTTTTCCTCAATTTCACCGTGGATATCATAAAATCTTTCATCAATTGTTTGCATCTGATGTAAAGCAAGCTCCCACTCATGTCGATAACCATAGTGTGCCATCGCTGCAGCAACTACAATTATAGCGAGTGGTAAACCCTTACATTCCCCTGCAATTTCCCTAGCAACATCCTCTATGTCCGCTGGAACATCTCCATTCCGAAATGCTCGGGTACAAAACAGCTGCCAACCCTCGTCTTCCAACAGCGGATCCACTGGTATCATCTCTTCCGCATTCATTAGAGTACATACAGCTTTATTCCGAGTCGTGATAATAATCTTAGAACCTCTTTCATTCAAGGACGCTCCTAAGCTTTGAAGGTCAAGACTCTTCCACATATCATCTAGTATAAGAAGAAACTTTTTCTCCTTTAAATAAGAGCACAACATATCTTTTCGCCCTTGCAAATTTGATTCATCTGGAAATGTTTTTAACTTTAATCTATCTGCCATGCAACTTTGTAGATCTGAGATTTTGTATTCTTTGGAGACCGTTACCCAAATGACCAGATCAAATGAGTTACTTACCTTGTGGCTGTTGTTGATGGTGTGAAGCAGAGACGTCTTACCAACGCCGCCCATGCCGTAGACGCCAATAATTCCAATGTGGCTGCTATCTACGGTTAACCACGTCTCAAGCTTAGACTGTGCAGATCGGATTGCGTTTCCAGTATACCCAGATTCCGGGATTTCAATCGGTATCTGGGTTGGCGGAGTATAGTCCCCGTATTCCCCACTGGAAGGAAAATTAGACTGCTTCTCTAACTCGAGTCTAGCAACACTCTGTTTCCAGTCTCCGATATCTTTGCCGATTCTGTACCGGTAGAAGCAGTTAGGGCAGCAAACTATGCAATTTTTGCGTTCCTGGTACTTGTTCCGAATAGATTGCGAAGTTTTTATGGCCGCGTCCGCCTCATCCAGCCAAATCTTCACTATTTGTTTAGGGTTCCTTTGTTCTTGAGTGAGCTCCCCCTTTATGTCATCTATTACACGGTTCAGATGTTCAGCTTGAGCTTCCATGTCCCTCACAGCTTGACGCAAAGAAATGACTATTTTCACCTCTTTAACAACTTCGATAAAAAAGCTGCTCAAAACATTGGCTGCAGCTCCAGTAGCAATCGCCTCGCCAGCCATTTTGCCTCACAGAAACCCTACAGTCTGCCAAACCAAAATGAAGAAACTATCCCGAGTCAGAAACGGCAAGACTAGCTGGTAGAAACCCTCTTTCCAAGCTATATCACCAGCGAAAACAGGGGTTCTCTTCGCTCAAATTGGGTAGGGCTCCAAAAATTTCTTGAATGCATGGACTAGCCGACCATGATTATTAATATATTCCTTCTCTCCGGCCTCTGTTCCAACAGTGACGTTGAGAATCGTTCGTACTCAACCGCTGGAAGCAACTTTGGCTTCAAAATTATTGGTACTCAACAGTGGGGAAGCAATTCGCTGAGAATCGTTCGTACTCAACCAATTATTGGTACTCAAACCAATTTCATTTTATTTTGATTACTAAAACATATAAAGATATAGATTACTGAAATATATAATTAGCATAGCCGCAAACTTGTGGTTGGTGAACTCGGAAAGGCTTCATTATGTAACAAAATCTTAATTTTGTTAATCACTCAAAATTGATAATCAACTAATCATCATATACAGCCAAATAATTATAACCGAATATACCTTGTTAATCCCCACCACATATACTGTGATATACTACATACTACTATCGTTACCACAACATAATTAAGTAATTAATATCTTATACCAAATCTAATTAATTAATTAAATATCTGATACATTATTTAAATAATAATGCATATAAAAAACACAACCTATGATATTCAAAAACTATAGTTCATATACATCAAGTACCTATAGTATAGTTTCCAAGAGCAGAATGCGAAATAATTGTATGGACAGTTTTTTAGCTTTGAAATTGCATTGACAGTTTTTTACCTTGATGGAATACAAGACAAGATATATAGAATATTATATATCAAACCAATATCACCATACAGCAGAGGGGCATTTGTGAATAATTTGGAAAAGAGAAAATAAAAGCACATAAAGCAGATAAATCTAAATTTTAAAACCTTGTCAGCCTTACGCAATCTACACGAAATTTCAAGGAAGATGAAAACCAAGACTATAACAAGAGCTGGGTCTTACAGACTGAAATACGATGCACAGGCGCGGGTAATTGACACAAAATCTGTCGGTTCCGTGTACATATATGTAACGTTACAATCATTAGAAACAACGTACAATAATTTTTAAAAGTCCGTTACAATAAACATGTTATTTTTTAAACGTTGCAGTACAGTAAACGTGTTAGTGTTATTCTTTAAACCTTTGGAAACATGAATCGACGGGAACAGAAACGGCTTGGAGGTGGCCGGGAAGAGGCAGTATGTAAAAAATGTGACTAAATCATCTGGTAATTAAACGCGGCTTAGAAAATGAAACGCTCCATTCTATAACAAAATTTTAATTGTTGTTAATCACTCAGACATGGCAATCAGCTAGCCACTATAGTAAATTTTAAATATGATCAAGTAAAAGTAAAAAAATAAACATGTAAACGGATGCCTTTATAATAGTAAGGAAGTTACTGGTTGAAATCACAACCATTAATTTATTGGGACGACTAAGAATATTCCATCAATATTTAATCTTGTCCATACAAAACTAATTAAGCACTAAAAACGTATTAAATGTGCCCATTGTCAATAGGTGTACGTCTTTCGACGTAAAAAGATATACATATTTTACTTTTTATAGATTTAAATCTATAATTTTCAGGCAGGTTTCATGGCCTCCTGCTCCCGTTTAGACCATGTTCTAGTCTGAATGTAATTGCCAGGAATGACATCCCTTAGTATAGTTAGGAAAGGATTTTAGATTGTCTTGGAGCAGAGACTTTATTTAGTCTGCGTGTTTCTTTTAGCCTCCATCTTGACCCTAGAGTTAGCGGAATGGGCCCCTTCTGCGTTTTTTATTTTGTCATGTTAGCCAGTTAAGCCAGTTATAGCTTTTGATCTCTGTAGCTTTTGATCTCTTAACTGATGATGCGAGAGCATCGTCAGCAAGCACACATGGAGAAACAACTCAACGCCCTAGCACACCTTTTGAATTATTTGGAATCTTAACCGTTGGTGTTTTCTGCAAATCTTTTTGAATGGATTGAAAACTAAAGAAGATCAAAACACTTGGGAGTTGAATGATCACTAGCGGTATGGGAGTTTCACTCCTAGATTTTAATGTAATGGAACTTAAGTAGTAGTTAGCTTCTTTCGAGAATAGAGGTAGTTGGAAGGAACCCTAGGAACCTTCTTGTAGATGTAGATGCATTGAATGCCCAAATGAGGTTGTTGGAGATTAGGTTATTGGATACGATGGTAGCTGCAGATTAGAGGAGATAGGAGTAGGAGGAAGCACTGAGACTCTGTGATAGTCCAATCTCTATACATATTTGTAAACATATATTCATCTTAATAGGAAAAAAACATTTTTCCTGCATATAAACTTTCTCTGTGTTAATGTGTATATGATGAATGTTATATGTGTGTGTTTATGTATGTTGTAGATGTATGTGATATGTTTTCATATGCAGTAGGAAGATAGACTTCTCTGTCTTTGTTGAGGTTGTTATATTGCTCTGAATTCTTTAAGATGTGCAAGGAGTGCACAACAGAACATTGGAGGTTTTGTAGCCAGCACAAAGAGTGCGCATCTGAACTCTATTGAGTCAGGAAAGAACGTTCCAGGAGGGTGCACTAGTGCAATGAAAACTCAAGGGAAACATCAAGGTTGTTGAATACCTTAGAGGAGAAACTGTGTAGAGGAAACACAGAGAGACAGAGTCACTGAGAACTCTATAGAGCTATGTCAGGTGGGCATTGAGTAGGTGCAAGTGTGCACGAAAAGACTTTGTTTCGAGATTGAGAAGAAAGAGTGTCAAGAAGAAGAGACTCACAGAGTTGTTGAATACTCTGTAAGATCTGCAAGTGTTCATTGAGAAAAAGTTGTTGAGAAGGCTCAAGAATCCCTTTGAGTAAAGGGACTAAAACCTTAGAACTTGAGTAAGCAAAAGGTCAAGAGAGACAACGCAAGGAGTGCACGCAGAAGTGAATTTATTTCAAGTTCACAAGCTCAGGAGGAGTAGTGCACGTTTGCACGCAAAGTGCAAGTGTGCGTCAGAGCCAAGGTCAATTTTCATTGTCAAAGCTCAGGAGGAAAAGTGGAGTTGAGACCCTAGCAACTGGTTTCGCAGGAGAAGGTTCAAAGGCCATAACCTGTGAACACTTATAAATTTTCCCAAGTCTGGGAGAACAAAGTAGTTCAAGAGGAAGAGCGACAACAATTGTCAGATCGGCTGTAGGAAGAGATTTGGACCGTCAGATTAGGGTCCACAACGAAGGAGGAACGCGCGAGGAGAAGGACAGATCCCATCCATCAGATTTGGGCATGAAGGACCAACAAGCGTTAGGGACCGTCCATCATCCAGAGGGACAGGTGGCGTACGATCTACAACTCTGGAGCGAGAGCACTTCAAAAGTTTATGGTCAAGGAGGAAGCGAAATCACCGAAAATCCGAAGTAGATCATGGTCGTTGGTCGCTAGGAGGTACGTGTCAATAGATCTGAGACTTCAGGAAAAGTCACTTCAGAGGATTTCAAGTGTGGGGCATGAAAAACTCCTGAAGTCCTGAAGGCCGAAGTAAATCGCAACCGTCTGTTGCGAAGGACACGTGGCAAAAATTCGTCATCTTTGGGTGAAAGCACTTCAGAAGGAAACGGGTGAGGAGGATTTGAAACTCCCGAAGCCCGAATAGTCGAAGTGAATCATAGTCATCAGATTCAAAGGGACACACGATATAAATCTTTGAACTCTGGGTGAAAGCACTTCGAAAGGAACCGAGTGTGTAGGAGTTGAAACTCCCGAAGCCTGAAGAGCCGAAGTGGATCATGACCGTCAGATCCAGAAAGACATGCGTCGATAGATCGTGTATTTCAAGTGAAAGTGCTCCCAGAGAAAGAGAGCATGAAGTTGAGACTTCCGAAGGCCGAAGTCCTGAAGTGGACCAGAGTTGTTGATTTGAGGAGGACGCATGGTAGAAGATCTGTCATTTTGGAGAAAGGTCACTCTGGGAGAAAAAGGAGTGCATTGAACAAGAACTCCCAAAGGCTGGAGAGTCGAAATTCATCTAAGTTGTTCGTTTTTCTGAGGGCAGGTGTCAACAGATCTTCCACTTTGGGAAGAAGCACACGTAGGAGTTTGAAACTCCTGAAGCCCGAAGAGCCGAAGTCAATCGTAGCCCTCAATCTGAGGGAGACACGCGTCGATAGATCATGGATTTTGAGTGAAAGCATTCCAAAAGAAAGCGAGTGAAGGAAGGGAGGTAAATCTAAGCCGTCGGTCAAGAGGCACCACCTGAGATCACAAGATCGACGATTGTGCTTAATTGCAGGGACAAAAAGTGATCGAACTTTAAAAATTCTAGAGCGGGCCGCAGTCGAAACCACGGTATTGCCAAATGGATACGTGGCAACTAGTAGTGAATTGCGGGGAAAAAAACGGTGTGGTATCAAACCACTCTTGGCCACCCCTCAATCACGTTCTTACATGAGGGCACAACCCGAGGGCATATGTGAATGTAATGATCCCAAGCCAAATTCTTTCTTGGAATCACTAACTACTACTAATTTATTGAGTTATTAAGTGCATACAAGATTCATCAACACATGGAGATCACAATATATTCAAGATGTAGAAGCACAAGCAAAGATCTGGCCTTTTCCCTCAATCACGTTCTTACATGAGGGCACAACCCGAGGGCATATAGAATGTAATGATCCCAAGCCAAATTTCTTTTCTTGGAATCACTAACTGCTACTAATTTATGGAGTTATTAAGCGCATACAAGATTCATCACGCCATGGAGATCACAATATATTCAAGATGTAGAAGCACAAGCAAAGATCCGGCCTTTTATTATGAGCAATGTAAGATCAATACAATAGATGGTCGATCCGGCATAAACCTCAAATGGTCGTAAAAGCAATAGATATGAGCCGCTACAAAATGCTCCCGATAATACAAAATAAGCTCCAAAGGTCGATATACAATGAAGACTCAATCAAGCAAATCTAAGTTGTACTAATGCTCAAACTCAAAGCTAGAAAGTGCCACGCCCCGCTAGGAATGTCGGGGCTCCCCAATAATTTTCCCCAAAAGTGTCCAATCATCCCAAGAAATATGCCAAATGATAGATCGAGCAACTGTAAGGACAACCCAGATGTCCAAATTCCCAAATCCACTCTCAAACTCCGTAGATCTTAATTTCCCACTAAATGGGGTGCCCCACTGGATGACTGAAACCCTAGCTAGTTCGGCCCTGATGAAGGAGGCCTCCAAATGCTCTGAAACTCTCCAAGAATATAGATCGGGCTATGAGAATCCCGTGGGAGAAGTTTCGGACTCAGATCTCAAGCAGATCTCCCTAGATCTGAGTTTTATTGATTTACAGGATGTCCCCTATGGCTCCAAGACGTCCCAATCTGCAGACAAATGTAGAATGATGATAACCCTCCAGAAAATCCCTCAAACTGATGGTCCTGCTCCTGCAAACAAAACCCAACTGTCGGAATGGCCCCAGGTCCTCAGGATAAGCTGGATCGAACCTCCCTCCAGATGATGGTGCGCCCTTGCTGGAAACACAAGAACAGTACGACTTGCTACCTTCTGAAGCGCTATATGGAGATGGGATGAGACTAGAATCGTGTGGAGGAGTCTTTCATCCCCAAGACCAAGCTGTGGAACAAGGTGAGTGGATATTTCACCACTGAGTTGATCGCAAGGGTTTGTACAACAAAACCCCCAAACTGAATGCTCAAGAGAAATAACAAATGCTAATCCAAAACCAGAATGAGTAATAGGTTCACCCCAGCCTCTTACTTATAATTTTCCTTCTAATTCTCTGTTGAGTTAGGTTAACTCACAGGGTTAATCTTCTATTCTTCTGTTGAGTTATCTTTTACTCTATCCTTTTCGTTTCTTAAGTCAACTTAAAAATATAACTTTTAACTTCTTGACTTTCCCCCCTTCAGTGTGAGACTATGACCTAGTGGGGGTGTCCAGGCGACTGAGTCTCCTCATCACCTCTCTAAGAGGTGGGGGACATTACAGTGAAGGAAAGGACCTAGCAAGGGGAATTAGTGTCTATTATTTAAATTCTTCGAAGAGGCTAGGAAAGAGCCCGCAGGTTTGACAGAACCTCCACTTTGAAGGAAATAGGACATGTGTAGATTGATTGGGGTCTAATAAAGGCTTGAAGAGTCGATCCAACTCCTTGATTTGAACGATCCTAGACTTGGAGGTCGAGCAACCCCGAGGAGAGAAGGGGGAGGTCTTCATCAACTAACAGTCTTGAAGAGATAGTGGACTTGGTTTATTTTGATTGGAACTTTTGTCATTTTGAAGGTTCAATTCTGACTCATCTACTGGCTATCCTCTTTCCCATAGTGCCACTTCACGTATCGTTTTTTATTGTATTTCCATTTTCTGTAGAGTTTTTAAGGTTAGGTGGATTTTATAATGGTGGATGAGGTCAACGTTCCCTCGGGAGTGGATGTTGTGGATCCTTGGGATCATCCTACTTTTATCTCGATGGTCGATGAGATTTGCAAGAATCGAGGACTTAATGGAACACTTAATGCCTCATCGTTTGTTTCTACAACACATTTGGCGGAGACTCATCCTTCACCTTTCACTATTCGTAAGATTGTTTCTCAACCACCCTGGTCGTGCTCTACTGTCCGCAAGGAGGTTCCATGGGTCCCTGCACTGTTTACCAGTGTTGAGGTTGTTGCTGGCTTAGCCCCTGCAGATAGCACATTAGGTTCTTTTGATAAGGTTGCTTCTGAGTTTTTAGACCGGGACACAACCTAGTTTAAGCCGCCTTTGGAGTCACCGGTTCGAGATATTTCGGGGAACAGGCATTCCTTTAAGCGTTCAGCAAGGGTGTGGAAGCCCAAAAGAACAAAGCGTTCAATGGTATTGGGTATGGACATCAGGATGGAAGAGTCTTGCTCACTCGCCTTGTGTGCGCTGGTGGGTAGAATGACATATCGCCTGCTTTGTAAACTTTCAGTTTCAGAATGGATGCAGGTTACTTGGGAACCCATTCTGGGTTATTCATCGGTGCTTATCACCTTACCAAGGGGCTGGTTTGGTTTCATCTTTAAGAACCTTGAAGACTTTGCGAAGATTTTAGATAGTTTATGGGTTTTTGAAGGTGGCAGTCTTGTGTTGAAGAGGTGGAGACTCAAATTTGATCCGACAACTGGATATTTCAGTTTCCGTCATCTTTGGGTCTTACTCTCGGGTTTGTCGTTGCAGTTGTGGAATTCAAAAGCCATGGAGGCCATAGAAAATGTCTTGGGGCGCTTCATCAATATTGACGAGGATACTTTGCATTCGTGAGACAGGAGAATGGAAAAAATACTTGTGGAGGTGGATGTCCATGGGGGGTTGTTGGAAACTTTGGATATTGAGTGGTGCGACATGGTTTTTGCACAAAGGCTGGACTATCTAGGGATTCTATTCTGGTGTTCGCGTTATAGACAAACTGGCCACCTTAGAAAGGATTGTCACCATCCTTTTGGAGTTCCCTTTGACGAGACACTCGCAGAGGAGACTGTTACTAATGGCTACTCACCGGAGCTGGAGGCGCTGGAGAAGGGTTCTTACCTGGAAGCATGGGATTTGGACAACCCTCCATCCTCGAACTCTACCTTTGTTGGTAAGTTGAGACTTTACATTCCTTCTCTCTATTGTACATTATTTGCATGGGAAAGAGATTATCTCTACTCCTTTCATTCCGTGGAGACTATTGTTACATAGGTTACTGATAAGACCGAGGCCTTAGTTAGCGAACTAGAGGAGCTAGCTACTATTCCTAAGACTGTTACTACTTCTCTGGTTACTTGCTTAGATGAGTTTCGACCTCACTTTTCTCTTGTGGATACTCATGTTCTGACTAACTCTGTACTCTCTGAAACTTTTTTGAGGGAAGGCTCACCTCTCCTACATGGTTATGGTGAACCCACAGCTAGTGAGCACTCTTTAGATAGACTGCTAACTGATTTAGTACCTTCCTATAGGGAGACTACCAGTCCTGTTCCTATCCCGACTTTTTTAGGGAAAGCTGAGGTGGTTTCGGGGGAACCCAGTACTGTTTCTTCAGACCTTGTTGTATCAGAGGTTTCATCTGGTAAGGATCTTGCTTAGTATCGAGGTTTGGGACTCAAGATTTCATCTGTTAAGACTAGAAGTGCCCGAAAGAAAAAAAATGGGTACAAACCTTTCTTTACCGGCCTATCATTCACACTCTATTATTGACCAGGGGGTGCTTAGAGGCATTAAAGCCCTCGCGAGGGAAAATTCATGATCATGCTCTCTCTTAACATTAGAAGGGTAAGAGGACCCCTAAAATTGGCCTCTATGCATAGGCTTCTCTCAAAGATGACACCCCATGTTATTTTTTTACAGGAGACATTGACTACTGAAGAAAGAGCAAGGGATTTCATGTATGCTCTCAGGCCGGATTGGATGTTTTGTGCAGTTAGTTCGATTGGTAGTTTGGGGGGGGCTGCTCATTTCATGGGATCCACGTTATTTTGTTTTCTCTCCTGTTCTCACTTCTGGCGACATTTTTTTGACAGGTTCCAGTCTAGTTGATAAAAGGAGGCTCTCACTTCTGAAGGTTTATGGTCCTTGCTCAAATCGAAAGATTTTTTGGAAAAAAATAGAAGATAGGGATCTGTTAGCACATACATATTTGATTTTGGCAGGGGACCTGAACTTCACTCTAAACTAAGATGAGATTTGGGGATTAGCCACCTTGACAAACCCAGTGGCAATATTTTTTAAGGACTTATTTGATAATTCTTCTTTGGTGGATGTGGCTCCGACTGAGTTGCTTCCTACATGGCATAATGGAAGAATTGGAGATTCCAGCATTGCTAAAAGACTTGACAGATTTTTTGTGGTGGAGGATTTGATTGGCCTAGCTATTAGGTATAGATCATGGGTGGAATCTCCCTTCTTTTCTGACCACACTCATATTATTCTTCAAATGGATATTGGTCTCCAGTCAACAACTCACCCTTTCAAGTTCAATCTAGTTTGGTTATGGGAAGATTCTTTTGCAAAGTTAGCTAGTGAAGTTTGGCTTGATGACCGTTTTGACTTAGTTGAAGGAGCACAAAGAAGACTTGTTGAAAATCTTACACTTCTTAAAAGTCATGTCAAATCTTGGTCGAAAGCAAAACGTTTTTGGGATCAGGATTTTATAAAAAGATTGGAAGCTAATTTGGAAATGCTTTATGTATAGAAATACAAAGGTTCAATTACTATTGATTTAGACCATCGTTTGAGCTTGTTGGAGGCGGAATGCAGCAAATTCCTTTTGGCTGAAGAAGAAAGTTGGAGGCAAAAGAGTAGGGCTATCTGGATTAAGAATGGTGATAATAACACTAAGTTTTTTCACAGATTTGCGAGCTACAGGAGAAATAAAAAACATCTCTGGGACATAACTGGTGATGAAGGTAGAGTTCACTCTCGTCAAGATGCAATAAAAAATGAAGTTGTTTCATATTTTCACTCTTTTTTTCAAGACTCAGAGCAACCAAATTTGCATGCACAGTTGGAGACTATTAGTCTTTACCCAAAGCTTGATATGGAGGAAGAAGTCTCATCGTTAGAACAAGCCTATACACTTGAGGAACTATCAGTTGTTCTTAAAGTTTTTTCTAAGAAAAAAAGTCCCGGCCTAGATGGGTGGACTGTCGAATTCTTCCTTCACTTCTTTGACATGGTTGGCCCCGATTTACTTGCTATGGTTGAGGAAAATAGAATTCATGGCGAATTATTTCGTCCAATTAACTTTACCTTATTAACTCTGATTCCAAAAACCAATCATCCTTCTTCTTTCTCAGACTATTGTCCTATTGCTCTATGCAATATTTGTTATAAGATTATTTCTAAGATAATAGCGAGGAGAATCAGACCAATTCTCTCTCATACTTTTTCCAATGAACAGTTGGGATTCCTAAAGGGTTGACAGATACTTGATCCTATTGGAACAAGACAAGAGTGCCTTCGCATCATAAAAGCAAAGAAACTCCAGGCTGTTATTTTGAAGTTGGATCTGAAAAAGGCTTATGATTGCACTAACTGGGATTACCTAATGTTGATGCTTCTTCATTGTGGATTTGGACACCTTATGACAAAGTGGATTATGGGATGTGTTTCCTTAACATCATTTTCCATTCTAATCAACGGGGAGGCTACAAAATTCTTTAACATTGGTAGAGGATTGGGCCAGAGATGTCCTTGGTCTCCTCTGTTGTTTATCCTTGTGATGGAGGGTTTGAGCCTCTCTTTGAAAAAAAGTGACACGGAAGGGAAGTTGATAGGTATAAAGGTTTCTAGTATGGTAAGAATTCTCCATCTCTTATTTGTGGACGATGTGCTTATTATGTCTAAAGCATCTTTTACTGAATGACAAGAAATTCACACTATTTTATATGCTTTCTTTGGTGCTTATGGATTGGAGACCAATATTAATAAGTCAACATTCCTACACTTTGGTGTACAACAAGGGTTTCTTAATAGCTTGATTTCACTGTTCCATTTTGGCTTCATGAGCCTTTCAGCTAGGTTTAAATATTTGGGTTTTTATTTAAAGATGGATAGATATAAGGTGGCAGACAAGAAGTGGCTATTGCTGAAATATGAGAATAGAATTCGACATTGGTGCAATCACTTTCTATCGTTGGGAGGTAGATATGTTTTGATAAAGGCGGTGCTCGAAAGCCAACCATTGTATTGGTTGGATTTGGCACACATCCCGGACACATTTCTGAACCAGATTCGTAAACTGGTATTTTCCTTTCTCTGGTCTGGATCAAAACATTCTTCAACCTTTCACTTATGCAGTTGGGAGACTATAGAAACACCAAAATAGTTTGGTGGTTGGGGGATTAGAAACATTTTCTGTTTCTCGAGAGCCTTGGCTTCAAAATCGTTGTGGCGTGGATTGATGCATCTAGGTATTTGGCAGCGGGTTTTGAAAGACAAATACTTCCCACACATCTCGGTGACAACCTGGTTGCACTCAACCATACTAGTCACATCCTTTGGTTCCCAAACATGGAAGAATTTGCTGAATGTTTTACTATTGATTGTGCATTGGCTTTCTTGGAAACTAAGTGCAGGTGATTCTATTATTACTGGAAAGGATGAAATCTTGGGGATGGGGAAGGATTCATTTCTTTCTGCAGATTTGATTACACAATTAAATAGAAAAAATGATTATTTTCTTTTTCAAGCTAGTCGGGCTCCTTTCCAAGGGTCGATCTACTCTAATTGGCATAATAACATAGATTTGGGACTATAGGGCGACTTAGCTGCTGAATGGGACCGTACAGGTTGAGATTGATTGGAGAAAGCATTGCCATTTTCGACAGACAGGACGAGTTAAGGTGGATTGGTGGCAATTGTACAGGTGAGTTAACAACCAAAAATGTATACAATGCGTTGGCAACCGAGCTGTGGAAGAACAAAATTGGAGGTTGGAGGAGAAATCTGTGGGGTTGGGATTTCCCACAAAAGATCAAACTGTTTACTTGACTTTTCTTTGAAGATAAATTACTCACTGGGAACAATCTCCACAAGCGAGGTTGGTATGGGCCATGTTTTTGTCACCTATGAAAAGGAGATGAGGAATCTAGTTTTCATCTCTTTTTTCACTGCCCTTTCACACACATTGTTTGGAAAAAGATCAAAGAACATTACAAGTTATCCACAAGGTGATTAGGACCTACAGTGACAAATTGTTTTGCATTGTGGGCATGTCAGAACCATAGTCTCTCATCCTTGCCAACATTCATATGTTGGTTCATTTGGATTGAGAGGAACTTGGAAATTTTTGGGTCAAGGTCTCCATCTTTGTATGAGGTCTTTTATCTCTCCACTGCAGTTGTGTCAAGCCATAGCCCATAGAAAAATCAACACTCCATTAGACGTTCTGTCCATATTTTTCCACATAATAGAATCATAGGATGGTTTAACGGGGCAACACAAATGAATGGAGAACTAAGTGGAGCGGGGGGCGGGTCATAATGCTCAACGAACACTCAGTATATAGGTGGTGATGCGGGAGCATCGCAAGAAGCCATCCAAGCGAGCATGAAGGCAAAAGACAATTGGAAAGTGAAACACACATTTTACATGTTTTGGAAATGTTTTTGAAGCATTAATGTAATGGTTAAAGGGAAGCGTACTTGCATATTGTAAACAGATCATGAACGATTCACTCTCATCTATAGGAGGTAGAGGCATTTATGCATATTTAATGAAAGTAGGTAGATTTAAATTCCAAATTAGACAGTTTTAGGAACATGAGGGAAAACGACTATAGACACCCTCATCTTTGTATCATTGTATCAATTAGAATTAAAATCATTAGCATAGAGCAAGAGAAGAGAGAGCTATAGTAGAGAGTTGAGAAGAAAAACTCATGTACAAGAGCTTTGAATTAATATATGAAGCTTAATTCAGATTCATGGTGTTATGATGTTTTCTATTTGTACATGTTGAATGGTATGCTTACAATTGTTTTATGCTATCTGTTATGCATTTTTCTTTAGTACTATGAATGTTTGATTTCATGTTGAATGTTTGAAATATGAGAGAAGGAGAATGAGTTTCAATTGTTTCTCTTCCCGAGTGAGAGAATTTCTTGCAAGGAGTCCAGTGAAACATCCGCAAGGTGTGCATTGACAAAGGTTCAGAGTTCATCTCTGAAAGCTCAAGGGGGATACCATTGTTCTCATTTCAGTAGAAGTGCAAGTGAGACATAGGAGTCGTGCAAGGCGTGCACAGACTAGCTGAATCCTTAGAATATTGTTAACTAAGGTGGAAAAGAGAGAGAGACTGTTGTTGCAGAAGGTGCATAGAGTCGAGAGTTCAAATACGTAGAAGTAATTGAAGGTTTGCCACAAGGAGTGCGAGCAGAGGCCCTTTTTCAAGACTTGAATTTATTAGAGAAGCTCAGAAGGGGTAGTGCATTTGAAGTATTCAAAGGGAGGCGAAGTGAAGTTGTTTTGCAGAAGGAAGGTCACAACGAGGGGACATTAGTTCATTTCGTAGAGGTTCTTGAGGGAAGAGTCGGACAGTCGAAATTCTCTGTGGAGAATCCCTGAAATAGCGAGGACCGTAGGATCCAGGAGAGATGTGGGGAAGTTAAGCGTTTGGAGGAATTCATCCTTCGAGAGGCAGGATCCAATATGGACTGTTGATCACGACTGTTAGACCGTCGAGATCATTTCATCATTTCGGGAGTCATAAGTCCGAAGTGAGGACGAAACCCTTGGTCGCTCGAACTCCCGAAGCGCGAAGTGGATTATTGCGTGTGAAGGCGAGGAGCAAAAGTTTTGGCATTCCGGAATTTCGGAGTTCAACATTTCGGGGGTCCTGAGGACAAGCGATTGGGACACAGTGGGGTGAAAGACCCGAAGTTGCAAGTCATGACAGAACTTGATGTGAATTTTGGGATTTCGGAAAATTGGGATCTGGAATACCGGAAGTCTTGACGACAAGGAGTCAGGGGCCTTTGTATTGAAAATCCCAGAAAATCCTTGAAGTGGCATTTCGACATTTCGGGGATTAGAGTTTCGGCTTTCACATTGACAAGGATTCAGGACACTTCACATCAGGAATCTCGAATTTGCGAAATGCGAAATATTTGTGAAGGCGTTTCAACATTTCGGTGTTTCGGAATTCAGGAATTCGGGATTTGTGGTGGCAAGTGTTTTGGGATCGGGAGTTTCGAACTCCCGGTACCTGAAAACCCAAAATCATGTGGGTCGTCGGATCAGGAGGGTGATGGTCATCCGTTGATTCTGTATAGCCGCCATTTCGGAGTTCGAAACTTCTAAAAGATAGAGGAAATAGCAACAGGAGGATAACTCAAGTTCCGAAAGATGGGAAAGGTGACAGGTGGAAGGAATCCACATCATAGACCGAGGACGGTTGAGAGGATAGGTGGTGAGTTTTCATCAATAGTCGAAGTCATATTTCGTTGACTGTTTCGAGGGTCGGGGGTTGGAGAGTCAGGAAACCTCACGACATGATTCGTGAAATCCCGAAGTCCGAAATGCCGAAAAGGAGAAAAACCCGTTGAGGATCCAAGGGTTGATGAACGTGTCAGGATTCGGAAATTCATCACTTTAGGAGACAAGAGATTGAGGTTCCTTGCTTTGGAAAACCCGAAGTCACGAAACCCGATACAGGAGAAGAGGAGGACACGGTCAGAGATTTTGGCGTTTTGGTGTTTCGAGTTTCGGCAAGTGGAAGAATCGAGAATCTCAACATCAGGGATCGCGAAACCTAGAAAGCCGAAGTCCTTTGTGGCTTGATCAAATGGGTTGGTTAACCCTTGATGTGGTTGTAGTGAAGATCCTGAGTGGATCTCAGCCCAAGGGCAGGGGGTCTACGTAAATCGTGGTATCAGAGCACAAAACAATTTCTTTGCTTTCTGTAGTAGAGAAAAGAGAAATTTCTCAGCCATGTCACCGAGAAGAAGAGACAGGCCAATGCTTGATCCAACAGTGGAAAGAGAAATGCATGAACTATGTGCTAGGCTTGACGCCATGGAGACAACACAGAGGTGCACAATCAATGCTAGGGATATCAACGACATTGAAAGTGAAAATGAAGCTGGAAACGAAGGAGAAGAAGTTGCAGCCGAAGATGCAGTAGATGAACGCCTATTCAGGGCTATTGCAAGGATAGGTGCTACGGAAAAAATGGAGATTCCCATGTATGAGGGGAACCTAGATGTTGAAGATCTTCTAGACTGGATTAGAGATCTCGATAAATATTTTGACTATGAGGACGTCGAGGAAGACAAGAAGGTCAAGCACGTTGTCACAAGACTTAAAGGGAATGCATCATTATGGTGGGATGAACTACAGGCTGACAAACGCTGCAAAGGCAAGCAAAAAATCAAGAGTTGGAATAAAATGGTTGCGAAGATGAAAGCCAAATTCATACCCAAGGATTATCAAATTACTCTATTTCGGAGGATGCATAATTTGAGACAGAAGTTGATGCCAGTGAAAGAATACACTGAAGAATTCTACAAGATAAACATCAGAGTAGGTCATCGGGAAAGTGATGATGAAAAGGTTGTCAGGTACATGAATGGTCTGCGATATGACATTCAGGATGAGATGAGCATGATGAGCCTTCAGAATGTGGAGGATGCTTATCAGATTTCTCTAAAAGATGAAGAGAAGCTGAGCTGGAAGCAAGGTCAGAGAGGCCGAGGCAGAAGTTAAGCCAGAGGCAAAACTATTACCCAAGATAGAACTTAGAAATCTAAAGAAGAGTGGAAGAAACCTCAAACTCAAATTGAGAGAGGTGGAAGATCACAGAGAGGATAGTTTGTTGATACAAATACTTTTTCCTCGAATCAGAGGAAGACGAAGAGGCAGAGGTGAAGAAATAAAATCCTTTACTTGTGGAAAAAATGGACACAAATCCTATGAATGTCCAGATAGAAAGAAAGAAGGAGGTGAAACTCACATTGTCAAAGCACAAGGATGGAATGTTGAGGTAGAAGATGCTGAGGGAGGAAGATCACTGACTATGAGAAAAGTTCTCTTAACGCCAGAGAAGGAGGCAAAGAACCCAGCCCAAAGGAACAGACTTTTTCGGACTGCTTGCAAGACCAAAGACAGGGTATGTAAGGTCATCGTGGATAGTGGTAGCACAGAAAATCTCGTTTCTACAGAGATGGTAGAAAAGATGGAGCTGGAGACTACTGAACATCCAAGCCCATACAGAATTTCATGGCTACAAAAAGGACATCAGGTAAATGTCACTAAACAATGTTTAGTTGAATTTAAAATAGGAGGATATAAGGATGAAATACTATGTGATGTCATTCACATGGATGTTTGTCATCTATTGCTGGGTAGACCATGACAATATGACAAAAATGTGATTCATGATGGGAGGAAGAACACATACACCCTGGAGAAGAATGGGAGAACTCACATGTTGCTGTCGATTAAGGATAAAGAAACGAAACCAGAAGTGAGCAACACTGTACTTCTCATGAGTGGGAAGGAACTTCTTAAGGAGGTTAAGAAGAAGGAAGATACACAATTCATCATGGTCAGGAAGCCTAGAATTATTTTAACCAGTACAAGAGTGGATGATTTACCAGAGGAAATCCATAAGTTACTGGAAGAGTTTGTTGATATAGTAGTGGACGAACTACCTTGTTCGTTGCCGCCGATCAAAAGTATAAGTCATCACATCGATCTTATACCCTAAGCCATTTTACCAAACAAATCAGCGTACAGGTTGACGCCGCAAGAGAATGAAGAAGTCAAGAGACATGTCTAGTATTTAATGGACAAAGGATTGATTCGAGAGAGCTTGAGTCTATGTGCTGTTCCAACAGTACTCAACCCAAAGAAAGATGGAGGCTAGACGATGTGCACAGACTCGAGGGCAATCAACAAGATTACCATCAGATATAGATTTCCTTTGTCAAGGATGGATGATTTGATGGATTGCTTGAGTGGAGCAAATTTTTTTTCAAAGATTGATTTGAAAAGCAGTTATCATTAAATTCAGATTAGAGAAGGTGATGAATGGACGACAGCCTTCAAGATAAATGAAGGGCTTATGAATGGCTTGTTATGCCATTTGGCTTAACAAATGCACTTAGTACTTTCATGAGGTTGATGAACGAAGTCCTGAAGGAGTTCATCGGGAAATTCATCATTGTATATCTTGACGATATAGTGATTTTCAGCAAGATAGAAACAAAGCACTTGAAGCATTTGGCTACAGTGATGAGGAGATTACAGCAAGAGAAGTTGTTGATTAATATGAAGAGATCAACATTTATGAGGACAAAAATAATTTATTTGGGTTTTGTTATCTCTACAAATGAGTTGAAGATGGATCCATAAAAGGTGAATGCAATTAAGAATTGGCCATCGCCGAAAAATGTGTTTGAAGTTCAAAGCTTCCATGGTTTAGCTAGTTTCTACAGGAAATTCATTTGAAATTTCAGTGGGATTAGTGCACCGATGATGGACATGGTAAAGAAAAGACATAAATCTTTTCATTGGATAGAGGAAGCAAAGAAAAGTTTCAATCTGTTGAAAAGGAAGATTACTGAACAACCAATTCCGGTGTTGCCAAATTTCAGTAAGACATTTCAGGTCAAGTGTGACGCTAGTGGATTTGCAATTGGAGCGGTCTTGAGCCAAGATGATAGGCCGGTCGCATACTTCAGTGAAAAACTGAATGAAGCAAAGATTAAATATTCAACATATGACAAAGAATTCTATGCAGTCATACAAGCGCTGAAGAAATTGAGACATTATTTGGTTCCTGAAGAGCTTGTTTTGTACAACGATAATCACGCTTTGCAATTCGTGACTCAACGGGAAAAGTTGAACCAAAAGCATGCAAAATGGGTTGAATACATGCATAATTTTACTTTTGTAATTAAACATATTTTTGGAACTGCTAACAAAGTTGTTGATGCTTTGAGCAGGAAATGTTTGCTGGTGTAGGAATTTAGAGTCAAAACTTTGGGTTTTGATAACCTCAAAGAAATGTACAAGGATGATCCAGATTTTAAAGAGGTGTATGAGGCATCTGAGAATCCAATTCTTAGGGACAGAAGCCAGTGGACCGAATATATGATCCAGGATGGATTATTATTCAGAGGCAATCAATTATGTATTCCAAAATGCTCCATGAGGGGGAATCCATTGAAAGAAAAACATAGTGGAGGATTGGTCAGACATTTCGGTCATGAAAAAATGTTCTCGAAATTAAATGGCTCATATTTTTGGCTAGGGATGAGGACAGATGTCAAAATATTTGTGGACAGATGTAGAACTTGCCAACACACAAAAGGAAAAAGGCAAAACACAAGGTTATACCAGCCATTACCCATACCTGAAAGGTCGTGGGAAGATGTAAGCATGGATTTTATGTTGGGGCTGCCAAGAATGCAAAGAGGATTTGATTCGATCTTTGTGGTGGTAGACAGATTTTAAAAAATGGCATATTTTATACCATGCCAGAAAACCAGTGACACAACTCATATTGCAAACCCGTTTTTCAAGGAAGTTGTCAAACTTCATGGCTTACCAAGAAGTATAGTTTCAGATCGAGACACCAAGTTCGTGGGACATTTATGGAGGACTTTATGGAAGAAGCTGGGGACAAATTTGTCATTTATATCAACTTATCATCCTCAGACAGAAGGGCAAATAGAAGTTGTGAACAGGAGCTTGGGAGATTTGCTAAGGAGCCTAGTGATTGAACACCACAGTCAGTGGGATCACATTCTGCCATAGGCAGAATTTGCTTACAATGATTCACTCAACAGAAGCATAGGGCAGAGTCCATTTCAAATTGTGTAGGGAATGCAGCCAAGGGGAGTTTCTGAATTGAAGGATTTAGAACAAAATGAAACTAGAAGTGCTAGTGCAAAGGATTTTACAGAAGCAATGAAGGAACTTCACAGCCAAGTGAGGGAATGTTTGCAAAATTGGAGTCAAGAGTATAAACGTAGAGTAGATCAACATAGGCAAGAACTTCAGTTTGAAGTTGGTGATCTGATTCTTACACATCTGAGGAAAGAAAGGTTCCTAGGGGGAACATATAACAAACTGAAAATGAAGAAGATTGGACCATGCAAGATCGTAAAGAAATTTGGGGCAAATGCATATGAGATCAAATTGTTAGAAAAACAGGACCGTGGACCAATAAAATAAAACAAATGCAGAAAAAAAACACAGAAGACACACAATACAAGAGAGACACAGATTTACGTGGTTCACCCAGTGTGGGATACGTCCACCAGAGAAATTGCCAGGTCCTT
>SNQJ01S0008041.1:33967-51196 GCA_010110895.2 Picea sitchensis
TTCATTAGAAATACCTTATTCGACGCCGAGGGTTTTTCATACAATTTGGCCAACGCGTCCATCAAACCCTTCGTTGTCTTTTCTTTCGAAATATTGAAAGCCACTGACGCTGCCAGGCTTAGATGTATCGTTCCTAGAGACTTTTTGTCAAGAATCTCCCATTCTTCGTCCTTCATGGCCGTCGGCTTCTTTGCTACTTCACTCAATGGCAGGAATAGATCCTTCTGATATAAATAGTCTTCCATTTGCATCTTTCATAACTCGTAGTTTTGGCCGTTAAATTTCTCGACCCTAAACTTTCCATCTTCCGACATATTTCCCACTCGAACCAGGAACCCTTTTTTCCTGCGAGTTACCTTATGCTCTAATACCAGTTGTTAGAAAAATAGGACCACAGAGCAATAAATAAAACAAATGAAGAAACAAAACACAGAAGACACACAATACAAGAGAGACACAGATTTACGTGGTTCACCCAGTGTGGGCTATGTCCACCAGAGAAATTGCCAGGTCCTTCCTTTATTATTATCAAACAAATGAAGAGATACAACCTACAGCAAAAACCCGTTGTAACTTCCTCTTCTTTCTCTCACAGTCTCCTCTCTCAGAATACAATATTCACTACCATCCATAGCCACGATACATTTCCCTCATAAAAGAGGGTTGCCTTCTAGGGCAAAAAACCCTAACATAATATCTACCATTAGATCTGCGATCTTATAACGAACGGTCCAGATTTACAATGAAATTACAATATACTTTTACAAGGCAATTTTTACTTCGGGGGCTTCGCCCTTGAACCCCCTTTGGGGGCCTTCTTGCCCCCAGACCCCCCAGCCGGGGGGATAGGCCCCCCGGATCCCGCAGAGGGGGTACCCCCCCTCTGCAGTCCCCCCGCGTGGAAGAGTGTACATAATTTTGGGGTGTAAATACTTCATGGGGTATAAACACAACTGAAAGTAAAAGACCTATAAATCAGGAAGATAATCAGGCTCCACAACCAACACGAGTTACCCGATGGGATCAGAATTTCACCGATATTCAACATCTCAGATTTGTACCTTTACAAAGCTGAAGAAGTAGGGGTAGAGAATGAACAGATAGAAGTTCAGTGGACCAAACAAATGCCTATCGCTGCAAATCCATAGATGGAAAGTATAATTGATAAGAGGGTCACCAGGAAGACTAAGAGGAAAGAGTATTTTGAATGCTTGGTCAAATGGAAGGGACATCCAGTTGAAGATGCCAGTTAGGAGGATGAACCAAAAATTCAGAAGCATGGACAGACCGTGCAAGAGCTCATGAACAGGAGTTCATGAAAATTTTCAAGCAAGGGAGTAGATGCAGGAGCATCGCAAGAAGCCAGCCAAGCGAGGATGAAGGCAAAATCTAGCTAGAAAGTGCAACACACATTTTACATGTTTTGGAAATGTTTTTGAAGCATTAATGTAATGGTTAAAGGGAAGCATACTTGCGTATTGTAAACAAATCATGAGTGATTCGCTCTCATCTGTAGGAGGTAGAGGCATTTATGAATAGTTAATGAAATTACGTAGATTTAAATTCCAGATTAGACAGTTTTAGGAACAGGAGGGAAAATGACTATAGACACCCTCATCTTTGTATCATTATATCAATTAGAATTAATATCATTACCATAGAGCAAGAGAAGAGAGTTGCAATAGAGAGTTGAGAAGAAGAACTCATGTAAAGGAGCTTTGAATTAATATATGAAGCTTAATTTAGATTCATGGTTTTATGATGTTTTCTGTTTGTACATGCTGAATGGTCTGCTTATAGTTGTTTTATGCTATCTGTTATGCATTTTGCTTTAGTACCGTGAATGTTTGATTTCATGTTGAATGTTTGAAATCTGAGAGAAGGAGAATGAATTTCAATTGTTTCTCTTCCTGAGTGAGAGAATTTCCTGCAAGGTGTGCATTGACGAAGCTTCAAAGTTTATCTCTGAAAGCTTAGGGGGGATACTATTGTTCTCATTCTAGCAGCTGCAAGTGAAACACAAGAGCCGTGCAAGGCGTGCATGCTAGTTGAATCCTTAGAACATTGTTAACTAAGGGGGAAAAGAGAGAGAGACTGCTGTTACAGAAGGTGCACAGAGTCGAGAGTTCAAATACGTAGAAGTAATTGAAGGTCTTCCGCAAGGAGTGCGAGCAGAGGCCATTTTTCGAGACTTGAATTTATCAGAGAAGCTCAGAAGGGGTAGTGCCTTTGAAGTATTCAAAGGAAGGAGAAGTGAAGTTGTTTTGCAGAAGGAAGGTCACAGCGAGGGGACATTAGTTCATTTCGCAGAGGTTCTTGATGGAAGAGTCAGACGATCGAAATTCTCTGTGGAGAATCCCCAAAATAGCGAGGACCGTAGGATCCAGGAGAGCTACGGGGAAGTTAAGCGATTGGAGGAATTCATCCTTCGAGAGGCAGGATCCAATATGGATCGTTGATCGCGACTGTTAGATCGTCGAGATCATTTCGACATTTCGGGAGTCATAAGTCCGAAGTGAGGACGAAACCCTTGGTCGCTCGAACTCCCGAAGCGCGAAGTGGATTATCGCGTGTGAAGGGGAGGAGCAGAAATTTCGGCGTTTCGGAATTTCAAAGTTCAGCATTTCGGGGGTCCTAAGGACAAGCGATCGAGACACAGTGGGGTGAAATACCCGAAGTCGCAAGTCGCGACAAAACTTGATGTGAATTTCGGGATTTCAGAAAATCGGGATCCAAAATACCGGAAGTCTTGACGACAAGGAGTCAGGGGCCTTTGTATTGAAAAACCCGGAAAATCCTTGAAGAGGCATTTCGGCATTTTAGGGATCGGAGTTTCATCTTTCACGTTGACAAGGATTCGAGACACTTCACACCAGGAATCCCGAAGTTGCGAAACACGAAATATTTGTGAAGGCATTTCGACATTTCGGTGTTTCAGAATTCGGGAATTCGGGATTTGTGGTGGCAAGTGTTTTGGGATCGAGAGTTTCGAACTCCTGGTACCCGAAAACCCGAAATCACGTGGGCCATCGGATCAGGAGGGTGACGGTCGTCTGTTGATTCTATATAGTTGTTATTTCGGAGTTCGGAACTTCGAAAACACAGAGGAAATAGCGACAGAAGGATAGCTCAAGTTCCAAAAGCTGGGAAAAGTGACAGGTGGCAGGAATCCACATCAGAGACCGAGGACGGTTGAGATGACAGGTGGCGAGTTTTCATCAATAGTCGAAGTCAGATTCCGTTGACTGTTTCGGGGGTCGAGGGTTGGAGAGTCAGGAAACCTCATGACAGGATTCACGAAATCGCGAAGTCCGNTGTGGTTCCTTGCTTTGGAAAACCTGAAGTCATGAAACCCGATACAGGAGTAGAGGAGGACGCGGTCAGAGATTTCGACGTTTTGGCGTTTCGGGTTTCGGCAAGTGGAAGAGTCAAGAATCTCAACATCAGGGATCGCGAAACCCCGAAACCCAAAGTCCTTTGTGACTTGATCAAAGGGGTTGGTTAACCCTCGGTGTGGTTGTAGTGAAGATCCTGAGCGGATCTTGGCCCGAGGGTAGGAGGTTTGCGTAAGGCGGACTCTCAATTGTGGAGGAGGAACAAACACAAGAGCATAACTTTTGGGTGCTTGGGCTACTCTCTCCTTGGCACATAGACTTTCCATGACAGATTTCCATTTCATAGGTGATTCCAAAATTGTAATTGACTGGTTTAATAATAAAGGATCTCTACATGTAATATGTATAGATTGTTGGAATGATAGGATAAAGGAACTCTTCAAGCACTTTTATGTCATCACCTTTGCACATGTCTTCAAAGAAGAGAACCAAGAGGCTGATATATTATCCAAAAAGGCCCTTTCTGTGCGTCTTGGAGCTATAGCTTACAATGAGTGGGTTGACGTTCATGAGGGACCAAGACACTTTTTGAAGCTGTATTAATTGTTATTTGCAGACTCTAACTGTGAGGAAACTTTATGATGGTAGCTTTTTGGTATGATTGTAAAGACAAAAAACTTTTATTTATAAAAGATTTTGTCTACTGTTTTGGACAATCTCCTTTAATGCTTTTTTGTATTTTGTAGCCCTTTGATACGGCTAGTGGATATGGCGGTGGATATTTCACAAGGCTTGGCCTTTGAGTGCAATAATTTTTTGACATTGTGAACAGATTATATATCTTAATATAATATGCAATTTTCTTGTGAAAAAAAAAATCCATAATTTTCTAAAAAAAAACATATGTTCTTAATCATTAAATCCACTCAGACATATATTCTTAATCATTAAATCCATTTAAACTATGTACATACTTTATAAATTTCAAATTTGTTTTTTTTTAAAACAACTAAAAAACTTACCAATTCTATTAAATCTAGTTTTGAAAAATCTTCACATTTCCAACTAAAACATAACGTGGACCGTCGTAGATCGTAGATTTTTAAAACGCAAGTTAGTGCGTTTATCTTTTCTGTTCACTCGGGTTCTTTTCCGTATATATTCCAACTTTATCTTTGGTCCTTATCCTGTTCCTTCAAAAAAGAAACTCGAGAATTTTCGAAGTTAGGAATGAATTTCAATTAATATTTTTTATTTTTATTGGATGATATAAAAAGCTAGGTGTTAGTGGTTTATCTTTCGGTTTCACTTGAGTATTCCATGTCCAAAGTGAAAGGTGATGGGAAATTTTCATGTTAATTTTATTTATATTTATATTGGTGGTGTATCGTTCGGTCTCAATTGAGTATTCCATGTTCAAAGTGAAAGGCAATGGGAAATTTTCATGTTAATTTTATTTATATTTAAAATGGTGGTGTATATTTGTCTCAATTGAATATTCCATGTTCAAGGTGAAAGGGGATGGGGATTTTTTATATTAATTTTATTTATATTTATTGATTATTATTTTATTTTATTTTATTGTTTTATGATAATTTTAGAAAATAAATCAAGTATATGTATAGTAATAATCAATAAATAAGTTATGTATATGTATAATAATTGATCAAGTAAAAATAAAGATGAAACATGCTTGTTAAAATAAGTAAGAAAGTTGTTGGAATAATGATTCATTTATCATATTCTAGATATAATTGTTTTTTAGTAGTATTTGTTATTTGTTATTAGTATGGTGACCAACAATATTGTGTTGCCTAAACTTGTTGGCACAAATTATTTCTATTGGAGCAAACGTATACAACCTATATTCATCACTAAAGATTTGTGGGAGCTTGTAATTGATGAATATACTATGCATATTCATCACCAAAGATTTGTGGGAGCTTGTAATTGATGGATATACTATGCCTTATGTTGATGAATTCAAAACATTAAGTGATGATGACGAGAAAGCTTAAAGAAAATTATTTAGAAAGATAATGAAGCACTTTCACTTATAGGGAGCGTAGTTGAAGAATCTATTTTTACAAGAATTAACGCTGCAAAATCATCTAAGCAAGCTTTGGATATTTTAAAGAATACATATGAAGGTGTGGTTGTAGCTAAATTGCAAACACTAAGGAGAAATTTTGAAAATACCAACATGCAAAGTAATGAATCTATTCATAATTACATCACAAAAATGCAAGATCTTGTTAATTAGATGAGGTCCTTAGGTGAAGATGTTCCAGAAAGGAGACTAATTGAGAAGATTCTAAGAAGTGTTTTGCCCAAGTTTCAGATGGTCACCACTAGTATTATGGTTTCCAAAGATTTAAATACAATGAAGATTGATGAATTGCGTGGATTTTTGCTTATTGTTGAAGAAAATCAACCAAGTGGAGAAGTGGAGCATGATTTTTCTACAAGGCATAGAGGAAGAGGCAAAGATAGATACCAGAATCAGAATTATAATAGAAATTCACAACAATCACATAATTATCAAGGAAATGCATTTAGAGGAAGAGGAAGAAGCCCAAGTCTGTTTAGAGGAGGTTCATTCAGAGGACGAAGCAGAGATGGTTTTCATGGAAGAGGAAGGGGAAGAGAAGGATCTCAAGAACGACAAGGCCCACAGTGTCATTATTGTCATAAATATGGTCATCTTGAAAGGAATTGTTATGCAAAAATGAGAGCTATGAAAAACAAAGGTGCTAATATAGTTGTAGAAGAAACTAGAAATGATAAGTTATTCATATCAAGTTTCATGGCACATAATGAAGAAGGTGAAGCATGGTACATTGATTCTGGATGTTCAACTCATATGACATCTCAAGAGGAGTTGTTTACTAGAATTAATGACAACTATTCTGGTAAAGTTGTATTTGGTGATGATAGAGTTTCAGAAGTTAAAGGGAAATGCATAGTTGCAATTCCAACATTGCATGAAAAGACAAAGTTTATTGATAACACATTGTTGACACCAACATTGAAAAAGAACCTACTTTCTATAGGACAGATGATGGAGAAGAACTATAAATTAGTATTTGATAACAAGGAATGTTTAATCATGAATAAGTTGAATCATAATGTAGTTGTGGCAAAAGGAGAAATGACTGAAAATAGAATTTTCAAGCTTTCTTTTGATTCAAATAATTCACAAAGTTTGAATGCAACAGAAGAGATGAACACCAAGATTTGGCATTTAAGAATGGGACATTTGAATTTTCAGAGTTTGGTGTTGCTTCGAAAGCAAAATATGGTGAACCACCTTCCTTATATCAAGAATGATGATGAAGTGTGTGAAGGATGTATTTTTGGGAAACAACACAGGGAAATTTTCTCAAATAGAACTTGGAAGGCTAGTGAACATCTAGCGTTGGTGCATTTAGATTTGTGTGGTCCAATGGAGACAATGTCTTTTGGAAAGGCTTGTTATTTTCTCACTTTCATTGATGATTTTTCAAGGAAGACTTGGGTGTATTTTTTGCAGGAGAAATCTGAAGTGTTTTCTTATTTTCTTGAGTTCAAGGCATTTGTTGAAAAACAAAGTGGTTTCAAGAATCTTACCCTAAGAACAAATAATGGGGGAGAATACAAGTCAAATGAATTCTTGAATTACTGCAGGAAGAATGGTATAAAGCGAGAGTTTACCAATTTCTACTCTCCTCAACAGAATGGAGTGGCGGAGAGGAAAAACAAAACCATAGTTGAGATGGCTAGGAGCATGATAAAGGCTAAGTCACTTGGTAATGAGCTTTGGGCTGAAGCAATACACACATCAATATACATTCTTAATAGATGTCCTACAAAGTCAGTGTTGAATTTGACTCTTGAAGAAGTGTGGTCAGGACATAAACCAAGTGTTGCACATATGAAAGTTTTTGGTTGCATTGAATATGCACATGTTTCGAAGGAAAATAGAAGCAAATTGGATGATAAAAGTGTGAAGTGTATTTTCATTGGTTACAACATTGAAACAAGAAGTTACAGGTTGTTTGATCCTCAGGCAAAGAAAGTAATAATAAGCAGAGATGTTGTATTTGATGAGCAGGGAATTTATCAGTTAGAACTGGTACAACTGCAAGAAGATACAATTACTGTTGATGGTGAATCATATTCCAAGTCGGTAAAGGAAGATGAAGTTAAGAAGAAACCTAAGTGGTTTGAAAGAAGTCATTCTGAAAGCAATATGTTAGATATAAATTTTGAAAAAGGATTACCAGATCTCAAATTAATCTTGTGAATTATGCATTTCTGACACAGGTAATGCAGATGGATGAACCACAAACTTATGCAGAAGCATCACAAAAGAAAGAATGGAATGAAACTATGGAAGCAGAGTTGAATGCTTTGGTGAGAAATGATACATGGGACTTGGTGAATTTACCAAAAGGTAAAGAGGTGATTGGTACTAAATGGGTTTATAAAACTAAGTATAAATCAGATGGAAAAATTGATAAGTATAAGGCTCGTTTAGTTTCAAGAGGTTATGCACAGAAAGAAGGCATTGATTATAGTGAGACATTTTCCCTAGTGGAAAAGATGGATACAATCAATATGGTTCTTGCATTAGCTACTTAGTATAAATGGACAATTTTTCAAATGGATGTTAAGTCAGCTTTCTTGAATAATTATGTGGATGAAGAAATTTATGTGGAGCAACCTGAAGGTTTTGAAGTTCCAGGTAAAGAAGATAAAGTTTACAGGTTGAAGAAGGATTTATATGGTCTTAAAGAGGCACCAAGGGTTTGGTATTCAAGAATTGATAAATACTTCCAGGATCATGGCTTAATCAAAATTTTATTTGAGCCCAATCTTTATATTCTTTAGTCAGGTCAGGATATTCTAATTGTTGCACTTTATGTTGATGATTTGATCTACACAGGGAACAATGTTGAGTTATTTCAAAAGTTTAAGTTAGACATGATTGCTGAGTTTGAGATGACAGATCTTGGAGAGTTACATTATTTCTTGGGAATTGAAGTTTGGAAAAAAGAAGATGGTATTTTGATGTCACAAGGCAAGTATACTTTGGATATTTTGAAGAAATTCAGAATGATGAGTTGCAAGCTAGAAACAACTCCTTTGGAAGTTGGGTTGAAGTTATATGGACATGATGTCTCCAAATCAATTGATATTACTTTGTATCGTCAATTGGTTGGAAGTTTGATCTACTTAACTACAACTCGACCATATATATTTTTGCAATTAGTATGGTATCTAGATTCATGTCAAACCCCAAGGAAATACATTGGAAAGTAGCTAAGAGGATTTTGAGATATCTACATGGTACAAATGGTTATGGTTTGATATACAGATCTACAAAAGATTCCAGGCTTATTAGTTATTCAGATTCAGGTTGGGTAGGTTGCATGGATGACAAGAATCAACTTCAGGATATTCATTCAGCATGGGTTCAACAACAGTTTCTTGGAGCACTTAAAAACAACCTACAGTTTCTCTCTCCACAGCAGAAGCAGAGTATAAAGCAGTAGTGAAAACAACATGTGTAGCAGTTTGGTTGAGAATAATTTTGTTGAATCTTCATGAGCAGCAAGAACAACCTATTCAGTTGATATGTGATAATCAAAGTGCTATTCAGATGACCAAAAATCTAGTGTTTCATGAGAAGACCAAGCATATTGATATTCAATATCATTTTGTTCAAGATTTGGTTCAGCAAGGTGTGGTCGAGATCAATTATTGCAGAACAAACGATCAGGTAGATGATATTTTCACCAAAGCACTATCAAAGGAAAAGTTTTTCAAATTCAGAGATGATCTTGGAATATTTCCAAATGATCATTATGGGGGAGAAATGTTGGAATAATGATTCATTTATCATATTCTAGATATAATTGTTTTTAGTAGTATTGTTATTTGTTATGTCTAAAAAGTTTAATTAAGCTGAGGAAATATATTTGAGATATTCATAGAGGGATTATTGGAGAGATTGTTGAGAGATTGTAGGAGAAGATGATTTCCCATAACATCTTCTCTCATTGTATTTATTCATGCTTTGGTAATGAGAAAGTTTGAGCTGAGTGTTCATTGTTTTTGTATTATTGCTCCATTATTGTTGGTGTATTTTCTTCAAAAGTGGAATACACATATACATAGAGAGAGAAAGAAAGAAAGTGGAATACACATATACATAGAAAAAAAGAAAGATTTATTTATTAATAAATATTCATGTACTACCAAAAGTAACCCAAATGATAAACACGATGTTTCCAAGACCATATGATATTCACAACAATTTAAATAAAGATAGATATATCCCATACAACATGAAGATTTTGTAGACGTTGGAGAGAAATGCATACATGAAACAAATAAACAAAAAAACCTCCAGAGAGCACCTATACTTTCATTCTAGTGCTAGACCTTAGATTGTAACCTACCTCACTTTTAGGCTATTTAAGGATTGAGATAATGGACTTAGAGATATTGCAATAGTAGAACATAAGCTATACTCACTCTCTCTTTTCTCCATTTTATAGAAGGATGAGTGGGTAGGTGAAATAACACTTCTTCTTCTTGATTTTCTTCTAGAAATTAATTTATGGATTATTCAATTTCAAATTTAGAGAGTAAGAATGGGCATATAGGTCAAAATAGTTAGGCTTGTAGGTTGGTTAAAGGTTCAACTCAACTAGTGTACACTTTCCTTGAATTTTTACCATGAAACATTTATTTTATAATATTTATTCAATAGCCCAAAAACCCCAAATAATAAACACATACGATATAATCCATCTACATCCATTATATATAGAGAGAACTTCAAGTTTGGTTGTCATTAACTATCCACAAAATGCTACTAATTGTCCATGGAGATCAAAATTGAATCACACGGTCTTTCAAAATAAAACACGGTATTAAACATCACACAAAATGCTCATAATATCTAAAGTCAATCAAAGAAACTCTATTAAAACCATGTAAATTTATACTGTAGTAAAAAACTAATGACCACTCAAACACACCATTCACAAAAGGGTGGGGACTATTTAGAAATGGTTCTTGAAAGAAGACCTCTCTTCCTTTCCAAGATGTGACTACAACAAGAATGTATTTATCCTAATTATCCATAATCATGATTAATGCAAGTAGGTTAGTATATAGTGATATAAATGACAACATGGACATTGGAAATAGATAGTAGATAATACATCACAACACCATTGTTTCTTTTTAAAAAATGATCCTAAGAGCTTCTTCTCATTAAATTTCTTGAAATATTTCTCAAAATTACAAAAAAAAATGAATCATTTTCCCAACTCATTGATTCTCTTTATACATTTTCTCATCAAAACCGTTTCTTCAAATTATTTCTTGCTAGTTATGACTCTTAGTGTTCAATGTTTTCTTGAATTTGATCTTTCATTATTTTCATAGAAGATTTCATTGCTTGCAAATATCATGTTTTGAGTTCTCTCTATTTCTTTCATTTGAGACATTAATCAACTTTACCACCATCTCATCTAAATAATAATTTTAAATAATAAATCAAGGCTTATTGTATCAATAAGCCAAATAATTCTTACATGTTTTTTTTTCTCACGTGGAAGGAACACACCTAAAAGTCCTAAACTTACTCTGCAATGAAAACACCACATCTACTAGAATTTGTTATTTACTATGCTCAAAGAAATCCAAACTTTATTGTCCACACCATTGTTACAACACTCATCAAGCAATAATGTCTAAAAATTTGAAACAAATGGTGTTGAATCAACAAAAATGCGTGATAGAAAAGTTGTAGATCTTAGTGAGACCTCCCTAATATTATAAGACATACCCAAAACAAAGATTGGGATCAAAAGTTATTGTGAAAATACCAAAATATTTTTTCTTACTCTTAACAACAATAGGAAATCAACTTTTTTTTTTTAATGGTTGTGCATTAAAAAATTATTTTATGTATGGTGATCGGTGTAATCCAAAAATTTTCATCGGAGAGCTCTTCCACTTTGAGTTTTGGGTAAAATTTCCAACACTAAGTGATGTGTGTTAAAATTGTTTTGATGTATTGGTGACTAGAAAATAATTCTATGCAAAGTACAAAGAGTGAGTGATCATGAGGCTTTCTCGAAATTCATGCAAAGAACATGATGATCAACACAGTGGGAAACTTTGTTGGGGAAAGTTTAAAATTGCGGTGATAGACTTCATAACCCATGTTTAAAACTTTTATCATTGTAAAATATAACTTCCAATTAGGGCCAAAGTTACTAACCAACATTGATTAGAACTCGTTAACAAAACTTTAAACTTTCAAGAACATTGTGTTTCAAACGTTTCTATGAATGCTCGTTAAAATTTCCATTTAGTGCAAATTCAAAAGATTCATTGATCGTCGACACTATTTTAAAATTGTGTGTTGTGTTGTATCAATGAAATTTCAAACTTTTGTAAAAACAAAAGTGTGAAGACATCAATGATAGCACATGATCATTAGAGTTATAAACTTTTCATCAGTGATGAAAGTGAACTTTTCCCACCAATGAAAGTTTAAAATGTCCACCAATGAACGAAGTAAATAAAGTCTTATCACTTAGATTATTTTTAAGTTTTTCGGGAAAATGAGTTAAGTGAAAAAATGACTAACTCTTAAGCAAAACTATCAAATCTTGAATTCCAAAATTGACTTTTTAGGATAGACAAACAAACTAAAGGAAAAAAGTGGTACCCAAAATTTGCAAAAATTTGAGGACTTCCACAATTGGTTATTCACTAGAAAAAACCATGAATCTCTACAATTAATATTTAATACAATTACAATTCAGTTAAGACAAGATTTACCTTTGGTGTAGCACCCAAGATTCAACTCAATGAACTCCCACTATATGTTGCACTTCAGATGAGTTGAATGATTGTTCACTTCCAACTTGAGAAAATTATTGGTCATGACTGAAAGGCTAAATCATGGAGTGCTTTCTTGACTTAGTTCTTCATTAAATGCCAATGTAGTACCAAAAATTTATCACAAACAAGGGATGTTCAATATCCAGGTTGTTTATTTGTGTTTTATTGGTGTTGTTCCACTACTAGTGAGTGTCCATATCCTCAACGGAGTCACCCTAGAATGGCATGCCTTTCTCCAATACCAACAAGTGTCCATAGCCTCGACAACGATACCTAAATGTCCCACATGATCTGAAATGAATTTCCCAAGCCTCTTCCTTTTGATTTTCTTTTAAGAAAGACATGGATGGGGAATCTCATTTATCCGTTAAAGACATGTGGGATGATACCTATTATCTAAGAATTGTTTCAGGTATGCATGTTTTAATAATTAGTATATTCCTTGTGCATAGCATCGTATTTGTGCATAACACCTTGGGAACTCCATCATATTCTAAGTTAAACACCAGTCACTATTAAGTGTGTGGATGGATCCTTGAGAATAACTAGTAGACTACCCAAAATTGGGCTTGAGTGCTCATAACCATCTGTTGTTCAAGCAATGTTACACCACTATGTTGACAACTTAGATATTAGGCTGAGGTAATGAAAAGAGATTGAACCAGTGTCATGTCCATTATGGTTAGTGTGGATTTTCATGATTCTAACTCATTGCACTTAGGGATCCTAAAGAAAATAGTGCACTTGCAAGAGATAGTCAATTTGCCCTGGAAAGGAACAAAAGAAACATTCTTTGAAAATAAACTAACTAAGAAAATCAATGATTAAACAAAAGGAAACCAATCAAAAATTTGAATCAAACAAATAAAATTAGTGAAACTAAAATGAAAAATCGAAAATCAAACCAAAGGAAATCTACCTATGTACAAGCTAACTGCTCGAAAGACAGTTAGATGAAGTATATCTTCATAATTTGGCCATTGACATGAAAGAGGCCTACTTCTACTTCTAGGTTTTGTATTCTATAGGTTCAAAGGACAAATTTCTCCACATTCAAGTGAAGGCCAAGCCGTAACTATTGGAATTCAGAATGCATTCTTTTCTCTTCATGTATCTTGTCCCATTTTAAAATGAGGTCTCCCACCTAGAAGTCATTTTCTCCCATAAATTTCTTGTCAAACCACCTCTTAATTGTCTATTTGTGGAAAACAAAATTCTATTTCACTTTCTCTCTTTATTATTCTAGTTTGAGTAAGGTGTCAACCCTTCTTTAAATGACTGGGCAATTCTACCCATGGGAAATCTAAGATAGTTTTTTTTTTAACCCAAACTGGAGAATTTATATTATAAAAAGTTGTGTTGATACAACAAGTTACATTAGGAGACAAAATCCCAGTGGGAAGAGTTCAAAAATTGAGTCTGGATAGCACTGGGTTATATTGCTATAAATTTCATCACAATTTTTACATTTGTTCCAATCTAGCAAACTTCTAGACTAACTTTTATAGAAAATCCCTAGACATAGCCAAAATTTGAAGTTCATCCAAACTGAAAATTAAGGAGGAAACCTAGTCTATTCGTTCTCTTCTTCCATTTCATTGTCCTTTGTCTAGTGGAACTTGACATTGAGATATAGAAAGTGAGTCACTCCTGGGATGAAATTCTTTGAAGCTATGTCCCATGTTGAATTGTCTTGTTTCTCTTGGAATGCTGGTTGGAGACAAATTTCTTCAAGATGGCTTCGCAAAGTGTCTACCTCGTCATTCAAAGTCTGGATCGATTTCCTTTGGTTCACACTGAGTTCCAAGACTGAGAGGAATTGAGAGGTGAGGGTATTCATTATGCTCTACAATGTGAGAACCAAAGCGTGAATATCATCTAACTCTTGATGCAACTGAAGAACTCGAGAACTGATTCCTTGGCGACAGTTTTCCATGTTGAAATCTTTGCTTCTATGTCTTTGCCACCTTTCTTGACAATAAAAAATCCAATTTTGAATGGGGAGGGATCAATTTAATTTATAGGGGGGATATTTCCAGAAGTGATGGGTGCTTCATCCCTCCTTGGTGGATATGATTGCACTCTCAATCACTTGTTGGATGATATAGATCGTGGGAACGAGAGAGACATGAGGATTTCATAGGGAAGGCAACAACCGAGAAAGGATAACAATGATTGGGAGGTGACATAGGAAAAATAACTGATATAAGGAGGGTTGAGCTGACATGACAGAAGGGGGGGAGAAGTACATGTGAGAAGAGGAGGTTCGTGAGAGACCGAGCGAAGAAGGTGGGACATAGGCAACAGAGGGTACGCGACTAGAGAGATCCACATGAGAGAAGGGGATACACCATAAGAACATGGGAGAAGGGACAACCATGAGAGCACAACCAGGGAATGGAAATCCATCCAGGGAGGAGGGATGAAGACAAAATATGAAGGTGGTAGAAAGAAAAGACATGAGAGGCAGTGACTGAGGAGGGGGTAGATGGCAGGACTAAGGAGAAACCACATGTTTGCTAGAAGGAGGGTTAAGTTTATGACCTTGAGGAATACAAGGTCAGGGGCACATGGAGAGTACTGGACCAGGAAGTTAAGGCACTATGCAGTAAATTGCTTGTCCATTTATGTTTGATAGTCCAAAATCCCCATTTACTCCTTTATTTTCCATCTCATCTGGCATGGAGTTGAGTTCTTTCTTGACATGCCAAAAAGAGACTTGGTTGAATTCCTTGAGGAGGATTTTGATACAAACACATATTGTTTTTTAATGAGATTAAAAGGGGAGGGAGGAATGAATTAAATGTTGGATTGTATTTTTAGAATCCCCCTCTATTGTCAATGTTTCTATGCTTTTTGATTTGGCTATATGCAATCCTTGTAGAAGGGCGTAAGATTTTTCTTGGTTATTGGTAGCATTTCCAATAGACCTGTGGTAAGTTGACTCAATTCGTCCTCTAGGGTCATAGAGAACCCCTTCCATACCTGTCGCCCCTAGGTTTCCTTTTGAATCACCATAAAATCAAAGGGAGTGGTGAGCCTGATATTTTATCCATTGGTTGAAATATGAGATCAAAATTTGAAGCTACTAGGTTGATCTAGAATAAGTAGAGTTGTTGGCTGTTGTATTTATAGGGAATCTCTCCATCCAATTTTTCCCCCTGTTATCCAACTTATCCAGTTTCATTATTTTTATGCTTCTTGTGTTGAAGTTCTCTAGAAGGAGGCCCATGGATTTTGTAGCCATGACTTCTAGGGTAGTTTTTAAGTCTTGGAAGATTCCCATGTTTCTAGCTAACCATATTTTATAACAGACAAAGAAGGGAAGATAAGACCAGATTCTTTTGAAGATGGTATTTCTTTCTAAGGAACCCTAGTAAACTTTCTCCCAATGAAAGAGCATAAATCCAACTGAAAGGGGTCATTGAATACGAAAATATAGATCTTGTAGAATGATTCTCAAAACTACATTAGTGAAAGAGCATTCAATAAAACAATGATGAGAATAATCATAATCCTTGGAACAAAGTACACATCTCAAAGGACCTTGAATACCTATTTTTTCTAAATTCTCCCCCGTGAGCACTTTCTGATGTTTAAGGGTCCAACTAAAGGAACTGATCTTCAGAAGTATGCCAGTATTCCATATTCATCCCCATTTGTTGGAAAGAGGGGGAAGACCCATTTTTTGCAACTCCAGATAATATTCCTATTGGAAAGAGTATTCCTCTTTCCCCTACACTTTACTGTCTTTGTAGTTTTGGTGAAAAGGAGCGTAGTATTTTAAGATATGAAGGAGAGAAATAATGAGATGCTTTAGGTGAGGGAGGGGATTTCCAAAGTTCCAATATTTCCATCTTCCCGATTGGTCATCCCAATAGAAGATATCATAAAGAGTAAATTTATTCTGTGAATCCAACCAGTGTTTTAAAGGCCCAAGATGAAGGTTTTTCTCAAGGGGGGGAAGTCCCAGGATACTGTCTTTCCATATCTTTATATGTTATCTGTTTCTAGGGGACCATGAGAAACTATGGGAAAGGAGGGGGAGAGAGGCTTTGATAAGATTCCATATTTGGGAGCACGATGAGGGAGGGGCTAGATTTCCAAGTCATCTTATGCGAGGGCCAGTAAAGTGTTTTTAATTCTACACAGATTTCCACAATTCTTTTCGATGATCAGTCTCCAAAGGATTTTTTTCTCCCAAACCTTTGTTCATAATAGAGGGGTCACAAATTCCCAATCCTCCATGGTTTTTCAGGACACAGACAATTTTCCAATTAACCATATGAGAACGCTTGGAGTTAAATTTCCCACCTTACCAAAGGAAACGTCGAAGTTCTATGGTGAATAAGCTGCAAAAAGAAGCAGGGGCTAGAAGAATCGAGAATTGGTAAAGCGGGAGGGAATTTAGCACTGAGTTAAGGAACACAATTCTTCCTACATGATTTAACTAGAGGGCTCCCCATTCATAAAATTTAGATTTGATTTTATTGAGAATGGGATACCAAGAGGAAGAGGGCAGAGTTTTAAGGCTAATAGGGATTGATAAATATTTAAAGGATTTCCATATTTCATTGTATTGGAAGTTAAATATGTTGGAAATTGCTCTGTCAAGGTTTGTGTTAATGTTCCAAGTATAAATATGGATTTTAGTATTATTTATAAGTCCCCCAAAGGCTTTGGTGAACATATCAAGAATTGTTTTAAATCTTAAGGCCATAATGGTAGAGCCAATATTGATTAGGAGGGTGTCATCAACAAATTGAGAGTGATTAAGTCTCTTAGATCCTCTAATGATTTTTATACCAAGAATGAATTTTTAGTTCCTGGAAAATTCTGTTGGGTATGTGTTATATTCTTTGCATGTGTGTGTGTGTGGGTGCGTCAGATACGACGACTGCGTCTGACGATCCCTTCACCTGTTTTTGCTATTTTTAGCGGATTTTGCTATTTTTAGCTGATTTGTAAATTAATCCCGGAT
>SNQJ01S0008041.1:55822-74622 GCA_010110895.2 Picea sitchensis
ATATAATGAAAAAGAAAGGTTTTCCCGGTTGAGGGTTTCCGGTAAAGATCTCTGTGTATTCTGTGTATGAGCCATTGATTAATTTCTGTATTGCTTAAGAATATATATGCATTGCTTTACTTCGCAAGTTTAAAACTTACAAATTCCAAGGATATACTGAGAGATTCAACCATGAGAATATAAGGATGGAGGAGAGAAGGAAACCTTGTCTTAATCCTCTGGAGGCTCTGAAGAAATTAGTGGGACGACCATTAACAAGAGGGGCTATCTAAAGATTGGAAAATAAAGTTGCTACCCATTTAAGGAAGGCAGAATCAAAGCCAAATTTAGTCAGAAAATCCAAGAGGAATATATGCTTAACTCTATCAAAAGTATTGGCCACATCTATTTTTATTATAATCCCTTTTTCTTTTCTCGAGTTGCTTGAGTGTATTTCTTCTTGAAAAATAATTACATTGCCAATAATTTTTCTTTTTTCCACGAACCCTCCTTGTGATCGAGAAATCATCTTGGGAAGGAGGGGTTTGATCCTATTGGCAATAACTTTGGATATTATTTTGTAGGAAACATTACAAAGAGAGATCAACATGAATCTATTGAAGGATGAAGGATTTACCTCTTTGGGAATAAGTGTAGGGAAAGAAGAGTTGGTACTACCTCCAATGTGTGCATATCTATGAACATATCTGATCATACAAATCAAATCAAATTTTATTATGTTCCAGTAAAGTTTGTAGAAACGTGCTGAGAAGTCATCGGGACTTGGGGATTTGTCTGATTCCTTTTTTTGTAATGCATTAAAGATTTCATATTCTTGGACCTCTTCTAATAATGAGGAATTGTCTTATTGAGTGAGGACTTGAGGGATATGCTCTAACATTTCAGTAAAATCATCCCGAGTCTAAGATATGGGCTCTGCATAGAGACTCTTGAAGTGATGAAAAGTTGCTTTCTTTATTTGAGTAAAGGATGAAACTACTTCTTTGTTCTCATTAGTAATTTCTTTTACATTGTTCCTCCATACTCTTGCTTTAGCATGTCTATGAAATAATTTAGTGTTTCTATCCCTTGCTTTTAGCCATAGGCTCCTTGATTTCAATCTCCATTTTTCCTCTTCCATTCTTCGGGAATTATGGTATTGTTGGAAGGTTTTATTCTCTTCCCTTATCAAACATTATGTTATTATTGCATTTTCAACCCTTTCTTGAATCGTTTCTACCTACTTGGAGAGAGCTTCTAACTTGAGAGTAGGAAATTTTCAAACTTTTTTAACCCAGTCCTTTATTGCTTGTTTGGTTCATTTTAGATTTTGCTCCCAAATGTGCATAGGAGATCCCACAATCCACACAAACCAATAGGAAGAGATGATGTCCAAGAAGGAAGGGTCCAAGGCCTAAAGTGGGTTAAACCAGAAATGAATTGGCCCCAAATCCTCTTGTTTAGAGAAAGAAAGAGAAATTATCCTATGATCAGAGCCTCCCCAAGGAAGTATTTTTGAAGTGTAGGAAATGTTATATTCAAGATAAAAGTTACTTAGTAACCAAAAATCTATCTAACCTTGTTGCTATGTGGCCTTTCCCCGCTCTTCTGTTGGACGAGGTGAATTTTTTTCTCTTTGGTTTGAGATTAGATAAGACAAGGGTGGAGATTAGATCCTCCAAATTCTCTCTTGAAGGGTCTCGAACCAAGTTGTCTCCTATTTTTTCTTTGGGATGAAGAGTGGTATTGAAATCTCCCGCTATAATGAGCCGAGTGTTTGCACTCAAATTTTGAAGTGCTAGAAGCAAATTCTAACATGGAGTTTTTCATGAGAATTATTTGGAATGTAGACATTTATGAATGTGAAAGTATCTCCAGATGTTATTGAAGAGAGAGAAACTTGTAACCAGTGGAGAGAAGACTTGCTTCTTACAAGTAGGAAAAAATGAGAATTCCAAAGTGTGCATAGACTCCCTGATACACCTCGGGAGTTGAATGCCAATCCTTTACTTTCATTCCAATTTTTTTTACTTTGGAGAATATCTTCTTCTTCTCGCATCTTAGTTTTCTGGATTAAGAGCACCTCCAACTTATCTTGTCTTATTAGGGATTTCACGAATTCCAATTTTGTTGGGCTACCTAGGCCTCTATAGTTATAGGAGAGGATTTTCATCATTTATGGGAGGATTTGGGAACCCCACTTTTGGAGGGAATTGAGCTACCTTGGGCTCAAGGTCCTCTTGGTTCTCTTGTTTCCTTAGTAATTATTCCATCTAATGTTTATTGTGTTCCCCTCTCTTTTTATTTATTTGCTTCCATTTCCCTTTTTTTTTCCTTGTATGAATGTCTTCCATCTTTCTTGACTGGTTCACTGGTTGATGATTCTTTTTTCAATTATTCTCTTGAATCCAATATTGGGGATTCTTCTATAGTGACAGTGGACTAGGTGGAGGAGGATGGAGGGAAAAGGGTGGGGTTTGGTGGAAAATATATAATACTTTTAGGAGAGGGGAAACAATCAGGGGGAGGTTCAGAAGAGGGAAGCAAAGGGTTTTGATCATGGGTGATGAGGGGTTCAATCTATGGGACTTAATCAATTACAAAAATAGGATCATAATGATTCAAGGTGGTTCTTGGTTCAGAAGGAGATTTACCTTTTTTGGGAAAAAATTTTTGTAGTTGGCTGGCCTTATTTTGGTTGCACTCCCTCTTTTGTTGGTTTTCTCTATTTCTTCGTCTATTGACATTGTTCATTCTCCTCTTGAGGCTCTGGTTCATGGCCTAGCTTAGGAAAATTTTTGGAAAAATTCCATATTCATGATAGTTCTTGCATGTGAAGGTGACTTTCTCATAGCATACCTACTACAGGTATGTCCAATCATTCAGAGTGAGATGAACCACTTCAGGAAGACCCTTTTCTACATCTACTTCAATGTGTATTCGTGCACGGGCTTGGATACCTTCTTTTTGTTCTACTTGATCGATATATTTTCCAAGAGTGTTTCCTATTTCTCTTACTGTTTCATCATTCCAACAATGTAGAGGGCGATAAGGAAGATAGACCCAGAATGGAACAAGAGAAGGGATGTCATTTTCAGGGTTTAAATCTAGAGTCCACCTATTAAGATACATGCCTATGGTGCCCATAAAATATTGGACACTTCTAAAAAGTAAATCATTTTCTTCTTTAGTTTAAAAAAGAAAGGAAAAATAACCTCTCCCACAAAATGCATGAGAGGGGTTTTGCTTAATCAACGGTTTCCAATTTTTATCTACCCAAAGATCCATAGACTTGGGGGACAACCCAATACCAGTAAATTTTCCAATCAATCCATTTTCAACTAGTTTGAGAGCCAGAGTTCTTGACGAGCTTTGGCATACCTAAATGTTTGGAACTTCATAATTTTTTTTCATGAATCTGGAGGGGGTTGATTTAACTGATTTTCTCAATGAAGTGACCAGAGATGAAAAGGAAACAACTTTAGGAGGGGGGGACAGGGGCTTGGGAGAGCCATAGCTTAAGGCATAAACCATGGAAAGGGGAAAGGCAAAGGGATCTAGGTTTTACACAGAGCAAGGTAGGTTTTTCTTCACATGGGTTAGGGTAAATACTAAATTTTGAATATTACAAAGGCCCTATGTAAAATATAAGATAGTTGGAGAGATGTAAATAATATATTTGGAGGGAGGATGGATTCTTTCCTATAAAATAGGAAATAAGGAGACATTCCTAAAGATAATTTGGGAGTTACTCTATTATCCCATAGAGCAATTGGTAAGGCATGGTTCCAATTCCTTTGATGGTCAACTATAGTTTGTTTTAGGATACAAATTAGAATTTTGTTAGTGGATTCAACTAGACCATTACCTTGGGGGGAAATAGTTAGTTGAATATCGTAAGGTGATCTCTTTATCTAAAGAAAAATCAATCAAACTCAAAGAATACAAATACATATCATTATAAAAAATAAGAGTGTATGTCATGTTGAACTTGGTGATCAAATGATGCTCTAGAAAACAAATCATAGTCTCTTCATTTACCTTTGTCATGGATACAACCTCAATCCATCATGTGAAGTAGTCCATTTCATATATTTTTGTTGTTTGGATGCATGTGGGTTTATCTCATCGATAACATCTAACCCCCATTGTTCAAAGGGATCTTCAACAACTATAGATTATAAAGGGTTTATTGGTTTCTTTTCGTTGGTAGCACACTTCTGGCATGCTTTCAACTTCTGAACATAAGCTAGTATTGATAATATCGAAGCATCAAGGCTCTTTTATACCTAGGATTCAAGTGACTAGGGGAAGTACCATGTTGAAGATATTACTTTAGCTCATTGTACAAGAATATGTTTGAGTAGGGACATATTGAACTTCTTTCATGTAGAGTGACAATTCATTCTCCTAGCCTTCCTCCAATGAATAGACTAGGTCTAATTATTTTGCTTCCAACCTACAAATACCTTGAACTATAAATATGGTAGTGGGTTCAAAATCTAAATCATACTCTTGAATGGTAGTCATCCAGTTCCCTCTTCGCTCACCCAATTCTTTCTACACAAATAATGAACTCATTGTTGGGTGGTGTACTATCACCTTGGTGTGGTTCTTTAGAATATAGGGTTTGAATTGATTGACTACTTTATAAACAAAAATTCCTATTTATAAATTGTTGGATATTTCATTTCATCCCCTTGTAAACTAGTGCTCATAAATGAAATTGGGCACTCATTCCATTGCTCATGTTTTTGGGTGAGTGTTGGCACAGGGGCAGACCCAGGGTTCAATGCTTCAACAATGCACCAACAAAACCCTAACTACTGGCCCTTTCGACAACACCTGCAAAGCAGATGAAGTCTCACCCGAGGTAGAGGCAGGGGTGGTTGCAGGACTCAAGTGTCTACAACCTAGCCGTGACAAAGATCTGTAATCACAGTACTTAATAGATCACTTAGCAGTTAACATTCATTAATATTTAACCTTATTCACATCGTAGGTTAAAACCCTAATTATAGAACAATGCAGTATTCAACAAGATCTAACACATCCAAGCACTTTGCATATAGAAATAGATCAGATCTAGCATTCATTCACATCCCTAAGCACTAAGCTACTATATCATCTGCATATAACACTAAGCATAAATCACATAACAACCATAATGCAAAAGGCAATCACAACACAGGATATACGTGGTTCACCCCAATGTGGGGCTATGTCCACCAACTCTTCTTCTTCTTTATTGTCTTCTGTCAATCTTCTTACATGCACCGAGCCACATAACCCACTCCGCATAGAACAGGAGATCTACATGCACCTCGCCAGATCCTCCTTCCCCGAGCTAGGTCTCAACACAAAGCATCCTTATAATCTGCACACAAGCTTCTTACAATCACTTGCACCTAGCTCAGCAAGTTCTTAACACACAATATGCACAAAGCATCCAAAAATGTTTGCACTTAGCTCACCGACCTCTTCCTACATCGCCTAGATATCTATTTATACATTACAAAAGGGGCCTAAGCATGGGTAAAACCATGGGCCAACATCCTATACCCGTTACATAAACCCTAAACCCAAAATTCCCTAAAAAGGTGCCGAGATCCCGCGATCTCCACTTCACCTTGCGCTCTGCCTTCGACCAGCCTCTCGAAGTCCTAAAAATGGTCAAACATGACCAAGTTTCTCCAAAACTTGGTCAAGGGACAAAAGGCCCCCAACACTCACCTATGACTCATCCCAAGTCACTCTAATCTGGGTAACTCTGCCTTGAAGGCCTCAAGCTTGGCTCGAGCTACCTCGAGTTGTTGCTTCGCCAGAGATTCCTGCTCGGTGAACTCCTGAATAAACTTCTCCGTCACAGGTTCTTCCAAGTGCTATTCTACTTTGGTGTCCACTTGTTCTAGTTCTGCACCTCATCCTTCAATCTCCTCAAAAAGTGTGCAAGCTTCATCCTGCACTGGTTGGAGATGCTGAGTCACTTCCACGACTTCACTCTGTATGGCATGGACCTACTGCTGAACCATGCGGTGTTCCTGGGACCTTTTCATCCTCTCGACTGTTGAAAGAGGCTTCAACTGCGCTTACACTGATGCTTCTTGCTTATTTGTCTCCTAGAGATGTGACTCCAGTGTCCTTAGTTCGGGGTCCTTTGCAAGAAGCTCATAAGTCTGCACACTTCGACTGCTGAGTTGTTTGCATTCTAAGGCCAATTCCTTGATTCTATGGACTGCGCTTCATGTAGTTTCTTCCCTTTGGTCTCGTACTTCCTACAGAGTGCTTGGTACTGCTTGTAACTCCAATTCTTCTACTCTTTGTTGGATCTGTTGAATGGCTTCAACAAGCTTCCCCGCTTGACTCTCCACTGGGTCTTCTTCCATATGTTCTAAGCTTGTCATAGAGAGAAGTACTCTAGTGACTGCTTCTTTAAATCCAATCTTCTCTGCGAGCAACTGTTCTTTCTCCGTCTGGATTTTCTCTCTATCCTTTGCGAACTTCGCCTAGAGGTCATATTTTTCCTGTTGCGCAACTCGACGTTGCTCTATGGATTCCTCTTTTGCTTGCTTTAATGTGTCTGTGGCCTGCTCTTTTTCTTCCTGGACACGACGAAGGCGAGCTTTAGTCGCATCTTCTATTCAATGTAGTTGGGTAGGCTCATCTCCTGACTCAATCCCTTCAGATGACCGAGGCGCAGTAGACATTGTGCGACTGGAGTAGAGGGCTTGCTGTACCCCTTTCAAATCTACTTCAATCCATTCATACATGGTCTCTTTTTTTGCTTCGATGCACTGCAAGATATATTTTGAGGTATCTGATATAACAACGATCATGAATTCAATGTCATCCACCATGAGCATAGTTTTCAGTTTGGGATTACTAGCTTTGGACTTCTTCTGCGAGGAAGGTTTCATGGGGTAAACCTTTCTTTTCTTGGATGTATCGGCCTCATCAATGGGATCCCTAGGCGGTGTTACTTTGCCTTGCTTCTTCTTATCTTCTTTTCCTTTTTCCTCTTCTTTGTCTACTTCGTCACCTCCTCCCCCTCCAGGTGAATCTGAAGTAGTCTCTTCTAATGAGCTGTTCAGCCCCTGTACCTCTTCCTTCTTCTTCCTTATGCTACTGCTGGGTGCATCATACTCTTCGCGAGTAACCACAGGACTGCCGATGAGGTCGGGGTCAAACAGTTTTGCCTGGTCGACTGGTATAAGGAACTCTACAGACCATTCCTTAGTTATTTCTTCCATGTCCTCCTTAGTGAGCTTATAGTAGGATTGGAGCTCTTATTTATGTTTGCCTCTGCACGTAGTGATATAAATAAAATGTCTATCTACACAGAACTTCACAAGGGGCCTGAACCTGTGCAAGGTGTTCGACATCATACGAGGGAAAGACTCAATAGCCCTCTTTAACTATAGGTAATAGGTGTGGAACACTGCATTTGACTGCCATTGCTTAGACATGCCACCATAACTGCGGTTCTAGCTATTTTTGAGCGTCAGTCTAATGGTCAAGACGCCTCCAATGGTCATATTGCTTCGCCATGCGAAGTGCCAATTTACGATGTTCTGCTATTCCGACAAAGTTCAAGTTCTGTAAACCTTCCTTCTGCAAAGTGCTCTCTGAAACTTCCTGTAATTTCTCTAACTTTTCTTTCTTATTGTTGAGCTTTTTGGCTTTCTTCCCTATGATTTGAATCACTAGGTTCCTCTTTCCATTATTGTTCTTATCTCCTCTTGGCATAGTAACTTCGCACTGTGGAGGGTCTTTCATAGGGTTCGAGGGTAATACTTCTTCTCTTTCTATAATATGTGCTCTACTCTCTTGTATGGACAAATGCTTCAAGTCTTCCTGTGTTCTTTCAACTTCGACAACCAAGTATCTGGTCCTCAGTTGCTTTGACTTGTTCTCCTGTTCTTCCAGTAAATGTGCTATTCTCCTAGCCATGAAATCTCTTAGTTCTTTCTTTTTTCTATTCTAAATCTTCCTCTTCTTGTTTCCTTCGTATCCAATCTTTCTCAATCCAGGTTTTTCCTAGAAAAATAGCAAATGGGGCGTTGTTCTCAACAAACTTAATGACCTCAAATTCTTCCTCTATCGAAGCTCCATGAGCACTCATAGGTATCTGGGTAAGTCTTCCACATAGGGTTATCAATTTTCCTTTAAACAATCCTATGCCTCCTAATGAAGGAACCATAGCAGGCTTTCCCAAAATTTCCCAAGTTCTTTCTGTCATGATATTGACCTGTGTTTCCTCATCCAGAACACAGTCTATGTCGAAGTCTCCTATTCTTGTTTCTATGCACTCCTTCTCTTTTAATACCTTTGATAAGTTGATGTCTCTATGATCATTTAGGGTTTCTTTGATCTGTAATAATACAGTCTCTAATTCTTTCTGGGGTTCTATCATATCCTTTGTCTCTTGGCCTTTCTCATGGTTTTCTTGTCTCATATTCATCTTTTCAACTTTATCAATCATTCTATGGCAATCCAAAACTTCATGGTCCATATCTTTACAACAAAGACAACTAAGACCTCTACCAGGGCATTCCTTAGCAATATGTCCCGGTCTTCTACAACTATAGCAAAGAGTTAATCCTCTCTTTCTTTTAAATGACCCCCAACCTTTCCTATACTGTGCACTGGGATCACAGTAACTAACTTGCAAAAAAATCTTTCTAGGATCCTGCATCCATTTGTTAGTCCAAACATTCTTTCTATGCATAGGAATAAGACATCTTTCACTATTTCTATCAGATCTACTCATATCAAATCTTCTTTCTTCTAGCTGTGCCCTAGTTTTTAGACTAGGACAAAATCTATCAAGCATTCCTAGGTCCATTCTTTTGAAACAAAAACTTTCACTTATCTTACCTTCCTCAGAGCACAGAGCTTTAAGATCTTACTTATTTTCTTCAGATCTGATTCCTTTCTTAGCACAGATCTTCACAAGACAAGTAGAATACTACACCCTAAAGCAACATATATACGCACATAGATTTCTCTTTTCTTCAGTTCCCAACAATCACAATTTCAAGTCCTGACAACAGAACTATTTGTTGGCACAGGGGCAGACCCAAGGTTCAACGCTTCAACAACGCACCAACAAAACCCTAACTATCGACCCTTTCGGCAACACCTGTGAAGCAGATGAAGTCTCACCCGAGGTAGAGGCAGGGGTGGTTGCAGGACTCAAGTGTCTACAACCTAGCTGGGACATAGATATGTGATCACAATACTTAACATAGCACTTAACAGTTAGAATTCAGTAATATTTAACCCTTATTCACATTGCAGGTCAAAACCCTAATTACAAAACAACACAGTATTCAACAAGATCTAACACATCCAAGCACTTAGCATATAGAAATAGATCAGATATAACATTCATTCACATCGCTAAACACTAAGATACTATATCAGATACATCTAACACTAAGCATAAATCACATAGCAACCATAATGCAAAAAGAAATCAAAACATAGGATATACGTGGTTCACCCCAATGTGCGGCTACATCCACCAACTCTTCTTCTTCTTTATTGTCTTCTGTTAATCTTCTTACATGCACTAAGCCACATAACCCACTCCGCATAGGACATGATATCTGTGTGCACCTTGCCAGATCCTCCTTCCCTAAGCTAGGTCTTAACACAAAGCCTCCTTATAATCTGCACACAAGCTTCTTACAATCACTTGCACTTAGCTATGAAAGTGCTTAACACACAGTATGCATGAAGCATCCAAAACTGTTTGCACTTAGCTCACCGACCTCTTCCTACATCGCCTAAATATCTATTTATACATTACAAAAGGGGCCTAAACATGGGTAAACCCATGGGCCGACATTCCATACCTGTTACATAAACCCTAAATCCAAAATTCCCTAAAAAGGGGCCGAGATCCCGTGATCTCCGCTTCGCCTTGCGCTCCGCCTTCGACCAGCCTGTTGAAGTCCCAAATATGGTCAAACATGACCAAGGTTCTCCAAAACTTGGTCAAGGGCCAACAATGAGCACTACTGGAAGAGACTGATTAGATGAAAAACTATACAACAAGAATCCTTAATGAATTCTAGGTTGTGCAATGTTGGTGTTGCAACTATGCATCCTTAACTTTGTTGAAAGCATCCTTTACAACATAGGTCCATTTAAATTGTGAGTATTTTTAATAATCTATTGAAGAGGCTTGACAATCTCAATGAAGTCAACTACAAACCTTCATACAAAATTTTTCTTTCTGAAGAAAGATTGCATAAAATTATTATTGTTCGAAATTGAAATTTGCATTATAGCTTTAGTTTGATCTCGATCTATAGAAGTCCCATCCTTGGAGATGTTGTGCCCAAGAAATTTACCTTCTAAAAAAACCAATACAATTTTCTTAGGGTTCAAAGGTATACCATATTTTTGGCATCTTTTGAAAATTTGCTTCAGATGATGTAAGTGAGCTGCCCTCTTCTTGGAATAAACTATGACATCATCGAGGTAGGTCATGATACTCTGACCAATCAATCCTTTGAATGTTATATCCATAGAACGTTGGGATGCCACACCTACATTTATTAGTCCAAAAGGCACCCTACGATATGTGTACATTAACAACTTCATGTGGAAGGTAGTCTTCAATTGATCATATTTGGCTGCTAAAACTTGATTGAAGCTAGAGAATCCATGCAGTAACAAGAACATCTCAAAACCAAAGACAAGTTGGATAATTTTTTCCAACGAAGGAACATGGCATTTATATTTGTTAGACACTTGATTTATATTTTGGAAATCCAGATAGAGTTTGATCTCCATTGACTTCTTCCTTAGAAGTACTAGATTTTCCATGCATGTTGAATGGTGAGCTTTGAAGATGATCTCAACATCCAATAGTTTCTTTAATTCCTTCTGTACTAGTGGTTATGGAGTTGGATGCACCTTATGAGGATTTTGTTGAAAAGGATTCATGCCTTATTTAAGATAAATGATGTGTTGTGTGATCCTTATGTCACATGTCTTCAAATACTCATATGTCCAAGTGAAGACATCTCTGTACTTTTTGAATAATTGGATAAATGATTTCTTTTCATATTCCAAGCAACATATTCTCAAATCGATGAATTTGGTATTTCTTGAGTACCAGGTTGACTATTGCATGATTCATGGAAAATATGTTTGTTTTCACGTTGACTGTTGATCCAAACCTTGCTTACAAATCAAATAGTATTTCCAGAGTTAGTACCCCTTTGGGTGATGGGTTACCTTTGAATTTATGTGAGTTGTCTCTTCATTTTTGTATATCCTTTTTATGGTCCTATTAATCTATGATAACGTCCTTGAAGGTGCATGCATTGGTGAGGAACTCAACGATCTGTTCATCATCATTAAACACTCTCTAGCTGGTGATGCTATCTAGTACTAAGGGCCTAAAAAGTAATTGAACAGGGAAACCATTATTCAAGAGAGTAAATATTGAATCTGCATTAGCTAAAGTGTCAACAAAAACATTCTTTGAGTGAGGAATAAAAGTGATATCAAAGGCTTCAAAATTTTTAATTAAATTCCAAACCTCCTCTTTGTAGACTTTCAAATGAGGGGATAGATAGTGCATACACTTTTTTCACCTATCTAATGATAATTTTCAAGTCACTAAACACTTTTAAAATTTTTACCTTAAGGTCAATAACTTTATGCAAACCTTGAATCAAGACCTCATATTCAACGGTGTTATTGGTGCACTCAAATTCTAGTCGATAGGAAATCAAAGTCTTTTCATTGTGTGGGTAAATTAAAATACAACCTGCCTTGGCTCCCTCTTGCGACCTGGAGCCATAAAAAAAAGAGTCCAAATGTTGGCATTTAAAACTATGTCAATTGAACTAGTACTAGCTAATTTCACTACTGTACAATCATTAGCATTAGTTTTAGTGCTATGAAAGAGTTCAGACTATTTGTCTAGTTCAAGGGATAATTTTTGATCTACATAATACCTATAGTTAGTTTCCAAAAAATAATTTCCCAAAATTAAATGAGATAAGTCGATAGGTTCACTTTCCAACTGTAACAATATCTTTCATGTGGGATTCATTGTCCATATGGCAACCACAAGTGAGACTAGTCAGTGGAAAAGTAACCCTGCAACTTTTGCATCCAATTTCTATTCAACAATAAACCATCAGATTAAGGAATTTTGACAACAACAATGTCGATAACTTGGAAAACCTAAGGATATGAAGCTAATATAATCATGACATCCTTTACTTCACCCATGACCTTTATGTTATATCTATCGAACTAAATAATTATGATTTTACATTTGGAGGGAACAACATTTATTCTCTAACAAAAAAGTATGGCATTACATTAGATGATGCTCCTAAGCTTACTAAATAGTTATGCGTGTTATGACTACAGATTTCAAAAGTTAGTAGGAATGGGGGCATATGTGACTTCAAATGCATGCCTATGTTGGCTGCATTGATGGTACCATTTTTGTGTTGTTTTATCCTTTTGTTTATTTTCAATTTTCAGTTTTCAATTTGTTTTCTACACATTTGTGATGGATTTCACATATGGAAGTGGTTTTTTTCTTTTGTTTGGGGAGAGATGCAAATATATTATGAAGTGGATATCTCTGTTGAGGTAAGGTACAAATGACATACATATAAACATTGGATTTGTCTTTATTCATGTCCTAAATGAAATTGTACTCACTATGGTTTTTTTTTCCTTGGGAAGTGTTGGTGGAAGTCTTGTATTGAGTGGGATAAGTATTACCATGATTTTGAGTGGGAGGTGTGACTTTCTTGACCATTGAAGTTGGTCTAGAAAAAAGAGTAACATTAGGTACAAGTCCCTTACTTCTCCATTCATGTCTCCTTCTTTGGTGGTTTCTTCAATCTTAGCTTCTTAGGTTGTCTTAGACTGTTTATCAAGTAACTAGTTTGTAACCATAGTCATAGAGTTGATCCACTGGGGACATGTGTTTTTAGAATGAGTGGCTTCATGGTAGGTACAAAATATGTCCATCCCCACCTCCTCTATATTTAAATTCAAGTTTGAAGGTTATGGGGACTTGGGTTGGTTATTTCCTTTTTTATGGAAAGGCCTAAATAGTCTATGACTAGATGTTCCTTCCTTCCCCATAATTCTTTTTTAGATCAACGACTTCATTAGACAACTTCTTTACCAACTTAAGTACACCTTCTATATCAATGGGTTATTTTTCTACATGCTTGGTCAATAATAATAGTTTATTTCCTACAATTAAGGTTTTACTATCTTCTCCTCTTGGGTTTCCTACTATGGTGAGGATTTCCTTCTCCACTTTCTTAGCTTCCTCAACATACTTTTCCAAAGTAGTCGTACCAATCCTTTTGACAAAAATGGAAATAGATTCATGCAAGGAAAATGTGTAATATTTGTTGGAAACGGTGACAACAAAACTCATCCGTGAATAGGATTCTAGATCCTATAAACCAAGATTGGTCATAACTAAGGCAACCAAGTTAGAATATGGGTGAGATCAAATCAGGATTGGTTGTAACCAATGCACCTAAGTTAAACTATGGATGAGATTACATTTATTAGCCAGTTTCTAATATATTGCTATAAATTTGTATGCCCGTAGAGGCTATGAGTGTGTTTGAGAGGAGTGAGCCTGTCTGTAATCTCCATTAGCTAAATAATAAGATAGCCGATACCAATGCTTGGTGGACATAGCCCAACATTTGGGTGAACCACATAAACTGCTGTGTCTTCTTTGTTTGCATATGTATTGTTTATCTTATGGTAATTTGTGTTTCCACACTTGCAAATTACAACAAGTGGTATCAGAGCGAGGAGCTGAAGAATCCGAGAGCTGAGGAGGATGCAAAGGAGCCGAGGAGGACGCAGACTGGAAGAAGCCGAGGCCGCATTAAAATTGCTGTTAAATTTCTCGTTTTTGGCATCAGCGAGACGTGCACAGGGGCGCCGGCGCTGGAGACCAAATTTATGGGCGCGCTGTTAAAGAAAATTCGTTGGTTTTTTGATAAGAAGCGCTGGAAAATTTATATGCTGGAAAATTCATATGAGTTTTCAGAATTGGTTTCAGCGGCACTTCATTTGGAATCCGTGAGAACGCCTTCCAGTTCTGCATGTTCCACCGAATGATATATACCTGGAAATGTCAAGTAAAGTTGTTTTTTGAAACTTTAATAAAGTGTGACAGAGGAGAAACAGTCTTGAAACCGCCAAAGTCGTGTAATGTGACTGTGTGATAGACATGCAAGGTACGGACATGAATCCTGTCATAAAACATTGAAGGTGCATTCGTATGAAGTTTTTTTTTTCAAAAAGTATTAAAAAGTGTTAAGATTTTTTAAGGAGCGCTGACCCAAAGATTTCATATGAAGTTTTTTAAAAGTTACACTTTTGGAAAGTATTAAAAAGTGTTAAGATTTTTTATTATATTTTGAGAATTGAAATATAATATTGAAGTATGAAGGATGTTAAATGGTGGAGGAATAAGGTGGAGTAAACCTTTTTAAATTTTTTTTTAAAAGGTGAATGAATGTAATTTTTTTGAAAATTACACAACATTATTTTTCCACATATTTTTTTAAAAGAGGCCTTGGATATTACAAAGCCTGGTGTTTGTCTCTTTTATGTTTCCTCTAATGAAAAAGATGCAGAGTGCCAAGTTTGAAATTGAAAAGTTTAATGGCAAGAACAATTTCGAAATCTGGAAGGTTAAGATGCACGATCTGCTCGTGCAACAAGGCGTAGTGAAGGCGTTGTTGGGAAAAACAAAGCAGCCCGCGTCCATAACAGACGAAGACTGGGATGAGATGGATGCGAGAGCACTGCGTGCCATACGCCTGTGTTTGGCAGATGATGTACTGTTCAACATTGTCACAGAGAAGACAACAGCCGGTTTGTGGTCAAAGCTGGAAAGCTTGTACATGACGAAATCTTTAACAAACATGATCTTTCTGAAAAGGCAACTTTATAGTTTGCGCATGAAGGAAGGTACGAAAATTGTTGATCATCTAAATACTTTCAATACTCTTCTAGTCCAGTTGAATATCATGGGTGTGAAATTTGAATCCGAAGATAAGGCAATTACTTTATTGTGTTCTTTGCCCACGTCATGGGATCATTTCGTTACCTCTATTAGCTTCAGTTCAACAGAAACTATTGAGTTTGATGATACTGTTGGAGCTTTACTATTTGAGGAAACAAGGAGGAAATCAAATCAAGAAACCTCTACATCTGAGGCATTGGTGGTCAGAGGCAGACCAAAAGAAAGAGGACACGGTCAGAGGGATTTCTCTCGATCAAAATCAAAAGGCAGAAAGAGCAAACTCAAGTGTTNTGTGTCTCATGTGTGTGACTGATGTTGAATATGTTATTGCTTACTTCCCTGCACTATTGTGAATGTCATTAAGTGTTTCTGCAAAGAGTTTAAAATAAGTATAATTGTTTAAACACGGTGAAAACCGATTCACCCCCTCCCCCCCCACTCAGTTGTCCAACACAATCTACCAGAGTTATGTTTTTCCTTTTAGCCACTCCATTTTACTGTGGAGTGTGGGGTACTGTAAACTGGTGTACTATTCCATAATCTTTACAATATTTGATGAAGTCCCCTGATTTATACTCTCCCCCTTGATCTGAATGGAGGATTTTGATGGATTTTCCTATTTTCATTTCCAGCATGGTTCTGAATTCCTTAAAGTACTTGAAAACATCACTTTTTCTTCTAAGGAAATAAACCCATGTCTATCTCCTGCAATCATCAATAAATAATAGAAAGTAAAATGCACCTCCTAAAGACCTAGTCTGCATAGGCCCACAAACATAAATATGCACAAGATCTAACACATCTCTCTTTTTCCTATCATGATTAGAGGGGAATTCATTTATGTGCATCTTTCCTAATGCACATCCATCACAAGCAAAATTCTTATTCTTTAACATGGGAAGTCCTTCAACCATATTCTTTTTCTGTAATAACAATAAATAAGGATGATTGATGTGGCCATACCTTTTATGCCAAAGAATCTATGGCGACATAGTTGCAGAAGTCAGTGTGTGATGTGCTTTTCTGGTAACATAAAGGTTGTATAGGCCTCCTGCTCTGAGTCCCGTTGCAACAATTTTGAATTGGTCTAGCAAATCCTTCACTATGCAATAATTCTTGAAGAATTCAACCTTCAAGTTCTGATCTGTGATGGTGGATAAAAAGATCAATTTTTTATTTATCCTTGGTACATACACAACCTTCCGAATGTGATGAATAGTATCATTTGGTAATGTCACATGAATGTCTTTGTATCCCTTGATCTGATGAGAGTGGTCATCTCCGAGATATATGCTGGCACCATTTTGTGTTTCTTTAAAATTAACATACCAGTTCTTATTACAAGTCATATGTGTTGATGCTCTGGAATCCACAAACCAGGCATCAAAATCATTTGATTCAGCAGATAAAGCAATGTTAGACACAAATAACTAAGATCCCATGAATTAAAATTCGGGGTTTCATCAATATCATCACTAGCAATAAATAATCTAAGATCATGATTTGAAGATTTTTCTGCATAATGACCTGAATCTGTTCTAGGTTTATTCTTAGCCTCATCACTCTTCTTCTTATGACAATATTTAACAATATGTCCAAGTCGATCATAATAAAAACAACTCTTTGACTCAGTTCTGTTAGATTTCATACCTTGATTCGGCCTTGGAGATAGTCTTCTCTAGGATGAACTGTCTCTCGGCGATGAATTGCCTCCTCTACCTCTTTCTCCTGATCTCTCTCTCACAGATCTCTTATTTGACCACAGTGCCAAATCTTTATTCTGAGGCTTCAGATTCCCGCGCCTCTCTTCCTCTCGCAACAAAATTCCTATCAATTCTTCAAAAGTAGGAGGTTTCTCCCTTCCTGCGAGACCTATTATGAACATATGATAATCTTATAGAATACCATTTAAGCTAATAGTGACAAGATCAGTGCTGGAAACTGTTTCCCCTATATTTCCTATCTTGTCTTTCACCTCTTTAATGTGACCCAAAAATGAACTAACAGATTCATTTCCATCCATCTTAATACCTAGCAATTTAGTTTTCAGGAACAAAATGTGATTCGTATTTCTAGTTTCATACAAAGCTTTAAGCGTTGTCCATGTTTTAGTGGAAGTTGTAGCTTCTCTAATATGTGGAATTATGTTATCTTTAACAGACATGCACAACAATATCGTGGCCTTGTTTTTGTGCTTCTCCCAATATTGGATTTGTGTTGCTGTCGCACTGACAACCACATCAGGTTTTGCTTCAGTTCCCTTCGCAATGGTCCAGACACCATAGTCTTCCATGAGTGTTTGCATCTTGAATTTCCAGTTAATGAAATTCGAGCCATCTAATTTGTTGGCTTCGTTGAGGTAGGTCTCCACCATAGGATTCTCCATCGTTGCAAGATATTCTCTGCAAGTGAATCACCAAGGATATGCCACTTTTCGTCTACTATTTAGCAATCTGTCGCTCTACCTTCAGATCCACTGATTCGATCCTACCTCGGCTCTCAATTTGCTTAAAATAAATATAAGGAAACCTTAACACCACTTTACATATAAAAAATAATATAAATTTCTTTAAAAAAAAGAAACTTTTCCGTCTTTTTTTTTTTAATACACATTCATCCAATTTAATAAAAAAATTTATAACTCCCTCTTCACCTCTTTATAGCAGCCTCGCGCTTTAATAAAAAAATATCTACTTTATAAAAAAGTTGATACTTCATAAAAAGTATCCACTTTAATAAACTTAAACTTCATGAGAAAAAAAAACCTTCACGATTTGGCTTCAAACTCCACGCATGAAAACTATATTTGGCTTCAAACTCCACTCATGCAAACTATAATCCATTTTATCAAAGAAATTCTCTATCAAATATAATGTTAAACTTGGTGGGAACCGACGGCACCTCGATCTATACTCGAGTTGCTACTCCAATCTACACTATTCCAATCACGCCTCTTCTACACTGAGTGGAAACCCACGAAAAAGAAGGTGTCGGAAGCCTTAGCAATCTATTCGGCAATATTCAATTACGCAGGAGTGGACAGTAATATCCACAGAATAATCTCAAAATCAGAAAAAAACGCAAACCATCTCGATCGGATCCAAACCAGAATACCACGGTGTGCAGACTCACGCTTCCCTCTTCAAGCTCATGCAAATTGTGAATAACTCATGAAAATTATGAATGGAGGAGGCTCCTCTTTCAATGCTCCAACAAAAAACAAAACTTACGCTTCAGTCCAAAAAATCATGCTTCACGCTTTCTGCAGACACGTTATTCCAAAGGAAATTGCTCGGTGTTGTTGGAAACGGTGACAACAAAACTCATCTGTGAATAGGATTCTAGATCCTATAAACCAGGATTGGTTGTAACTAAGGCAACCAAGTTAGAATACGGGTGAGATCAAATCAGGATTGGTTGTAACCAATGCACCTAAGTTAAACTATGGATGAGATTACATTTATTAGTCAGTTTCTAATATATTGCTATAAATTTGTATGCCCGTAGAGGCTGTGAGAGTGTCTGAGAGGAGTGAGCCTGTCTGTAATCTCCATTAGCTGAATAATAAGATAATCGATACCTGCGCTTGGTGGACGTAGCCCAACATTTGGGTGAACCATGTAAATTGTTGTTTGTTGTGTTTTGTGTTTGCATGTATTGATTTTCTTATGGTAATTGTTGTTTCCGCACTGACAATTGCAACAAGTGGTATCAGAGCTCAGGAGCTGAGGAGAGATCGTTGTTGTGGAGTCTGAAGGGTTGC
>SNQJ01S0008041.1:83966-111422 GCA_010110895.2 Picea sitchensis
GTAAGAATTTTTTTTTTTTTCAAAATTAAGTAAATTTCAACCAATCAATATATGAATAAAATAAAATAATAATAATAATAATAACAATAATAATTGCGTCTAGAGACACTCAAACCTACAACCTTCAATGTTCTTTCATACTTCAAAACTGTGAAAGGTCAAATAGAACTACACTATATTTAAAAGAGAAAGGTCCAAATGTAAACATAAAGAAATTATTGAGGTTGTCTCTGTCTCTTTACTAAAACATGTGAGTCCTCAAAAAATAAAGTAATTCTCAAACTTTAGCTGCTAAGATAGACAAATAAGTAATATAGGAGGATAAATACTAAAAGAGATTAAGAATGAGAGAGGGACCCTCATGTCCATCAACCCAATGGTTGTATGTGATTTTTCCAGCTTATTTCTAGAGTGCGGACTTTGAAAGAAAATCAGCTTCCTTGTTGTGCTCTCGGTAGATATGGGTGAAGTTGATCTTCCTAAAGGTGGATTGTAGCTTTCTGACTCTTTCCTTCCAACCCAATAGAGAATTAACCTAAATTTTTCCTCTACTATTCAACCAATCAATTATGATTCTGGAGTCCCCAAAGATTTGTAGTACTAAACAATGTTTAATCTAGTTGCCAGATGGAAAGTAGCCCAGACTCAAAGTAATTCAGCCCTGGTGTTGGTACCTAGACCATAGTTGAAGGTCCACCTGTATTGAATTTTCAATTATCCTTATCAAACCCTCTGCTCCACTCTGGAGTCCATTTGGCTGCGCTGCTCCATCAAACCAACCTGTGGGTGTGCCTTTAGAAATGTGGATCTTGACTTTATTTTTGATCGCTACTTTTGTTGGGGATGTCCAGTTTGTAACCATACAGAGTGTTTTGTAAACAACTGTGCTTCTGGATGGATTCCCATTTTCAAATAATTTTCTATTTCTTTCTAGCCAAACAAACCAACAAACCAAATATGGAAGGGAGAGGTAGTTTGTCTCCTTTTTAGTCCAGGTATCATAGCAGGCATTTAAAGTGTTCCCTTCTGAGACAATGTTTAACTTTTGTTCAATAATGATCCTATCCCAGACTTTTCTTGTGAAGGAACACTTAACAAATAGATGCACCACTGTCTCTACATCATTAGTGCATAGATGGAAGATACTGGGTCCTTCCCAGCCTTTCCTTTGCAGTATGTCCCAAGTGCAATTTTTTTTTTCAATAGAAAGCTAGGTGAACAATCTAATTTTTGGGCTATGTTCCAGGACCACGGTTGTCTTCTCCAGCCACCAATATTATGATGCTAGGGAATATTTGTGATTGCGGTGTAAACATTGTTGACTGAAAGAAAATCTTATTTGTCAACCCATGTCCACATAAGCTCATCCTCTTTGACTTGTAGCTGCACTCAAGATCCCGATAGATCCTTATAGAAATATTCCCACTCTAAGGCCAAGTTAGCTGGAAGACCGATCTCATCACTGGTTTTCCATTTGTCTGATAGAAACCCAGTCCTAGAGATGCCTCTAGCATGGTAAAGATATCTAATGATTTTTAAGTTTAATGAAGTAATAAGCTGTGGAGATAAGTGAGAGGACTTCTCCAATCCTAAGATACAGTCCTTTCCAAGGATAACTGAGTGTCCTGGCCCCGGATTCCAACATGACTAGTGGGTGATCAGATTAACCGATTTTACCATTTTTTTCCAAGTCTGTGAGGCCGCTCTCACTGTAGTAGCAGTTGTTCTAAACCAGGTGGCCACCGAACAGTGGGGGAGATATTTGTCTTTTATTATCGAGTTCCAAATCCCTTCTTTTGTTAACACATGCCAGAGGGAATTTGCAATAAGAGATTTGCTAAAATGAAATATATTTCTAATCCCCCAACCTCCTTTTTGTTTTGGTTTGGCCAATGAATCCCAATTGTAAAGGTGTAGATGTGAATTATCAATACAACCCGACCAGAGAAAGTTGTAGGTTAATTTTCTAAGCTTGTCTTAAACTAAGGTTGGTATGGGTGCCAGTGCCATCCAGTAAACTGACTGAACTTCTAAAACTGCTTTGATGAGTGTGAAACATCCTCATAAGGAGAGCCATCTGTTGCACCAGTGACCAATTCTTTTCTCAACCTTTTCTACATTCAAGTTCCAATCTGCTGCCTTATAAGAGTCATCTTTTATATAATAACCAAGGTACTTAAAACCCTTAGAAATATTGACAAAGTTGTAAGGGAAGAGTTCTTTAAAAGTTCCAGGGATTTCTCTTTTAATCTAAGTGAAAGGTCGACTTTGTCCAGTTTATCATCAAACCCGAAGCACTACAGAAGGTGATAAAAATGTCTTTTATTTCCTTTCATTCATATAATGAGTCATTTGTCATAATTAAAACATCATCAACGAAAAAAAGGTGTAAAATCTTAATGATCCTGGAAACCTTCACCCCTGTCAACTTCCCTTCTGCCGGACCATTTTTCAGTTGCAGGCTTAGACCTTCCATGAACAGAATGAATAGTAGAGGAGAGAGTGGGCAACCCTACCTCAGGCCTCTGCCACTGTGGAAGAAAGGAAAAGTTTCACCATTTACAAGGAAAACAAAGTTTGCACTAGTCACAAAACTCAAGATCCACTTTGTGGATTGTTGACTGAAGCCTGATTGAATCATAATCATTCATAAAAAATCCAAATCAATACATTCAAAGGCTTTATTTAGATCTAGTTTCAATATTAGTGCCTTTGAATTCTTCATCTTTATACTATGCAAGCATTCTTAGGCCGTACCAATGGCGTCCAAAATCTGTCTGCCTTTCAAAAACCTTAGCTGTTCACCCGTCAAAGTCCTCAAAAGAATAGGCTTTATCCTATTTGCAATAACCTTTGAGATCAATTTATAACACAAGTTACAGAGAGCGATATGTATGCAATCACCAAATGAAGTGGGGTTGTTTACTTTGGGAATTAGTTTCAGGAAAGTTGAGTTTAACGAGCCTATCACTTTTCCTGTAATCCTGGAATCTTCCACCAATTCCAGAAGGTCAACACCTACTAACTCAAAGAAATGTAAAAAGAACTCTACAGTCCAGCCGTCAGGGCCTAGGATTTTATCTTTTGCAAACGACTTTAGGACTTCCCCAACTTCCTGCAGTGTACAAGGGCTATCTAATAGGTTGGAATCCTCCTCTGTGATCGAACGTGGGAAAATTTTGGCTACAAAGATTGGATCAATAAGATTAGAGTGTTCAATCACCCCATAAAAATATTTGAAGTGTTTTGTAGTTGTTGACTTTAGAGCTTGCTGTACAGTGTGAATAAAGCCAGTCCCATATTTGATTTCCCAAATGTGTTTTTTATTTCTACTAGAACTTGCAAATCGATGAAAGAATTTTGAATTTTGATCTCCACATTTTATCCAGGTTTCCCTGTTTCGTTGTCTCCAAAGAGATTCTTCTTCTAGGAGGATCTGGTTCCATTCAGTTTCAAGGAGTTTCAAGGTGTTATCCCTGCCTTGGAGCCCCCCCTCCTGTGTGTTTGCTTGTAGCTTGACCTGTAATTCTTTCTCCATCTTTTCCAATCTATGTAGTTTTTGTTTTATGAGGTTTTTTGCCCAGTGTTTGATACTATGATTTAATGTCTTTAGTTTCCAAACTATTTGTTGTTGAACCCCTGACTCGATCAGAAAAGTAGGATCTTTCCAGACTTCTTTTACAATAGAAGAGAATTCTATCTCAAGAAGCCAACTTGAATTAAACTTTAATGGATAAGATTTCGGAAAAGAAGGAGAGTCAAATGGAGAAGAATCAGAGCATGGTCCAACATAAAAGGATATGCTACCCAGGACCTGGTCCTTCCATCGTTAGTTTCCAGATCTTCTAACAAAACAACCCGATCCAGACGTTTTGAAATAGCCTCTATACCAGAACGACCATTGCACCAAGTTGAAACTAATTCATCCGGAGGAATGTCCTCTAGTGAGTGTGCTTGAAAAAGATTATTGAAATATCTGGCCAGAAGATCCTGGAATGTCGAAGCTCCCCACACTTCCCCAACATTTAATGTGAGGTTTACGTCCCCTACTACTATAAAAATATTGTGAGCAAGTATTCCCTTGGGTGCCACCTTTTGTAGAGGCACTCTACAACTTAGTATGGGAGAGAGGTGTTCATGTAACATAACACATTAAAATAATAATAAATAAAACATTAAAATAATAATAAATAAAACATTAAAATAATAATAATAACTAAAAAATTAATAATAATAATAATAATATATTAATATATTAAAATAGTAATATATTACTATGTTAAAATAAAAACTAAACTAAAATAAAAATATATTAATATTTTTTAATATATTAATTTATATTTTAATATACTTTATAATATTAATATATTTTAATACTTTAATAATAAAGTATTAAACTAACATCTATCAAGCATAGAGAGGGATACAATCTCTTGAGGTGCAAACATTTAACCTTTCCTCAAGTTTTGCACTCTAAAAGAGCAACACTTNAAAGAGCAACACTTGATAGATCCAGGGTTAAGATGAATCTAATTAAAGTATTAAAATATATTAATATTATAAAATATATTAAAACCTCTTTTAGAGTGCAAAACTTGAGGGAAGGCTAAATGTTTGTACCTCAAGAGATTGGATCCCTCTGCGTACTTGATATATTCGGGGTTAAGATGGATCTATGCTCCTAATAATAATATCACCACTAAATTGATATCATTCTACAAACAAGGGGGTCTCATACACCAATTAATGACCTTAAAATTAGATTATTATTATTTTACAATTTTATTCTATTTATATATTAATTTGTTAAATGAGATTTATTTGATTTTGATAAAACAAAATTAAAGTTTATTTTTCTTGTTATTTTAAAGATTAGATATTTTGGAAATTTTTAATATAAATTAAAAAAAATTATAATTAAAATTATATAAAAATATTTATTTTATTTTCTAAAATTATAAAAAATTAAAATTAAAAAACAAAACTTCTAATAAATATAAATAAAATTCACATGAAAAACTCTCATCACCTTTCACTTTGCACATTTAATTTCCCATAACTTTAATTTTTGTATTAAATTAAATTAAAATTATTTTGAATAGAAGTAAAGTTAAATTTAAAAGTTTAGTATTATTTAGATGTTCCTACTCTTTTATATTTTAAGATTACATTAAAATAATATATTTTACTAAAGTAATATTAAGATTCAAAGTTTATGATTATTTAGATGTTATAACTTTTCAACTTCTTACAGAGAGGTATGGGAAAAGATGGCATTAAATTTACATTTTCAAACTATTTGGAATGGGATCTCACTTTCAAATTGGTTTGATAGATGGGCACATAAGGAAAACAAAACTTCATGCATATACTATTCATTATTTGTTGGGGTACTTGGTTAGAAAGAAACAAATCAATATTTGAAAATGGGACGTTTTTGGTCAGTGTTATTGCATATAAAGTTCTTGGTATTCATAATACTTGGAATGCTGCTTTTGCCAATAAGCCTTTAAAAAAACACATTTTGCAGGTTCCTTTTTTAGAAGACTCACATATTGGATGGTTCAATGGGGCAACGCTTTTAGATGACACCCAAAGTGGAGTTGGAGGTGTGATCAAAACCACTCAGAACATTTTTTACAATTGGACCTTCAACTGTGGCCTAGGCACCAATACCAGGGCATAAATTTTGGGTGTCGGGGCCACTTTATTTTTGGCCACTAGACTACACATCGATGCCATACAGATACTTGGAGACTCTAGAATCATCATCGAGTGGTTGAACAACAGAGGATATCTCCAAGCCATCTCACTCCTAGCTTGGAAGGATAGAATTAGATGGATCCAGTCTACTTTCAAAAAGATTAGCTACAACCACATTTACCAAGAGCATAATAAAGCTGCTGACAAACTATCAAAGACGACGCTAAAAGAAAAAATGGGAATCCTCACCTACAACATTTGGATAAATGGACATGAGGGACCTTGCCACTTCTTAACTATTTTTTAAGAACATATTTTTCACTCAACAAGCTTCCTCGATATGAAAGCTGGAAGCATTACACTAAACATTGATAGTACTTTATCTTTCTTGAAAAGCACTGTCAGCTATCACAAATCAACTCTCCTAGATATGTGTTCTGAAAATTTGTGTTCTGAAAGAGTAGATTTTTATTGCACTTACTTGCTGAAAGGCATCTAACGATGAAAGCTCTCCCTATCTTTCACATTATATCTTTCAGCAGTCTTTTCACACCAATGTTTTGTAATCTTTTTGTTCTGAAAACAAATTATATGAATATATAATTGAGAAATTTTCCATTTGAAAAACTTCTTAAGTTTAATAACCCAATTAGATTTTAGTAGATATTAATCACCATCACTATATATTTATTTTTTAAAACTAACTCTAATATATTTATAATTTTTTCCAAAACTTTATATTATTTATAAAATTTATAATATTTAGTTGAAATATTTTATTACTAAAATACACTCTTAAAATAACTTAAAAATAAATAAAAAAATAAATTTTATAATAATTAATAAATTATAAAATTAGGTATAAATTTTTAAATTATCACATCATTATAAATTTGAAAATTACAAATTGTATAATGATAATCGTTAAAATTCACTATTAATAAAAACATGATATCATTTCTATTAATTTATTATAATAAATTTGAATATGAAAATAAAATTTATAAATTGTATCATACAAATATTTTTCAAATTTATTGAATCTATTTGTAAAATATTATCTTAATCTCAAGAGAATTATTCATAAATTCTTTAATTGTAGCCAGGTAGTATGGGGGAGATGTTGAGAGGTTATTGTGATGAAACATTAGGATTAGATAAAAACAATATATTTTATTGCCCCCGGAGTAGCTAGGTACTCTATAACCCAATATGGGGGAGATGTTGAGGTGTTAGTGTGATGGGAAGTTGACTTTAGATAATAATAATAATAATAATAAAGTCTTAATTAAAAATAATAATAATAAATAAAATGAAATAATAATAATAAAAAAAATTACACCTTAAGAAATTAGATCCTTCTAGATACTTGATAAATCTAGATTTAAGATGGATCTATGCTAAATTAGTTTATGTACTTGATAAATCTAAGTTTAAATTGCAATCTTGTAATTAAATTGTTTCTCTCTAATCCCTTGTAATTAAATTCTTTCTCACCATTCCCCTCCCATCTTATTTCCTTTGTACATATTAACTTATCCCAAGCCAATGACACCATCTCCACTTTCCCATATTTCTTTAGGATGGGTAATTGCCCCTCTTCCAATCATGCCTACACATACTCCAATGCATTTATGCTCTGAAGACTATTAATGCTTGAAATGGGAATCAAGCACAACTCTTAATACTTCTTTCTAGGGTTTTTAAGAGAAAAGGGGATAGAAACCCATGTTAGGTTTAAAGTCTTAAACTCACAAAATACATGTTTAGAATAATTAAGAGTCTTTTCCCTTAAGGATATTGATCTTTCAATTATTTGTGCACATAAATTTTAATGTTTACTTTAAATTAGTTAACTTATTGTTGAGTTAGAGTGCTCTCCAAATTCTAATGGCTATGTAAATTAGATATTTGTGCAAAAATAAATTATTTTTTTGGTATCCCAAAGGGGTTGGATTTAATGGTGGAAAGAAAGGAGTTTTTCACCATTGGGTAAGGTTCAATTCTAGTGAAAGCCTAACCTGGAGCCATGGGGGCACCTTGAGGTAGTGGTTGAATGTGTGGTTGCACTGAGAGATATTATATTAAATAATATCGTGACCCATGCACACATAAGTGAATCAAATCCCACCCCCATGTCCAAATTTGTCCCCGAGGTGTAGGGCAGTTAGCGAGGGAGTGTGCTGTTAAGGCACTCTGTGATGTTAAAGTCACCGGTTCGAAACGTGTGGGGAAAAAAAATCCAACCATGTTAAGGGTTGGTGTGGATCAGGCTGGGTGCGATCCCTGAGTGATTTTGACGGCTTAGATTTCCCCGAGTCATGGTTTCTCAGCCACAGGATAGTCCCATAGGTCACAAACAAACTAACAAACAAAAAAAATATATATATATATTATGTGCAAAATTAAACTAGCAAATGAAATAAATGTTATGGAAATTGTTGATTAATCTAAATAAATCTAAAAGTACTAGTGCTTTGAGTTAAAATGAGCTGAAAAATGCATAAGCAAAATGTGAACACGATATAAAATGAAAAAATAAATTACTACTTATAGGAACAAACCAAAGGTAAATACCAAAGTAATTAAATTTGTAAATTTATACATGAACTCAACACACTCTGTAAGTGTACGATGATTAATCATATAACCAATTAACAAGTCATGTATATGTATAGAAATTAACCAAGAAAAAAAAAAGATTAAACATGCTTGTTAAGCTAAGAAATAAAGTAGAGGAACACACACACAATGACAAGTGTAGGTATGATCAACCAAATATGTATTCATTAATAAATATTCATGTACAACTAATAGTAACTGAAATCATAAACAAGATGTTTCCAAGACCATATGTTATTCACAATAATTTAAAATCAAGCAAGATGAATTCCATACAACATGAAGCCTTTGCAGACATTCAAGAGAAATGCATAGATGCAACAAAGAAAAAAAAAACCTTTAGAGTAGAGCACATTTTATTTCACCCTAGTGCTAGACCTTAGATTGTAACCTACCTACCATTGATATCACCTTTAGGCTATTTAAGTATTGAAAATACTCTCTCTCTCTCTCTCTCTCTCCATTTTATAGAACAATGAGTGGGTAGGTGAAATATCGCTTCTCAAGTTCAGTTGTCATTAACTATCCACAAAGTGCTACTTATTGCCCATGGCAACCAAAATTGAATCACATAGTCTTTATGCATATATCTTGCTCAAAATAAAACATGGTATTAAACTTCACACAAAAGGCTCATAATATCTTAAGTCAATCAAAGAAGCTCTATTAAAACCATATGAATTTTTATTGTAGTAAGAAATTAGTGCCCACTCAAGCACACCATTAGCAAAGGGTGGGAACTATTTAGAAATGGTGCTTGAAAGAAGACCTATATTCCTTTCCAATATGTGACTACAACAACAATTTATTTATCCTAGTTATCCATGTTGATTATTTGGGTTGGTTGTAATTGATGTCAACCCTTGAAGAAAGTCCGCTAGCGAATTTCGGTAGCACAAAGGTTTGGGTAATGGACGCAAGTTTGTTTGACGTATAATGGTATGATATTTAATATAGTTGAAGGTACATCTATTATGGATGGATAGTACATGTCATTCCATTTCTGGTGGTATGTGGAACGTCACATAACTCCTCACGGCTAGAGAGTTGTGGCCATGTGAAGTTGGAGAACCCTCATGAGTCATCTAGAAGCCCCAAAAGGTCAAAGTAATCAAAGTGGTTGCAAAGAAGAAATTATTTAAATAATAAAGTGAAGTGATGAGTGTACTATAATTCGAATTGGATACAAAATAAATTATTTAAATAATAAGATTTATGGAGAAATTACTAAGTGGAAAAGTGCTTAGAAGTGAGTTAGCCATAAAATAAGGAAAGTGGTTTAAGATATTTTAGAAGGTAAATAACAAAGTGAAGTGATGAGTGTACTATAAGTCATAGTGGATTAAAAAGAAATTATTTAAATAATAAAGTTAATGGAGAAATGACTAAGTGGACAAGTGGTTAGAAGTGGGTTAACAATAAAATAAGGAAAGTGGGTTAAGATGGTTAAAAGGTAACCCCTTGAGGAAGCTACATGAAAGTATAAATAAGAGGAAAAACTCTCTCATTTTAATCACACTTGAGCATATTGAATATCTACAAGTGACTGAGGTAACCAAAGGATATATAAGCCGAATTTCAGAGGGAAGGTGAAGTAAAGAAGACTGAAATTCAAGGGAGGATAAATTCTTTTGATGATGCTTTCTAAGGTATGTTATTTACAGGTCATCTCACCATTTTCACAATAACGTTTTTTCTAGAATGATGTAGATCGTGAAATTAGGAGGCCATTGAGGAAACATATCCAAGTAGTTGTGATAAAAATTTCAACTTGTGAGTCATTGTATTTTTGGAGTTATACTCCCTGGAAAATAGGTATTGTGGCTAGTCCCGAAACTAGTCTAAAATAGATGTTTCGGATAAAAACGTCATAAATTCTTCATAACATATCCAAATTTAGTAAGATCAGATGTATTGGTTAGAGTACAGTTTTTTTTTATTTTGTGTACAATTTTTAGATCCATACAAAAAATATCTCGTGCGGGGCACACTCTACAAGTTCGCTCTCTAGAATAAGCCAAAATTCAACAATGTATGCGATTTTTTCTGTAAATCCTTTTATGAGAAGTTACAAGTAGTGAAACCTAGATGAATTGCATAAAACACATTGAAGAACATTGTGTACTACTTTCAGATCTTTATTCATTACAGGTACATAGTTACGATTATTTCAAGTTAAGGTTGTTGACTAATCCAAAATTCGTCATGTGGGACTAAAGTAAAGTTTGATGAAAATTCTAGTCTCTTGTTGTTAAAGTTAAGGAATGTTTGTAGGTATGTGATCATATACACCAAGTCTATTACAGAGTTACAAACTAGATTTGGATGATGAAATTGAAGAGGGCTTTTGGTTGAGGTACATGTTGGGTACATGGTTGAGACAACTAGTTGATGAGTTGGCACATACATGAGGCGTATAGTTGATGATGTTGGTACATATTGATGAGTCATAGTTTATGTGTATTTGATGAATGATTGGTACATATTTGGTGCATGGTTGATGCACTCGTTGATGGTATAGGTTGAGGTACAAGTTGGTGCATTGTTGATGCACTTGTTTATGGTACATGTTGATTACAGGTTGTTTGGACAGGTTATTGTGACACGTTATTTGTACAGGTTTGGTGCATGGTTGATGCATTTTTTTATGGTATAGTTTGAGGTATAGGTTGATGTATGGTACATGTTTGCACATGTTATTGGTACAGGTTGATTACAAGTTCATTGGTATAGGTTTACATCAGTATATCTCACAGTAATAGTGTGACAATGGTTCCATCATTCTACTTCTATGTCAGGGAAGTTGGACGGGGCAATGGAAAGTGGTTGTAACCACCTTCCAGTTGTAGCCAAAGAACATAGGGGGTTGTAGTCTCCTTCTGGTTGTAGCCATAGAATTGAGGAGTTAGATATTCCCTCAAGTTGTAGCTTGAGAAACTAGGGGGTTGTAGCAAGAGATTTGGGGAGTTGGAGCTTCCTTCAGGTTGTATCCTAAGAAAATAGGGGGTTGGAGCCTCATTCCAATTGTAGTTGGAAAACAAAGGAAGTTGGTGCTTCCAATGAATGTAATTCTTAAAGACATTTAAGAAAAAACATTATGTGGTTTTCTCCCTCTTTGGGTTTCCACGTAAAAACACCGGTGTACTATGTATGTGTATGATTGCTCATTTGTTCATTATTTATTTACTCTACAACTATTGGATGATAATGCTACATTGATATAACACTTGCATTTTTTGGTTAAAAAGGATTATTTCTCTATTACTGATTCACCCCCCCTCTCAGTAATTCAACAATTGGTATCAGAGCCGGTTCCTTCAAGAATCAGTTTAACCACCGAAAGGTAGATCATGGAGAGAAACCACATGTATAAACATGGAATTCCACAGTTTGATGGACATAAGTATGCATTCTGGAGTAGAAGGATGAAAACATATATACATGTGCATGGATTTGAAATTTGGCAATCTATAGTAGATGGATACAAAGAACCAACAGTTCCGCCAACAAGTGAAAGAGAAATAAAAATTGGTCAAAATAATTTCAAAGCCACAAATGCACTTCTGAATGGTCTTGGTGAATCGGTATACACCAAAGTTATGAATTGTAAATACGCTAAAGAGATTTGGGACAAACTTCAAAATATTTATGAAGGAGATTCAAAAGTCAAAGCAACAAAGCTTCAAACTTACAGAGGTCAATTCGAACAACTAAAGATGAAGGAAGATGAGAATATTGCAACTTACTTCTTATGAGTCAATGAAACAGTAAATGCGATCATAAGATTGGGAGAAGAAATTAAAGAATCTATAATTGTTCAAAAGGTACTAAGATCTCTTCCTATGATATTTGATCCTAATATATCAACACTAGAAGAAAGATCAGATCTAGACACAATAAACATGGATGAACTACATGGAATCTTCACAACATATGAAATGAGAATTGATTAGGAAAATACAGATATAAAAGAAACAACTTTCAAAGCATCCAAAAGGTCAAAGTAAAAGGGAAAGAAAAAAGAAAGAGAAGATAGTAGCAGTAGTGACATCTCAAAAGATGATGAAGAAATGACCAATTTTGTCAAGAGATTGAACAAGGGAACCAACGACATATATAAAGGTAAGCTTCCATTGATTTGTTTTAAATGTGATGGTATTGACAATTTTGATAACAAATGTCCTCATAAGAAAAATAAGTGGAATGATGAAGATTACTCAAATAGAAAACAAACATATAAAGACAAAGGAACCACAAAGAAAGTTTTCAAGAAAAGCTTATGCACCAAAGAAGAAATATCCTCATAAGATGAAGATGAAATCAGTGAAAGTGAGACATAAAAGTTCTATTCATGGCAGTAGGTGACTTTGATAAAGAAGACACCGAATAAGAATATGAAGAGGCAAAAGTTGACTACCAAGAAGAATTATTGACTGCCATAGAAGTTATAAGAAGAGAAAAGAGGAAAAACAAGAAGCTACAGGCATAATTAGACAAGAAGGAAGGCACTCAAGAACTAGAGCATATCATCACAGAATTGAAGGTTCAAATAGAAGAATATAAAATAATTGAAGAAGAACTCAAAGAGCAGTTAGAAGAAAGAGACAGAATCATTGGAAATTTGGAAGCAGAGATTGTTACATTGAGAAAGGATCTTCAAAATAAAAATATGTAGAACAACTCAAAAGTTTTGGATGACATTATCAATAGTCAAAGGCCTAATCATGACAAGTCAGGACTTGGATAAAATCAAATAGAAAAGGGATGAATCTCCAAATCAACAGAACAAGAAACATATCGAAAAATTTATGTAGAAACAATCAAAGGGGATAGGAAAACCTACATGGAAGATTACAAGGACACTCCTCTACCGAGAAGATTCAAATTTCAGAATCAATGACCAACATAAAAAAATATGCCTCAGGAAGGAGAACGATTCATAAGAGTAACTCCTTTCAGAAGATCTTCAACTCCCAGGTATCAAACTATCTTTTTGGGTTTATGTTATGCATGCAATAATTTTGGACACAAAGCTGTAAATTGCAGAGCTAATAGCAGGAACACAAAAAACTTTGAAATTCATACAGAAAATGGTTATCTAAGAAGGCCTAGTGAAACATAGAGAAGAAGCTATAACAGGTTTGGATCATTGAGCATGTAATGCATGTGCATACAAAGCCTCATAAAAATAAATAAAATAAATAAAATAAATAAAATACATAAATTCTTTCTAATTTACTTCTTTATTTACTGTTCCGCCATAATAATTGATAGTTTAGTAGTATAATAATGAACAACAGTATAATGAGGATAATGAACAACAATATAACAATGAAACAATAGTATAATGATGAACACCAACATAATAAAATGCATAAGGTATTTACCTCAACCTGATGCTAAACCTGAAGCTGATGATAAACCTGAAGCTGATGATGCTGTTGATGATGGTGATCCTGCCCTGCCCAAACTGAATATTAATCTCCCAACCAACTAGAAATAGCCTCTCCAGCTCCCTAGCTCCAGAAATACTTACGGTTTCCTGGCCCCCAAGCCCAAAATTCCCAACAACAACTGTGTCATTGTGAGAGTCCTCAAGAAAAAATGTTGTAGCACAAAACTGTTGTTTCCTGCCCTCCTCCTCCTTCCTCTCCCTATTTTCTTACCTTCCCATAAACCAAAAATATCCCAAAAACAAGATCCCCTTCCCGAGTTCTCCCTTCTCCCTTATCTTCCTCCCTCAAATTCATTTCTCCAACCTCCTTACCCCCCATTAATTACTCAACCACCTTATCCCTCCCATTAATTGGTTCAACTACCAATAATAATAATATTATAATAAAGTCTCCTTAAGTCTATTTTAATAATTCATTAAACTAATATTTATTATTTATGATAATTAAATAATTAATTAAGGTTGTTACATACACCCACCCTTCAAGAAAATTCATCACGAAGTTAGAGTAATTTACAATACAAGGGAAATGACACATGGGTTCATACATTCATATCCAATAAACAACATTATCAGTAAGAAAAAAAAAACTTATACATACTAGTGTACATGTGCAAGAAATGCATGTGTAGCTAGCACATACAAGTCTCCTGCATGTACTAATGACAATAATTATCACACCTATAGTAATTCTTGTATGCGTCCAATCCAATCAACAAAACCATTAATTTCATAAAAGATAATAAACCAATTAAAATGTTTGCAAAATCCCTTAATTACAATAATTTAGGACAACAACACTCATTTAGAAAATTGTAGTTCGGTTAAGTAATTATGAATATACATATATACATATTTTCTTTTCAAAAGGGGAAAACAATAAATCCCACTATAAGGAAAAATTCCAATACACTCTCAACTATTTCTATTCATCCTTCCCCCTAACTTACTTCCGTCTTCCATCCCTATCCTTCCTCTGCTGGACTATCTTGGAGCGTCAACTATATTAACCTAACTCCAAATAGAACATGTACGCGGAAGTGTCACTCTCTTGACCAAGCTTCCCCAATAGGCAACTGACAATCATAATCACACGTCTAGGGGAGCGTGAGCTAACACCATCCTCCCATGACTCCAGGTTTCAGAGGATACATGGTGCGAAATGCCTCCACCCCTCCTAATAGGACTAGGGTCCACACCCTACCATGGAATATACAATGGAATCATGTTGTTGGGAATTGTGTCATTGTATATTCAGTTTTAGGCAGTCTCACCATCTGAAATGCATTCGAACCAACATAATTTCACATACAAAGGTTCATACCATATTATCATTATCCTTTGGCTATTTCATAGCCCATTGACCTGTATATTAGTCTATAACACAAACTCATACATATCTATGCATTATCATCATGTAAATGCATTCGACCATAATCTCAATTCGGTATCCACGTACCAACAACTTTAAAGGTCAAAATTTTCAAGTTAGAAATAGATCACATAATATCCCCATAATTCAATTAACATTAACCATTCATAGAATTGACATTCACATAATAGATTGCATCATATCCATCATCATTCAAATAACGTTAAACATTCATAGAATTGTCATTCACATAATCGATTGCATCATATCCATCATCATTCAAATAATGTCAAACATTCATAGAATTGTAAGTCACATAATACATTTCATCGTATCCATCATCATTCAAATAACGTTAAACATTCATAGAATTGTCAGTCACATAATAGATTGCATCATATCCATTATCATTCAAATAATGTTAAACATTCATAGAATTGACATTCACATAGGTTCATACATCTTAAAATTTCAAGTGTATCATTAATAGTTTCACAGTGAATAGAAAATAAAGGTGATTAGGCCATAGGTAATTCTAGTTGTCTAAGTCAAAATGTGGCATTACATACACCCAACCTTCAAGAAACATATTCTCAAGGTGGTAAAAAAAAGTGAGGGATGATCTTGTTGTAATGTCTCAGCATCCTCCCAAGTAATAGATCCTGGGCTATACTTGTCCCATTGGACCTTAACTTGGTCTACCAGATAGTTCCTGAGCTGTTAGACTCTACAGTCCAATATGCGTAATGGTTTTACCGTGAGGGTTCCTGTGTCCAATACCTGCAATTCCTTCCAATTTAGTTTATGAGATTTGTCAGCAACATAATGACATAGAACATATACATGAAAAACATTATGCTTTTTATGCAAGTGGGGTGGCAGTACAAGACGATAGGAAATGGGTCCAATTCTCTCTTGGACTTTGAATGGTCCTATAAATTGAGGTGACAACTTTGTCCCCTTCCTGAACCGAATGGTACTCTTATTAGGCCTAATAGGAACGAAAACTTGAACTCCCACTTTAAAACTTTGGTCAGTCCTATGTGCATCAAAATAACTTTTCTGTCTATCCCATGCTTCCTTTAGTCTCTGCCTAATTTGAATCACCTGTTCCTCCATCTCTTGAATCAGTTATGGCCCAAATGTTACTCAATTTTCTAACCTTTCCCAACTCAACGGTGTTCTGCATGGCCTTCCATATAGAGCTTTGTATGGTGGCATTCCAATGTAGCTATGAAAATTGTTATTGTAGGCGAACTCTACCAAAGGTAGGTACTTCTCCCAATGGGTTTGATTATCCATAGCATACATCCTAAGCATGTCTTCCATAACCTGATTTACTCTCTCATTTTTCCCATCTTTTTCAGGATGATAAACTATGCTTAAGTTCAACTGAGTCCCCAACGTTGACTGCAAACTTGTCCAAAACCTAGAAGTGAATCTAGAGTCCATATCTGAAATAATCTTCTTGGGTATCTTGTGAAAATGGATGACCTCACTTACAAACACGCGTGCCACATCAGTGACATCAGTGACATGACTGGAATAAAATGAGCACTCTTGGTTAACTTATCAACTATCACAAGAATAGCATTGTGTTTATGCGATGTGAGTGGCAATCCCACAACAAAATCTATAGAAATGACTTCCCATTTGGATATAGGTACATCATGCGGTTGTAGGAGACCTGCCGGGTGGTGGTGGTCAGCTTTCACTTGTTGACACTCAAGGCACTTGGCGATGAAATGGACTACATCGCGCTTCATGCCTACCCAAAAGAAAAGCTTCTTCATGTTTACGTACATTTTCTTCACATCCGGATGCACACAATAAAGTTCTCTATGAGATTCCTTTAGTATGATGCTTCGAATATCCCCACCTTCGAGGATGTACATCCTTCCTTGATATCTTAATAGTCTGTCTGCTTTCAAGCTATATCCTTCATACTTTGGATCTAATTGCCTCCCACTTCGAAGGGTTGAAGTAACCTTTAAATACCAACTATCTCCAAGGAGTTGTGTCAACACACGCTCCCACAGATTAACTTTTAAGGGTACCAAAGAGAAGACACATGGTCTCCTACTCAAGGCATCCACAACCACATTCTCCTTTCCCTTGATGTATGAAATTCCAAAATATTACTTACTCATAAACTCACTCCATCGCCTCTGCCTGGCATTGAGATCCCTTTGAGTGAAGAGATGTTTTGAAATTTCAGGGTCCGTTTTGAGCTCAAAGTTTCTCCCCACTAGATAGTGCCTCCAAAGTTTCAGAGCTAGCATTACAATTGCCAACTCAAAATCATGAGTAGCGTAAATATCCTCATGTTTCTTCAACTTCCTTGATGCATACTCTATCACTCCTCCATCCTGCATTAGCACGAACCCTCGCCCTTGCTTCGAGGCATTCGTGAAGACTGTTAAGTCTTTTTCCATATCCGACACTCGTAGAATTGGTGCACTAGTTAGTAACCTTTTAAGCTCTATAAATGCACTATCACATTCTTCTATCCATTCATACCTGACCCCCTTGAGCTATAGAGTGGTGATGGGTTTCACTATTTTAGAGAACCCTTCCACAAATCTCCATTAATAACCTGCTAGCCCCATGAAGCTTCTCACCTCATGAACATTTTTCAGCACTGGCCATTCCATAATGGCCTTTACCTTTTCTGGGTCCATAAAGATTCCTTCACCGTAAATAATATGACCTAAATAGTGAATTTCTTTCTGGAAGAAAGAACACTTTGACAACTTTCCAAACAATTTGTTCTCTCTAAGGCACGACAACACCACTCGCAAGTGTTCCTCATGTTCTCTTTCGTTCTTGGAATAGATGAGGATATCATCTAGAAAGACCTATACAAAACGGTCTAAGTACTTCCGCAATACACCATTCATGAGGATCATGAATACTGCTGGAGCATTGGTCAAATTGAAAGGTGCTACAACTAATTCATAATGCCCAAACCAAGTTTAGAATCCAATTTTAGGAATATCGCCTTCCTTAATCCTTAACTGGTGATACCCTGATCGCAAATCAGTTTTTTAGAACACCGCTGCTCCTTTCATCTGATCAAAGAGATCATCTATCCATGGCATTAGGTACCTATTTTTCACTGTAGCATGGTTCAAGTCCCTGTAATCTATACACAGTTGTAAAGAACCATCCTTCTTCTTCACAAACATTACTGGTGCACCCCAAGGTGAGACACCAGGCTTTATTAGCCCTAAGTCGAGTAGTTCTTTCAACTACATATGCAACTCACAAAGTTCCGGCACTGTCATTCTATACAGAGTCTTGGAAATTGGCTCTGCACCAGGTTTTAGCTCAATGGTAAAGTTGAGCTCCCTCTCAGGAGGTAACCCTGACAACTCTTTCAGAAAGACATCCTTAAACTCCGACAATACTGGGTACTGATCCAAGGAGGTGTTGATGATTAAAATCGTCAATGAAGTTTTTCCCACAAAGTGTTGCTAAAGCCTATTATCATAAAAGCTAAATAATACTAGTAGGTGGGACACCCTTGCAGATTGGAGATCATGTCTGGTACTTATTTGATGTTGTGTCGATGTTCAACACTGCTTACATGGTTGACCAGATCTTTTTTTTATTGGCTATGGATTGGGCTTATGAAGTATTGGTTCTTTATTTTACAAGTGTCCTATGTAATCCTTGTTATCACTGTTATCTGTTATTGGGATCTATTCCTAGGAGACTTGCAAAATAAACATGTTAGCAATGACACATACAAGCAATTGGAAGAAAATGAGAAGCAATGCAACAAATGCAAAGGGAAGAATTTAAACTATCCTATACACTATACTACATGCATGAAAGATTAAAATGATTATGGTTAAATCCTAGATAACAAGTAAATGGTTATGCAATTTGATTGAGTTATATGTTTACTATGCATATGGTAGGAGAATATGTGGGTGGTGCATTTGAAAAAGTGAAAGTTGCTAACGCTTATACAATTTGTTATGTTATATGGAACGTGGTTGATTTGTGTTATGGCATAAGTTAAGAGTATGATATGGTCACGTGATTGATGGGTGATGGTTTCGATACATCATCTGATTAATGGTGTAAATGAAAGGCTTGTTGGCATGTACTAAGAAGCTAATGGACCGTGAATGGAGGCGACGTGTATTTACTGCATGCCACCTTTAATTCTTTCCTAGCTGCCACCATAATCGAGCTATTGTTCATCCTTTTTGTTGTGGTTATGCTCCGATTTCCTAGTAGAGAGGAACCCCTCGACCATCTCGCATTTTAAGGTGCTTAGATCATAGGTATGTCTTTTTTTTTCCATCCATGAGTCTACTCTATTTATGAAATGGATGTTGGCTCGAATGTATGGGTTATGTTTTCCTTAAGTACTGCAACTATGTAAAATTGTGATTTTGGAATGAATTTTTTGTGGCTTTCTCTGTGATAATGTCTAAAGTTATAGTGTATTGGGACATCCTAGGTGTTAGCAAAGATAAGGGATCTCTGTTATCCTTGCTGGTTTAGTTGGATGGTTTTTTTTTGGTCTTGGGTGCCTGGATATCCTCACGCATTCATCGCTATATCTGTCTTTGGTTTTTGTGGGTTTAATGGTTGGAAGCACTCTATGTCACTGCGTTCTGTTCACTTGAGCATTGGTTTGTTTTCATCATTAAAGGCTACATAGTGGTTTATTTGGTTCTTTCTCAGCCTTGCCTTCACTTCAACATTGTGTTTTCTTGATTGGAGAACCATGAGGATTATACCGTGCATGTGTTAAGTATCATTGCCACGCTGAATCAGATCCTCACCCTTCCATTTTATCCCTCATGTCCTAGGATTTGTTACCTGCCCACGAATAAGTTGTGGTTCTCTCTGTGTATGTATTGTTGGTCTTCGAAGCTTTCACCATTGAAAGCAGTTGGCTCTAGATTTCTCTGTATCGATCACAGAGAAAACCTTAACTCTATAGGTCTAAAGGTTGATAGAGAAGACTTATGTGGCCTATCGGGTTTTCTACTTCGTTATTGTTGGAAGGTTGTGTATTGTCGACAAAATTGAGTACATGCTCACCTAGTTGGTCATGTCACAATCGTGTTGGTTTTGATATCTACTTACTACCTGTGTTATCACAATGGATAAACCCTACAATGTTAATTGGATAGTTCAAAATACACAGTTTGTGTTTGAAAATCCAGTATGGTTTTAATTGAGAAGGTCACAACCTCATTCTATGTCGATGCATGGGTATGTGTGGTTGCCACAACATGTTAAGTTAGTTGTTGATTGTTACTACAGTCCAAGTATAGGCTTAACATTGAATTGGTTGATTGGTTGATACACAATCACTGTCATTTTACATTAAATATTATTTTGATGTTTAACTCGACATTGGTTACAATTGTTTAATGATGTTCATGCATAATGAATGTGTGGTGTTCCTTCACCACGAATAAATGGTCATTATAACTATGATATTTTGAGGCAGAGTGGTTGTTGTAACTGGGATGACTGTAGCAATTCCATCCACCGTATGCGTTATGGTTATTTGATCGGGTCATTAGTGTTGGGTCGCAAAAATACGACACTTTATTCATCTTCCATATACCATTTGTCGCCTTTATTTCCATTTCATTCTTCCATAAAATCATAATTATCATCACTTTCATAAAAACATATGGGTTTACATTTCCATTTTCCAAATGATTTATTTTGAGTATTTTTAAGAGAATTTGTGACTAAATATTAGAAAATTAACATATTTTCATTATATCTCAAAGTTGGATGAGTTTTGTGATGATTACAAGCATATTTGAAGATTTTCACAAAGTCAAAAATCACCACCTAGCTTCAAATTCGAATTTCATCTTCAAGCTTTGATTTGGAGATAATCATTCAAGCTAACTTCAAGGAGAAGGTCATGGATAGAATATCTTATCTAAGATATTTGTGGAGGATTTGAAGGGATAGGTTGAGAGAAAAGTGGATCTGTAATTATGAGTTTGTTATCTTTATTCATGTATAAATAAGCGGGTTCTCTCCTCATTTGGGAGGAGGCCTCTCTCTAGAATAGAGAATAGAAGAATAGAGTGATTGAGCTTTGATTCATAGTCTTGTAGTTTTGACATAGTGATTTTCATTATTTGTCATGTATTGGATTGTTTTAATGCAAGATTTTACTTTCTCATAGTGGTTTGTCGTTTGCCTTTTTGTCATGTGTTGTTGTAGATGTTTTTAAAATGCTTTCATTATATCTAATTTACGCACTTTCATGTTTTCATAGATTAATTCTAGATTTCATGCTTTCATAGTTAGATTAAGTTTTTGCTTTCATAGTTAGATTATGTCTCATTTGATTTTGTAGATTCANCATAGATTAGTTGCATATCTTGTGCTTTCTTAGATTTAGATTCAACGACAGTAGTTTAACGTGTTTCTTTTCAATCACTAGCATAGATTAGAAATCATCTTACCCTGCATATACTTTGCGTACGTCTAATAAGATTACGACTCCGGATTGATAATTTATGTCACAATTACTATCATATAATTCGCTCGACATTTTGGCGCCGTTGCTGGGGAGGTGTTAAAAGGGTTAGAGTTAGATTTTATTTTTCAGTTGTGTGCAATTGATTTTATTTAATGCAAGTGTAAAGTTTAGTGTAACGTTTGGATTGTGAATTAGTTTATGCTTTCATACTAGTTTGCTTTTGATTTTGTTCATCTTTGGTTTTGTACTCATTTCACACTTGTTTTGCACTTGTTTTGTACTAGTTTTTCATTTTCATTTTTTTTCTAGTATTTGGTTTGATTTTCATTAAAATGATTTTTCAATGAGCTAACTATGCGAACAGATAACCTGGTGATAGCAGGGTCTCAGTAGCGCAAGGAGTTCAAGTTTGGCGTGTTTTATTTTTACAAATAGTTTTAATTTTTTTAGTTTTAAATCTTTGATGATTAATCAATCTCCTTTTTCGATATGGTTTAACAATGAGTTTAAGCTTGGAACAACTCACTCAGATCCTAGCAAAAGCTGGGATCTCCTCTTCTCAAGAAGAGGAGATCCTGATAGCAGCCAAAGATGTAATTACTCCTCCTGAAGAAACCAAAGAAGAAACAATATTCGAAGAAGCATGCACATCTGATGATGAACAATTATGCGAGCAAGAGATCGAGGAGGATAACGAGGAGTTGTGACACGATCTGAGAAGTGAAAACTATGCCTAGGAAAGCATTATTGAAAGATGGTTCCAAGCAGGTACCATGTTAGATCCATTCAATTTTTCTTTTTATTTTGTTAAATTACAATCTTAACAGTTAATTTCACATAGTTATGTATATTTTCGATTTTCATTTGCGAAATTCACAGTGAACATATTCTTATTACTATTGCATGTATGGTTACACTGGAAGTTTGATTACACGTAACTGATTTCTAATTTCCAATTAGAGTAGAATAGAGTAGGTTGGTTAGTTTTCAATAAGTATGCTCTCCTCCGCGCTTCGTGCGATCGCGAGGATCAGAAAACAGGATGACTAAAATCATTTTCAGGAATGAATAAATTGATGATTTGCAAATATGCTTAAACAATTTCATATTTAAATTGCAATTCAGTGGTCTCCATTTGCTATAATTTTTTCATGAATTTTTATATATCTTCAATCAATAAAAAATTTCTAGATTTCTCTGTTTTTGTTTTTTTTGAAAAAGAATAAAAAATAAAAATATAAAATATAAAAAATGATAAAACACCAAAATGTTTAGGACTCTTTTAATTTTAAATTTATATAAAAACATATATATAAATACAAAAATAAATCTTTAATTTAAATTTATAAAAACATATATATAAATACAAAATAAAAAATAAAAATAATAATCATATAAAACAAAAAGCAATGATAAAAAAAAAAAAGATTATTAAAAAAAAAAGAACAAATTTGGGCATCCTAGATTGCAATCTCAATGTCCAATAAAGGCCACATAATTAAAGGACAAAGTAAAGTGAACATATTCTTAGTGGCCAAATGGAAAATTCGCTAGTACTCCTGGGCAATATAGCCATTAAAAATTAGCAAGGTTCACAAGCGTGAAATAAAGGCAATCCAATTGCTTGTAGTCTCAACATTCACGGTGAAGCAAAGAACTGATTTTAAGTGTAATTTGAATGTTCTTCGAGACAACCAATCAGTAGTAAGTTGTAACATACTCCTGTTGCAGCTGGTTTGAGAGATTTTTTTGACTGTTCCGTATCCTTTTTCTATGCGGCGTCACCTTTCTCTTAGGAATTGCCATGAGCTGCATAAAAATTCCTCCAATTAGGGAGAATAAGCCACCAGCTGTGTGTTGAAGACGAAAAGGATCCCGTGTGCATGTAGTTTGGATCCAATGATTTCTTGCATGAAAATCCATGAACGACCAGCGTGCAGAATTGTGAGGGGTCTGCGTAATCAGTGTGTACGCTGAGGAGAGCATTTTCAATTACAGTGTTGGTTGAACCCATAATGGAGAGAATAAATTCTTTGCTTGTGTCAATGAGATAGCAGGCGTTCAACAATAAATCCAAAGAATAATCATCTATCTATCAAATCACGAAAGTTTATGCCTCTTATTCGATAAACTATTGTTGCTGGCGTAGGTGTCCCAATGCTTAGTGCCCAGGTGTGAATATGGCTCTGAAAATCAGATCTACTCCTGATAAAGTGGCCATGGCATTCAATTTGGTGATTTGTGCTTCCAACGACCTGCCCGTCTACAATGGAATTAGATGAAGATAAATGGCCAACCATGGGTAGCGTGGGCAACAAAGGGATAGAAACGAGTTTGTCGGCCTGCGTGTTATCGATGCCTGGTTGATTGGGATTATCGTTGCAGATCTCCATAAATATGAGCCTTCTCACTTTGTTGTTTGAAAAAGAAACCTGAAATTACAAAGTGAGACTTGATTGTGTTGCCTTTGGTCCTCATTTTCCTTTACCATCTGTTTTGGAAAGTTTTTTTTTTATTTGCCAACGGTAATGAATTTTTATGGTAGTGCTCTGTGAATCGTAGGGAATATATTTTCAAATTTAAGTAGGCACTTAATCCCTCTGTACGTTAATTCTTTCACGTGTCGTATTTTTGGCATTTTTGTCACCTCCAGGTCAATATTGAATGCTGGCGATTTTATAGGGACAAATCATAGAGAAACGGATGGCCTCTTTCCTGTAGAATGTGTGTGATGACACAGTCCTTCTTCATGTCACTCATTCTAATCTCAAGCATCATTTTAGTGAGATAAGGTTTTCTCTTCATTCTACAGTTGGGGCTATGAAAGAGAGGCTCTAGAAGAATTGTGGGACATCAGTTGACTCCATGGTTCTTCAACTCTTTGATGATAATGATAAGAAGGTCTGTGACATGAATGAGGACTCATAGCCTCTTGGGATTTACTCTCCACGTGATGGGTATATCATACATATGGTAGATATGGACCCATAGTCAATGACAGCTGGAGGTTGGTTAGAAGACACTTCATTGGTGGAAAAGTATCGCATTTCAGAAGAGTCTTATGGTAAACTTGATGGGACGTTTAGAAAGTTTAAGGAAAGACTGATTTCTCTAGACCCTTCTATTTCTCAACCTAAGATTTCAGAAGACTACATGCAAGATCGAGCTGCAAATATTAAAATAGGTGATAGATGTGAAGTTGATCCTGGAGGCAAGAGGGGTGCAGTTATGTTTGTGGGCAGGGCAGAAACTCTTCCACCTAGATTTTGGGTAGGAGTTTAATATGATGAACCTGTTGGCAAGCACTATGGAATGGTGAAAGGAAAACACTATTTTAGTTGTCCACCATTGCAAGGTGCTATGATTCGACCAGATAAAGTGAAGGTAGGAGATTATCCTGAGCGAGATCTATTTGGGGAAGGACTGGTTGCGTCTTCAATTCCCAAGGGATCAGAGGCTGCAATTTCGGTGATTGTGGAGGAAATCTGCAATGCAAAGGTGAGAGTCATATAATGACAATCACACAACTATTCTGGGAAGGTATACACATATGATGGTTTATACGAGGTTGTACGGTACTAGGCTGAGAGAGGATTGTCATTGTTCACCGTTTTCAAATTTTGCCTAAGGTGGCTGGAAGGGCAGCTAGTATTGACAACTGATCAGGTTTGTTTCATTCATGCTCAGCTGCCAATGTCTCCTTTTGAGTTACCACGGTTGGCATCTAAGGATATCGGCAATGGCAAGGAGAAATTACATGTTCCTACTACTAATGCCATTGATAAACCAACTATTCCACCAACAGGTTACACATATTTAAATACTGTCGCGATTGCTAAAGGTGTTGAGATTCCTCCACCCGCTAAAGGTTATAACTGCAAGGGAGAATGTGTCAATCCAAGGACGTGCTCTTGTGCGAGATTACATGGGATGGACTTCCTGTATGTTCAAAGAGATGGTGGCAGGCTGGTGGAAGCTAAGGATGTTGTCTTCGAATGTGATCCAAATTGTAGTTGTGGGCCCAGTTGTGTCAATCGTGTTTTTCAATGGCTGATGAGGATATCCAGCCTCTTGTCTGTGACAATGGGTCTGGTATGGTTAAGGAAGGATTTGTGGGGGAAGATGCTCCTCGTGCAACACCGTAAAAATAATTATAGCAAAAAGAAAAAAAATTATAAAAATATTGTTTTATTATAAAATTTGTTTTAAAACAATTTCATTTTTTTTCTTTGGTTTCTTCAATTTGTTTGTTTGATTTTAATTATTTGTTTGTTTTTTTTGTTTTTTTTTGGTTTGTTTATAAATAATAATAATAATAATAAAAAAAACAAAAACATAATAAAAATAAATTTTAGGTGAAACCTAATAAAATAAAAATAAAAGATAAAAATAAAAATTACAAAAATAAAAAAAAATTATAAAAATAAAAACAACAAAGACAAAAAAATTGCAAATGGACATTCTCTAATTCTTGAAAACAATATGCTTAACATTAATTTGTTTTTCTTGAAGTCACTTTGATATAAATCGACACAAGAATCCAATGCGCAACAACAATAGGTAAAAACATCTTTTCTTTTTCCGCATTCATACTTCCTTCTCCATGATTATGTTTTTCAAACTTCTCACAAGTTTTCATGCAGGAATTGGTACTAAGCTTTTTCAGGTTCAGAGCCGGTCACATTTCATGACGAAGTGATTTTCGAGAATCACATAATCTTTCCGTGAAACATGCCTTGTTGGACACTTTGAAGGAGTTGATCTTCATACATCTCATGACATTTGCAGTTACACAAGAAACCATTCATAAACCCATTTGCATTATGAATACCCGCATTTTTCCTTCCAAGTTTATTCGTCATCCATGTCGTGAAGTCCATTTTCCATCACCTTATCCTTCATGAATTCGCACGTGCCTACCTTTCTGAGTCACATACATCTCTTTATCTTTTTCCATTCATTTTGTCTTGCAAATAAAACCATTCAGTTCCCTTTTTGACGACTACATTACCCTGCTTTCTTTTTCCTACACACTGTTGCTACCAAGGCCTTTTCATATATAGTCCTACCAATCATTTTTACAAAATCATGTTGAGTGATGTGGGATCCCTTAAGGCCCACCTTTCAACAAGTCTTTCCCTATCGACCTCAACACCTTATCTGGGATATAGACTAGAGTTCCTTTTGAGTACCTGGAGGCTTGCATGTCTTAATGACAAGTTCTCTTGATGACAACCATGGGAATACATCATTGTCCTTTGATCGTCAGATCTTGCAAGTGGCTCGACATCAACACATCTATTCACACTTCACAAGATGTACTCGGGTACCTTGGCACTCATTGACATCAATGATGAGTTTGCCTCACATTGGTTAACGCCATTCATCAATGGTCAGTAATCCAATGACTTCTCTTCATGCTCGACATCGACACATTCATTTGCATGACTAGAATTGTACCAACGAGATTAGCAGCGGGTGAAGACTATACACTTTTCCATTACTCCATCAGCAGTTGCAGCAGTATCTTTCCAGCCATATGAGAGTACCATAGTTCCTCTTTTCCATGATTCACCAGCAACAGTTCAGATTCCTCCACTTCATATTCTCTGATCCAGCAGTTCTAGCAGTTGCAGCTACAGTAGCATTCACTTTTCACATGATCATACAACAGTGATATTTTCCATGCTCCAACAGCCGCATCGGCCATATTCCTATTGCATAGTTCATCAACTTTTTGGGTAAGTGGAGGTATGTTCTTTTCTAATCTTTAATCATACAATTCCTTAAGTGCTAAAAATAGATAAATTTGGAAAATTT
>SNQJ01S0008041.1:112627-125323 GCA_010110895.2 Picea sitchensis
TGTCTCATTTGATTTTGTAGACTCAGTTTTAGTCTCAAGTTTATGTAGCATTATGATAGTTTCCTTTCATAGATTAGTTACATATCTTGTGCTTTCTTAGATTTAGATTCAACGACAATAGTTTAACATGTTTCTTTTCAATCGTTAGCATAGATTAGAAATCCTCTCACCCTGCGTATACTTTGCGTACATCTCATAATATTACGACTCCGGATTGATAATTTATGTCGCAATTACTATCATATAATTTGCTCGACAATTAGGAATGAGCCTACGTTTTACACAACATGGTTGATTGCAGTTGATTAATTTGAAGAAATACTATATTAGATTAATAGCTCGGCACAATGGGTTGAGTTATTACTATGACTGTGTGTTTGGAATTGTAGAATGGGAATGTTGCATTGTGGTGTTTTGGGTGGCTGTGACTGTGTATGATATGGATAATTTTAGGTTCCACACTAAAAAATAGCCACAAAGTTTTAAGCACAACTTTGTTGCAATTTGATTATTTGTTTTATGAAGCCAAACATGTTTTCGGTACCTCATTGTGTTGGATGGACAACCCAACATTTTGATTATTTAGAGTTACATTTAATTGGGCTTGTGTAGTGACAAAATTACACTTTCATGATTGAGTTATTTTATGCATAACATGGGTTGGAATAATGGTTGTTGTATTTCTCTTTGAATGACGATTAGGGTTTTGCAATTTAAGTTTGGATTACTGGGTTGAATTTCATTATATATGTTTAAAGAATGTCATGCATTTTAAATGATAGGCCTGATTGCAGTGATAGTATAACTTCATGACAATTTGAAACACAACTCTTGGTGTATTTGATGATTGAAGAAATGTGTGGGCATTGGTTGTATTTTATGATTAGCAGAGTGGAAATGGTTACTATTATACATTTGAGAATTGTTATAAGATGCAAATTGGGTAAATGAAAGGAAAAAAACTTCCTTACATATTGTGTGGAATGCATACTATCTTATGATGGAACTGTGTGGACATTTCATTGGGAACAATGAACTAGTTAAAACACAAAAATTCTTATTTGGTCACGATGATTGTTTGGTTGACATATCTCCTTTTCATAGAATTGCTATATGGATTACTTGATTAATTTTGTGAACAATAACCGCTCTCATTACCCATCATTAATTCACTTTTAGCTAGATACAATCCCATCACTTTCCCACATTCATTTTTTAGTCCCTGTTGCAAAATTGATTACAGTCAAGAAAATTTTTGTGTTGAAATAGTTGGCAGTAGAAGTGTCTTGGTTGAACTACAGTGATGTTTTCTTTGATTTGCAGTTGATTGTTGTTGTCTTTGAACGTTAATCATATTCCGTACCCCCCCCCTTCATCATATCATGTTTCGCTCAATACAAACCCCTCACATATCCCAGGACCCTTTATCCACCCCCATGCTCACTGATGAATATTAAAACAATTTGTATGGATTTGATTGCACGAGTCTGATACATTGCTAAGCCAAATCTACTTCATATTTTAAGAGTTGTGATGTATGGTTATTTAAAATACTATTTTCTAATCAATCATGCATGTAGGAATGAGTTTTTTTAGCTAAGGTAGCCATGGATAAGGAAACAGAGGGAGAGGTAATTGGAACAGAGGCCCAAGAAGGCCAAGGTTCTCCATACATTTTGATACTGACTCACAAGAGCTTGAAAAAATGTTTCAGGATGGATTTTTCAACTGGATTGGACAGGGAGTGGTCCCACCTAGGCCTGAAAGGCCTCCTTTACAAGTCCCGCAAGCCCTCGGTATCCCTGTATCTCCTCATGTCTCATTGCAACCCATGGTTCCTGAAAATGATGGATGATAGGAGATTGTCCACTCGACAGTCTCCCAAAATTGTGGCTGGCCCAATTTGTCCTTGGATGCTCCTTCGCATATTAACCCCATTGTCCAAGCTGCCCTTGACCACTCGCCAGTGCAATCCTCCCATGCTAGAAAGAGATTGAAAACTGAGGCCCACCATGCCCTTGACAAAGGAAATGCCACTACTACCCTTTCCTAACCCTCCAATGGCTCTGGAAAATCCATGTCTTCCTGGATGCATTTGAGGGATGATTGTTCCCACATGATCATCGAGATTAGGCCTAAAGGCTTAGTGCAGCCAAAGGAAAATTCAAGAAAATTGAAAGGTGACAACAACAATCAAGGAAAGATTGCATTGCAGAATGGGAAATATGACTTTTGAGTTTTATTTTGTCTATTATTGATGACAGTTGACTTCAAGAATTTTTGGACAACATGTTTTATTTTGGATACATGAGTAATATTTGTTTTGAAAATAATTTCAAATATCATGAGCTAAATTGTAAAATGTGAATATGTGGACGAGAGTCACAAGGAGGTGTGTTTTTCTTAACTAAATAGTTATGTTATGATTGTTATGAGCTAAAGGGAGTCACAAGGGGTCCCACCTACTAGTTATTATTTATTTATAACCCTTATTATGATTGTTACTTTTCCCCTTAACTAAAGTTGGTTGAGTCTTTTAATTAACTTAACTAATGAGTTGGTTCAACTACTTCAACCAATTCTAATTTGTTTAAAAACAAAAGGAAAGGGAGGAACAAAGGAGATAGAAGCATAAGCATACTAAGGTTTGCTCTTTGAGTTTATGTTGATATAGTTCAATTTTCATTCATTCATTTATTCATCACAAGCCTAATTCTCTTTTGTGATAGCAGGGTCTTATTGTAGACAACAATATTTAGGGATGAATTACATCATTCAGACACTTGTTTTTGAGAGGTGTTGATCTATCTTTGATAGTCTGTGTAGGCTTGTCTGTTTGTGAATTAGTTTTCATAACTGACAAAGGATATTGTGCATATTCGAGTGGGAAACAATCTGTGGCAAGCTGATCCAACTATTAGAGTTCAGTTTTGGTTTTCTGTCAGAGGTCCTTTTATATGTTCCATCAAGGATGTCTAAGTTTGACTTTGGTCAAAAATTTCTGTATGAGATTTTGTAAATAAAATGACTCTTTGGTGAATTGGAATGAAATAAAGAATTGGTTTATGTCTCATCTGTCTTGATTATCATCTTGGTGTCTTTAATTCTATCTTTACATTTATTTCAGCAACTATTATATTCAGAAACTTACATAAAAAGTAAGTTTCCAGCAAGCTTTTTTATTGATAAAAGACTAGCCTAAGCACTTGTAATTAATACTTGTGAGTTAGGATTTTATTTTTGTTGGCTATAAAAATAGGGTGATATTCCCGTCTATTTTTCTCTAGGAAAGCAAAATATGAAAATGCTTGAGTAAGATCATTTCATATCTTTTCCTCAACATTTATTTGGCGACCATACTGGGGAGATGTTCAATATCTCTCTAGTTAATTTTTATACTCGGTTTTCATCGATATATCTTTCTTTTCTGATATTGATTCTTTGACTTTTTTATTCCAGTTAATTTTTATACTTGCCATCGTATATATTTTTTCTTTCTGATATTGATTCTTTGACTTTTTATTTCTTAACGATCACCTCAAGGTGTTCCTGTTGCAAGGCAGCCCAATATTGAGCCCAGTCTTCAAGATCAGGTGAACATTTCTTTGAATCTATTTAATACCATCTTAGAGACTACAAATACTCGTTCCAAGCTTAACCTTTCTTGGGCGACAATTGAATGAGATATTAGTGCTCAAGAACAATTTGAAGCTAGACGTAGACAACCCAGAAATCAACAGTAACCTTTTTGTTTCTCCAAGACTTGGCCTTTCTTTCATGTCCTTAGACTCTCGTGCTACTAGTAGAAGAAGAGTCTTGTCACTTGAAATCAATCCTATTGCTGAAATAGGAAGAAGAAACATTGTGTTGTCTACCCAACAAATTGCTCTAAGGAGGACTTTATTTGATTCATCCAGTTCATCTTTCTTTCCCTCATCTATCATCCACAAGATGGCATATAGTGGTGGTTCTAGTGGCACTAGAAGTGCTCCATCTTCTCAATATTCATCGTCATCAATGATTCGTAGCTTATATAGTCACCATATCCATGTACAATCTACCACAAATCCCACCAAGGTCATTAAAAAGTATGATGTTTTTCAGTTCGAAGAAGACACTACAACCACACCGTGGCATTTGTCCTTTCCTCTTAACCTAGTACCTGTTACTCATCCACTTCCGAAGTTTAAAGAGAACCTGCCTAAGTTTCCAGGAAATAACACTATCAGTACAAACGAACACCTTGTGGCATTTTCTAATGCTTGTCATAAAATAGGGGCCAACGACAATGACACTTGTATGCACTTGTTCGTCAATTCCTTGGAAGGAAAGGTTGTGGCCAACTTCTTTGACCTTCCTCCTATGATTATGTCTACTTGGGAGGAGTTAATCTATTGGTTTCGGTCCACTTATGGGCAATCCAAAAACCCCACCTAGAATTTAAGGGAATACATTAATGTCACCTATAAGGATGGTTGGACCATCAAGTCTTTTAACTTGCATTTCACCAAGTTATACAATCAAATCCCCAAACTTATCTGCCCTCAGAACCAAGCTGATTTCGTGCATTACTACAATTCATTGCGTTCCCCCTACCATCATAGGCTTGAGGAAAAATCCATTGATAATCTTGGTTCCACTCTGCATGCTTGTTCAGAGTATGAAGAACAACTTGAAAGAACTAGTCTTCCCCATGGAGAATCAATTAGACATACATACATGTCCGCTCTCTTACAGCTGGTACAAGATATGAACAACTGTATGATAGAATTTGAGTGGAAGGGTATTGTCTCCCCTCTCACCCCTGGAGCTTCATCCTCTTCTACACCCCCCTTTAGAAATTTGGTTGAAAACAATTTTCATCCTAAAGGTATCATGCCTCAGAGTTGGTGTAACTTTTGCGAGGAATACCACAAGGAAACCACATGTGAGGTAAAGAAGAATGCTAGAGATAATATCTTTGGTAAAATACCAGAAGCTACTTTCATTGTCCTAGATTTTGTAGAGCCATAATATGTCATGGTAATCAATACTAGGAACAAATCCTATGCTCCCAAAGGCAAATTTGATCCTCCCCGCAGTTCTTCTATCCCGAGATCATCCTCAACTGCTTCTACTCTCCAGGTTCCTAAAGTTCCTGAGAGTCAAGGAGTCACTCACCCTCCCCCCTCTTCCAAGTACAATATCTTGAATCAGTTGGCCAACATCAAAGCAGATGCAACCCTCCTAGACATGGTTTTCGTCCGAACAACAGATGCATCTGAAACAATTCATGGAAGGAAAATCTTCTATTGTAGCCAATCTTTCTGAAGAGGTAAACGAAGAGGACTCTTTTGTAAATAAAGTAGGTGTACATAACTTTAGATACCCTATAAAAATACCCCTTTTTATATTTCTCTAATATTATGGATAAGCTTGCCCATTGTTGCCTCATTGATGGTGATTCAGGCCTAAGTGTGATGTCGAAGATTATTATGGAAGAGCTAGGCTTGTCTTGTACAAATGAAAATGCCATAACCATGCTCTTCTATAATAGTCCACAACAAACAACCATAGGTGAGATTAAGGATGTGACCTTGGTTTTGTGCGCTCATCCTAAGATAAGAACAACCCTCAACATTCAGGTAATTGATATGCCTGTAAGAAATTACTCAATTATCATGGGAAGATATTGGAAATCCTTAGCAGGTGGATACCTCTCGCTCGACGAGACACATTTATCCATTCCTCGAAACGATAAGAACATTATAGTCCTTAGATAGGGAAGAATTTCACCCTACATAGAGAGTGTTCCACAATATAGCATAAACTATATCGAAGAGGACCTAGGAGTGTATTCCGTCTTTGTTGAAGAGGATAATATTCCTTTGGAAAGAATCAATTTAGATGATGATATGTGGCATATGCACTTTGATGGTTCAAACTCTAATGAAGGTAATGGGGCTGACATTATCTTGGTTTCCTCTCCAGGAAGAATTCATAATCTGTATTACAGGTTAGAGTTTTCTTGTACAAACAATGTCGCTGAATTCAAAACTTTATTATTAAGCATTGAGAACACCCTTAATATTGGTTGTGGTCACCTTTCAGTTTTTGGAGATTCTGAGCTTGTTGTGAACCTGATACGTAAGATATGCTTTCCTAGCAACAAGCTGATGGGATGATACACCCAAGCTATTTGGGCACTTACCTCGAACCTTTTATCTTTCAACATCACTCGTATTAGAAGGGAGTTGAATTCAATGGTTGGTCGGTTAGCTATCTTTGCAGTTTCTCTTAATCAACAAATTTTTCCTCACAGGCCTGACTGTTCTTTTCAGTCTCTATAATGTTCATATATCCCTGGAAAAGTAGGATCTTGGCAGACCCTCCCTAACAATGAGAGCATTGGTGCTTCCATCCAAGATGAACCTTTTAAGCATGAGAAAACTATATCTATAGAAAAAAATAAGATTCCTGATAGCTTGACTCCTCTTGAGAGTTCGCTTTCATCGAGTGATGTAGGAAATAAAGAAAAAACAAAATAAGAGGAGTTACGAAAGAAGGTGGTTGAAACCATCTCCATGAACATTAGGACACCTGGATCTTCAATGAACGTTAAAATAAATGTCCAGTGTTCTGATAAAGAAGAGATGAGGTCTGCCGAGCTACTCGGTGGATTTCAAAATGTTTTTGCTTGGTTTAATGAGGATCTTCGTGGTTTTGGTCCAGGTCTTATTCAACATACTATGAAACCAGCTAGGAGAAAATAAGGACTTGTTAACTCTACACTGAAAGCAACCTTTCAAAGGGAGTTGAGAAATTTCTTAAGGGATGGGATGTTTTTTTCAGTCCACCCTGAATGGGTTTCCAATTGGGAACCTGCCTCGAGGACCACTGATAATATTAGAACCTGTATTAATATTCAAAATTTTAGGCAAGCGATTATGAGAAGCCTTTCCCTCCTCTTAATATGGAAATGGTTCTGCAACAGGTTGTAGAGTCACAATTAGGGACCTTACTTGACAGTTTGTTTGGTTGCAAGAAAATCAAGGTAAAGGGGGCAGATTCTCACAACACCACTCTTATCACTTATTGGAGTACCATGTCTTACCAATGCCGACTTTCTAGCTTACTTGATACATGTACTTATTTTAAAAGACTTATGCACACGACTTTCAATGAATTGGTCAGTCTCCATCTCTACCTTGATGATATAATTGTGTGCATCAAGGAACTCATAATCACACCAGAATTCCAAGTGTTGGGTCCTTTCCAAATTTCTTTTGTCTTAGACCTTAACTCTTACATTGTAAAGGATTTACAGAAGAAATTTTTTTTCTACAGCGCTAACATCCCTCACTTGAAATATTGAGAGGGACCAACATGAAAAGTTCTAATGTTGTTTGGATTTTTTTTATACTAGTAGCCTAGATCTGCTTTCATTTTTTGTGCTTCTTTTTCTGTTGAATTCAGATTTATGAGTTAAAAATTTTCTTGTTGTCTTCTTCATTTTTGACTTTTATTGCTAATGTTTTAATTTCTACATTGTTACTTCTGTTATGATTTTTCCCCTTATCATATTTTAGTTAATTTGGTCAAAATAATATGTTGGATCAATTCTGCCACAGTGACACTCCTGCGAAGCATTGTTAGTCAATAACAATCAAGCTTACATAGCTGTTATGATGTCTCCTCTGAAGGACCCTTGAAGTTTTTATATATTTCCACTACTGTCTTGTAAAGAATTGGTTATCTCCCACTTCTTCTTGCCATTTCTTCATCCATTGAGATTTTAAGAGCAAGTCTAAAAAAATTTCTCATTAAAGTTGAGAGAAGATTCTGGTCGAATGATTATGCATATAGTGGTAGAAACCCCTCATACTTAACATTTTTCGTGAATTATTCCCAAATTCCTGGCCATATTTCCATTAAATCCATTCACTTCCCCCTGTTGCATAATCTTCCTGGTTATATCTTCTTGACCTGCAGTTCTTGGTCTGCGAAACCATGAGTTCTGAGTTCTAAATGTGTTGAAAACATATTTCCCTGTTGTTATCAGGCTAAATGTTAAGTGTGGACACAAATCAATCCCCCTATCTTAACCATGAAACTAGAAAAAAACAAGACAATACACTACTCTTTCCTTAGATTTCAATTATCAAATGAGAAATGGATCTAGAACATACCTTTTAAATCTTGAAGATCCGTCTTCGCCAATGCAATCAAAGCTCCATCACAAGGCTTATGGAGAAATATCTATAAAGAAACACAAGCCAACAAAGACAATAACAATAAATTCTATTTGATATGAAACTATGTATGTGATCAAGGATTCATACAATATGAACAAATAACATTCATATAGGAAAGAAAAGTATATATGTATTAAAGAATGTGGAGGAAAGATACAATCGGATGACTTGATGTTCTCAGGTTCCTTCCAAAAGTTCCTTGCTTCCCACACACTTCTAATACATGGATTCTGAGACTATATATCTAATAGCTACTCACAATCTATCTTGACAAAGCAAATCTCAAAGCCAACTTAGGCCCCAAAACTCCAAGCTACAAACATTACTCAAATCCAATCAAGCTAACTTTTTCCATGAGAGCTCCTCTCCTTTTATAAGATGAAGAGGATAAGGTGAGGAGGTTAGGATGATCCCACTAAATCATGAAAGTGAGTAAGATCCAAACCGTTTAGAGTCCACCTCACCATAGAATATTCTCCTTCTAGAAGCATCGAGAAGATGCTTGTTTTTCCCACGTACGAAAATCGTCGTGCCCTAAGTATAGTGCAGCCTGCGATGATGTCACATCCTAGATTTAGAGTAGGGTGCGACGATTATGCATTGTCACACCCTATATATAGTGCATCCTATGACGACCTTCCTTAATAGGGGTTTTACAAAGGAAAATACAATTTCTTCTCCCATGCAAAGTTCTTCTCCCTTCTTTCTTTAGGAATTTGGGCCACTGATCCTTCTAAAGAAAAAGGATAGGTTTACATAATTAATGGTCATAGGGGTGAAGAAAATAATGTGTAACAGATAGCACCCCAAAGTATTAAGTTAGAACAAAGTGATAGCTAAAATACTTTATCGAGTGTGTGTAGGGAACAAGGAACACGTCGGTCGGAAACCTGCCAACAACAAGGAAATACAGTACAATAATATATCATCACTGAGGTAGGAATTTCCATACTCATAATACAAATGTCTCAAAGCATAAATTCCGACATACAAAGATCCATGTCAAGAAAGACAGGTCATGGCCACCAAACATACACTGTGGATCCATGCCATTATGACTCAAATTTGAACATAGCCACCAAAAATACACTGTGGATATGTGTTAATGACTCAAATTTGAGCATAGCCATGAGACATACACTGTGGGTCTATGCAATAATACAATATGAATATACTCCAATGCAACCTAAATTTGTCAGAAAAGATCCAGGGTTTTCATCTCCACCACTCTATAGTACGAATTTAACCATGCGAATACATGTGCCGAAGTCGAACATGGTAGAAACCACTTGATTACCGGTCATTAATGAATTTCGTTAACAAGTGTGAGGGAAATCACCATTAATGTCAATGAATCCGAAGGTAATCTAGTACAATCCAATGGGCATGAATCAATAAGCTGAGGTCGAACACTCGACGAAATATCTTGATCAAGGGTCAATAATTAAAACCCATCATCGAAAGAGAGGAAACTTTCCATTGAGGCATGCAAGTTCCAAGGTACCATTAAGTTTCTAAGTCTAATTCCTAGATAATGAGTTGAAGTCGATAGGAAAAGACTCGTCACAGGAGGGGCTTAATGTATCCCCCATCAATGACACGAAACGAGTAAAACAATTTGAGGTAGATCATAGTAACAAGTGATTCAAGACTGACTCAGGGATGGCCAATGCAATAGAAGGCTTAAGGACTACAGAAATGGCCGACGAAATAGAAGGATTTCCGGGTTGAACTTCTCTTTGAACATATTGACGACACGACAATTGTCTTGACAACACTGATTCAACAACAGGGATCATAGACCAAAATGTAATCTTATAAAGGAGTATGATCAAGAGATAAGTGGATTTTCCAACCTAGACACAAAGCGAGTAAAAGGGTTTCATGTTCAAAATCGACTCTTCCACAGAATACAGGTTTAGATACATTTCTTTCCCAAATTCCCCCCACCATTTATGACAAGTAGCTCTTTATTTTTATACAAGATTGAGGAGGATAACATATGCTTGTAATGTAAGCTCATCCTTTGGATGAGTCCTTCAGAGTATGTTTAACAAACCCTAGGAAGGAGTGGTTCGGTCCCATATGGGCCTTTCAATGTTTGTTTTACCAGTCCAAAGAAAGAAAACTCACGGTTTTTCATGTTTAGAGAGTCTGAAAAACACTTAAAGAAAACTCCAAAATATCTTTTTTCGTAAAGTAGTCTGATGAGACCAAAAAAGAGATAATCTACCACTCAAAATATGTTTTCTTCAAAGACTTTAATGAGCGTGAAAAGAACAAGATCACTCGACAATATTTTCATGTTTAGAGAGTCTGAAAAGAGATTAAAGAGGACTCTAGGGGGTTCCTTTTTCGTATAACCTTTACAAGTATGAAATAGTGATAAAAGTATAATCAGTTACATTTTCGGGTATTTATGAGCATGAGAAAGAACAAAGACTAAGCTCAATATTGTTTTCATTTTTACGCAATCTTAAAACAAAACAAAACTATGCTTGGGATAGATTTTATTTTTACACAAGCTTAAAACTAAACAAAACTATGCTTGGACCTGGTTTCATTTTTACATAATCTTGAACCAGAGGAAACTATGCTTGAGGTAGGTGGTTTCATTTTTACACAAGCTTGAACCATAGAAAACTATGCTTGGACTTCCCAACGTATAACACAGGTATGGTTGGTACTTAGCCACTAGCTTAAGAAACTAGCAACTCTAACTTCAGCATGAAGTCGAGAGGCTGAAAGTATTTCCCCCCAATATTTGGTTCATTTAAAGGCATAGGAGGATGAAATGAAGCTTCAAATACTATACAGAATGAAGTACTTGACTCAATCGAAGAAGGGAACAATCTATTTCATTTTTTAACGAGCTTTATAGAGAGAAGAAAAACTATGCTCGAGAATCCAGGTTCAATCCCCATACCTCTGTTTCATTTTTTAATGATCTTGACACAGAAACAATGTTAGGTAGCTAGAGAGGTAGTAGTGGGGGGCTAGAGGGCCCATAGTGATAATAGTAGAGTCCATTCAATGTAAGGTGGACTAGGTCCACTATATTATTAAATAAGGCCCACTATGGTAGTTAGATATAATAAATGTAAGAGGACTTCTTAGAAGGTTCGCGTTGAGGACAACACTTTCATGAGGAGGATGGAATGTTAGGTAGCTAGAGAGGTAGTGTGAGGGCTCATAATGATAATAGTGGAGGCCATTCAATGTAAAGTGGACTAGGTCCACTATATTATTAAATAAGGCCCACTATGGTGGTTAGATATAATAAATGAGTAGTTAGATAGAATAAATGTAAGAGGAATTCTTAGAAGGGTCTACTTCTAGAAGATTCCTCCCCTGGAATGTTCTTAGGTGATGGTAGCACTATATAAAGGGGTTCAAGCAATGTAAGGGGACATGAAGATAATTATTGTATTTGGAGCGGTAGCTCAATAGGAGGATGCCCCCTCAAAGAGGCAAGTGAATAGGAGAGGATCCCTTCCATAATAAGATCCATTGTACAGTGTTGCCCTACCTCAAGGGTTTGATAGTAATAAAATAGATTTTTCATATTGTTCTTGTATATCTGTTGTGGTGCTTTTTTATTCAGTATTTGGTTCTTAACAAACATGAACTATGCTCATAAGATTTGTTTCATTTTTTAATGAGGTTGCTACAAAGATGCGAAAACTATCCTCACAACTGGTTTCATTTTTTTAACAAGATTGAAATCAGAAAACCATGCTCAAGGCTGCTTTCATTTTTAATGAGCTTGAAATCAGAAAACAATGCTCAAAGTTGGTTTCATTTTTTAATGAGCTTGAAATCAGAAAACCATGCTCAAAGCTGGTTTCATTTTTTAATGAGATTGAAATAAAAAAACCACGCTCATAACTCTCTTCTTGATCATGGATTCCAAGAGGAAAATTATCTGGAAGGACACCATGTCAAGGGAAAAAACTCGATCATGGATTCCAAGAGATCTTCACTGGACGAAAGAACAATGCTCTGGAAGGAACACATGTCAAGGGTCGCGATAGGGGTAAGGAGATCAAGCTCTAATATCCCTACCGAAGAGATGACCATGTCAACTACCAGATCCAAGCCATAATATACTGAGCTTACAATAAGAGGCTCATCGTCATTAGCAGGTGGAGGCATGGGAGATAACGCCACATAATTGACATGTGGCAGGGGCAATATCGTCTTCATATAAGAACCATTTAGGGAGTTCATTGAGTTGATGGTCAAGTTAGGGACTACAAATGAAAGTTGATCAATAGTCACCATTTTTCCATCGTGCGGGAATGATATCACATGAAGAAGAGTGGAAACAATAGTTTTCATGGCATAGACATAATCTCTCCCAAGGAGTAAATCGAAATCCAAGGGGTCTTGGACTACCATGACATCAACAAAGACAGTTTTCCCTCCTAAAGTTATGGGAAACAGAGGAAGGATCCCTAAA
>SNQJ01S0008041.1:138528-161366 GCA_010110895.2 Picea sitchensis
TTTCTGTTCAAGTGCTATTTCTGTTGCTATTTCGTATATCATTTCTGTGTATTGCGAAGATTATGCTGGATATCTTACTGTTATTCTGTTATTTCTAGCATTTCGTTTCTGTTCTGCATATTTTATATATCTGGTATCTTGCACAAGATCTTGTTTTTATTGGCTATGGATTGGGCTTATGAAGTATTGATTCTTTATTTTAAAAGTGGCCTATGTAATCCTTGTTATCATTGCTATCTGTTATTAGGATCTATTACTAGGAGACCTGCAAAATAAACATGTTAGAAATGAAATATACAAGCAATTGGAAGGAAATGAGAAGCAATGCAACAAATGCAAAGGGAAGAATTTAAACTATCCTATATACTATACTACATGCATGAAAGATTAAAATGATTATGATTAAATCCTAGCTAGCAAGTAAATGGTTATGCGATTTTATTGAGTTATATGGTTACTATGAATATGGTAGGATAAGATGTGGGTGGCGCATTTGACAAAGTGAATGTTGCTAATGCTTATGCGATTTGTTGTGTTATATGGAACACAGTTGATTTGTGTTATGGCATAAGTTAAGAGTATGATATGGTCGCGTGATTGAAGGGTGATGGTTTCAATACATCATGTGATTAATGGTGTAAATGAAAGGCTTTTTGGCATGTACTAAGAAGTTAATGGGATGTGAATGAAGCCGACGTGCATTTAATGCACGTCACCTTTACTCCTTCGCTGACCACCACCCTAATTGGGCTATTGTTCATCCTCATTGTTGTGGTTATGCTCTGATTTCCTAGCAGAGAGGAACCGCTCGACCATCTCGCGTTTTAAGGTGCTTTGATCACATGTATGTCATTTTTTGGCCATCCATAAGTCTGATCTATTTATGAAATGGATATTGGCTCGAATGTATGGGTTATGTTTTCCTTAAGTACCGCAACTGTGTAAAATTGTGATTTTGGAATGAATTGTTGGTGGTTTTCTCTATGATAATGTCTGAAGTTACAATGTATTGGGCCATCCTGGGTGTTAGTAGCCATAAGGGCTCTCTGTTATCCTTGCTATTTTAGTTGGAGGGTTTTTGTTTGGTCTTGGGTGCTTGGCTATCCTCATGCATTCGTCGCTATATCTAGTCTTTGGATTTTGTGGGTTTAATGGTTGGAAGCACTCTGTGTCACTGCATTTTGTTCACTTGAGCATTGGTTTGTTTTCACCATTAAAGGCTGTGCAGTGGGTTATTTGGTTCTTTCTCAGCCCTGTCTTCACTTCAGCGTTGTGGTTTCTTGATTGGAGAACCACATGGTTTATACCCTTTGTGTGTTAAGTATCATTGCCAGGCTGAATTGGAGCCTCACACTTCTGTTTTAGCCCTCCTGTCGTGGGATTTGTTACTTGTCCATTAATAAGTTTTGGTTCTCTTTGCATATGCACTGTTGGTCTTCAAAGATTTCACCATTGAAAGCAGTTGGCTCTAGCTTTCCCCATGTCGGTCACAGAGAAAACCCTTAACTCTACAAGTTTGAAGGTTGATAGAGAAGACCGACATGGCCTATCGAGTTTTCTACTTTGTTATTGTTGGAGGGTTGTGTATTGTTGAAGAAATTGAGTATAGGCTCACCCAGTTGGTCATGTCACAATTGTGTTGGTTTTGATATCTACTTACTACATGTGTTATCATAATGGATAAACCCTGCATTGTTAATTGGACAATTCAAAATACAGAGTCGATGTCTTTATGTGTGATAATCCAGTATGGTTTTAATTGAGAAGGTCACAACCTTGTTCTATGTCGATTCATGGGTATGTGTGGTTGCCACATCATGTTAAGTTGGTTGTTGATTGTTACGAAAGTCCAAGTAGAATCTCAACATTGAATTGGTGATTGGTTGATACACAGTCACTGCCATTTTGCGACTAAAGATTATTTGGATGTTTAACTTGACATTGGTTACAATTGTTTAATGATGTTCGCGGATAATGAATGTGTGGTGTTCCTTCACCATGAATAAATGGTCATTATAACTATGATATTTTGGGGCAGAGTGGTTGTTGTAACCGGGATGACTGTAGCAATTCCATCCACCATATGCATTATGGTTATTTGATTGCATCATTAGGAATGAGACTAAGTTTTGCACAACATGGTTAATTGCAGTTTGATTAATTTGAAGCAATACTGTATTAGATTAATAGCTCGACACGATGGGTTGAGGTATTAATGTGACTGTGTGTTTGGAATTGTAGAATGGGAATGTTGCATCATGGTATTTTGGGTGGCTGTGACTGTGTATGATATGAATAATTTTAGGTTCCACATTCAGAAATGACCATAGAGTTTTAAGCACGACTTTGTTGCAATTCAATTATTTGTTTTATGAAGCCAGGCATGTTTTCAGTACCTCGTTGTGTTGGATGGATAACCCAACATTTTGATTATTTATAGTTACATTTAATTGGGCTTGTACAGTGAGAAAATTACACTTGCATGTTTGAGTTTTTTTATTCATAACATGGGTTGGAAAAATGGTTTTTGTCTTTCTGTTTGAATGACGACCAAGGTTTTGCAATTTAAGTCTGGATTATTGGGTTGACTATCATTATACATGTTTAAAGAATGTCATGCATTTTAAATGAAAGGCCCGATTGCAGTGACAATATAACTTCATGACAATTTGAAACATGACTTTGGGTGTATTTGATGATTGAAGAAATGTGTGGGCATTGGTTGTATTTGATGATTTGCAGAGTGGAAATGGTTACTATTATACATTTGAGAATTGTTATAAGATGAAAATTGGATAAATAAAAGGAACATAACTTCCTTACAGATTGTGTGGAATGCATACTATCGTGTGATGGAACTGTGTGGACATTTGATTGAGAACAATGAACTAGGTAAAACATAGAAATTGTTATATGATCACCATGATTGTTTGGTTGGCACATATCCTTTTAACAGAATGACTATATGGATTACTTGATTAATTTTGTGAACAATAAACACTCTCATTCCACATCATTAATTCACTTTTGTCTAATTACAACCCCATCACTTTCCCACATTCATTTTTCACTCCATGTTCCAAAATTGATTACACTCAAGAAAAATTCTGTGTTGAAACAGTTGGCAGTAGCAATGTCTTGGTTGAACTACAATGATGTTTTCTTTGATTTGCAGTTGATTGTTGTTGTCTTTGAGAAGTAATTATATTCCCCACCCCTCATCATATCATGTTTCTCTCAATACAAACCCCTCACATATCCCAGGAGCCTTTATTCACCCCCTGCTCACTGATGAACAATAAAACAATTTGTATGGATTGGATTGCATGAGTCTGATACATTGCTGAGACAAATCTATTTCAAATTTTAAGAGTTGTCATGTATGGTTATTTAAAATACTATTTGCTAATCAATCATGCATGCAAGAATGGTTTTTTTCAGTCAAGGTAGCCATGGACGAGGAAATAGAGTGAGAGGTAATTGGAACAAAGGCCCAAGAAGGCCAAGGTTCTCCATACATTTTGATACTGACTCACAAAAGCTTGGCCAATTGTTCAGGCTGGATTTTTCAACTGGATTGGATAGGGAGTGGTCCCACCTAGGCCTAAAAGGTCTCCTTTCCAAGTCCCGCAAGCCCCTTGTATCCATGTACCTCCTCACATCTAATTGTGACTCGAGGTTCCTGAAAATGATGGATGGTAGGAGATGGTCCACCCGACAGTCTCCCAACATCGTGGCTGGCCCAATTTGTCCTTGCCTACTCCTCCACCTATTAACCCCATTGTCCAAGCTTCCCATGAACACTCACTAGTGCAATCCTCCCATGCTAGCAAGAGATTGAAAACTAAGGCCTACCATGCCCTTGACAAAGGAAAAGCCACTACTTCCCCTTCCTCACCCTCCAATGGCTCTGACAAATCCATGTCTTCCTAGATGCATTTGAGGGACGATTGTTCCCACGTGATCAACGAGATTAGGCCTAACGGCTGAGCGCAACCAAAGGGAAATTCAGGAAAATCGAAAGGTGATAGCAACAATCAAGGAAAGATTGCATCGCAGAGTGGGAAATATGAATTTTGAGTTTTATTTTGTCTATTATTGATGACATCGACTTCATGAATTTTTGGATAGTATGTTTTATTTGGATACATGAGTAATATTTTTTTTGAAAATAATATCAAATATGATGAGGTAAATTGTCAAATGTGAATATGTGGAAGAGAGTCACAAGAAGGTGTGTTTTGCTTAACTAAATAGTTATGTTATGATTGTTATGAGCTAAAGGGAGTCACAAGGGGTCCCACCTACTAGTTATTATTTATTTATAACCCTTATTGTGATCATTACTTTTCCCCCTAACTAAAGTTGGTTGAGTTGTTTAATTAACTTAATTAATGAGTTGGTTCAACTACTTCAACCAATTCTAATTTGTTTAAAATAAAAAGGAAAGGGAGGAACAAAGGAGATAGAAGCAGAAACATACTAAGGTTTTCTCTTTGATTTTATGTTGAGATAGTTCATTTTTCATTCACTCATTTATTCATCACAATCCTAATTCTCTTTTGTTATAATAGGGTCTTATTGTAGACAACAATATCCAGGGTTGAATTACATCATTCAGACACTTTTTTTTCAGAGGTGTTGATCTATCTTTGATAGTCTGTGTAGACTTGTCTATTTGTGAATTAGTTTTAATGACTGACAAAGGCTATTGTGCAGAGTCGAGTGGGAAGAAATCTGTGGCAAGATGATCTACCTATTAGAGTTAAGCTTTTGTTTTCTATCAGAGGTCCTTTTGTATGTTCCATCGAGGATGTCTAAGTTTGACTTTGGTCAAAAATTTCTGTATGAGATTTTGTAAAGAAAATGACTCTTTGGTGAATTGGAATGAAATAAAGGATTGCTTTATGTCTCATCTATCTTGATTATCATCTTGGTGTCCTTATATTTATTTTAGCAACTGTTATATTCAGAAAATTACATAAAAAGTAAATTTCCAACAAGATTTTTTATTGACAAAAGACTAGCCTAAGCACTTGTAATTAATACTTGTGAGTTAGGAAGTTATTTTTATTGGCTATAAACATAGGGTGATATTCCCATCTATTTTTCTCTAGCCAAGAAAAATATGAAAATGCTTGAGTAAGATAATTTCATATTTTTTCCTCAATAGGAGGGTTCTTTCCTTTCATTGTCTGCTTCCACTACATATAGTCTACACCCTTTCCGCATGCAATGTTTAACCTTGATGGTCAATATAAAGCATAGAGACACCTTCCTCCATACACCATGCATCTCTACTGGCCTTCGTTCATTGTCAACACAAAATAGCCTTTTCGCGAAACAATCTACCATAGCTCAATGGGATTCTAACCAATCCATTCCAATAATTAGGTCATAAGTCCCCAAAGTAGTGACGTATACCTTCAACCTAGTAGTACACACTCCCAAGTCTACTATACAATTATCAACGCTAGGTCCTACCGCTTGTTTTTCCCTTGAAGCCATCTCGACTTGTTTAAAGTCATCATGCTCGTAGGCTTCCAACCCACACTTTTCTAATGCAGATGGTGAAATGAAACTATCTGTAGCACTAGAATCAAATAAAATTTTAACAATGACATGATTTAGCGTATGTGATGACTCCACCACTATGGATTGATTTTCTGTCTGGCGATTATTAACCCCTGAATAAATATGGTGGCTACTACTTGCTCTTCCCATCGGGGCCTTTCCTTCTCTATGCACAAATCCTACTTACAACTCTGAGTTGTCACGCTGGTAATGGGGTCCTCCACACCCCCAATACGTAATATGATATGGAACCTATACACTACCCTGTGATGGTATTTGAAATGAGTTCTTTCCCCTGGAGCCCCTGCCCCTACTTGTTGCTCCCTGAGAAGGTCGTTGACCTGCCTGCGTCATTGGTGATGAGTGGGATTATGCACTTGTTGCCATTGAAATACCTGTAGCAAATATCCTAGGTGCGACTCTATTACCATAAGGAGGCATGCTAGAGCTCCCTCCCCTGGAGAAGGTCCTAGGGGCCTTCTCCATGAATCTAGGATGTTGTGGAAAGGTCAATCTCATACCTCTGTTTAAGCTCATATGTTCCTCTGCATAACGTGCATTTTCAATTGCTTCCACTATTGACGAAGTTTTCCACATACGTACCATAGCCCTTATATTAGGGTTTAACCCATAGATAAAATGTTTTTCCTGTCATTGATTAGTATCCATGTATGAAACATATTTTACCAACTCCATGAACTTGATCTCATACTTCTCCACAGTCATGTTTCCCTGAACTAGAGTATGAAATTCTCCCACCTGTTGTTCCTTGTAGTAAGCCGACAAATATTTCCTCCACAACCTTTCCTGAAAAAGTTCCCATGAGACGGTGTCAGGGGTAAGGTACAACTGCCTCTCCAGGTTACCCCACCAGTTCAAGGCACTATCCCTCAACTGAAAGATTGTTATTTTCGCCTTTGATGTGGAAGCATAGTATCTTAAGGAGAAACATCGTGTCATTCCTTCCAACCATACCTCCGTAAGTTCACTCGCATGACCCTTGACAAACTCTAGGAGTTTGATCTTCTATAGTTCTTTGGTGATGTCCCTTGGTGGAGGCCCTCCCTCTGAATCCCTCGATGCTTCAGGGTTACGCACTCGAGATGGTGGGTGTTCCACTTCGACATATACTAGTTGACGCCCCTTAAAAGTCTCATTAATAGCCTCCAAAGAGCACAAAATGAGAGCTAATTTAGGCGATGGCGGCAGTAGCACCGACGTTGGCGGTCCTTACGACGATGCCGCTCAGCCTCCATTTCCCCAAGTCCTAACCATATTGAATAATTCAATCTGCATCAAACCAAATTCTTGTCAAGGAAGAGTCTAAGGCAGTTCACATTCACTCAACTTATACTTGTAAACATAGGCTTATGCATAAGTTTTTTATTTTATTTATTTGCAAACAGGCGTTACTCTCTTTAGGGTAAGTGGCTAAAGATTGGGTTCGAAAGCCTCTAAGCTTGGTAACTTTGTTCAGAATAGTTGCTAACTCCCTTGCCTTTCCAAATATGTTAGCACTACGAGGTACTCACGAGTAAGTGTCACTTACCTCCATAAGTATTTAGAGATTTGGAAACTAATTAAAGTGCGTTAAATTCAAAGTTGATTAATTATTATAACCCAATAACCTAGACTAAACTTTAACCTAAGTTTCAATAGTCTCAATCAACACATTTAATCTAATCCATAAAATTAATATTATTATTAGTATACTAGTTAAGTGCATACTAACAATAATTAATCACTTAATTAATTAATCATTCTAATTAATTAATAACTTTAGCTTTATTTAAATCATTTTTAGTTTTAATAACAATAGTTGAGTTTTATTATTAAATAATTTCAAATAATTAAAAATTAAAATAATTAAAATTTTAAATATATTAAAACAATTAACATTTAAAAGAATTAAAAGAATTAAATGAAATAATAAAATAATAATAAAATAATTATAATAATTTAAAATTTTAAAAGTTGGGCATCATGGGTCCTTGCATGAGGCCCACGTGCCCCCCTGTTCTCATTACCCAAACCCTACACCGACTTGCTCGCATAATGCTCCTTCCTCTGCCACCTCTCCCATTATGCAACTGTGACCGAGGTTTCTCCCCCCCCACTCTCCAATGGAAGCAGTGTGCGTAATTCTCTTCATTCCTTCTTAATTTCCTTTAAATGTAAGCAATCACTCGACCGTATTCCATCAAAATTACACCTAGACCTTCCTTGGATGCGTCCATGCATACCAAGAATTACTTGTCCATATCAGGAACCTTCAGTATCGGTGTTGTTGTTAATAACCTCTTGATCTTTTGAAATGCTTCCCCACATTTCTCCGACCATCCGAATTTCTTGTTTTTCTTCTGCAATTCCATAATTGGATTTTCTATCTTAGAAAAACCTTCGATGAAGCATCGATAATAACCTGCTAACCCCATAAAGGTACTTACTTCTTATACATTTGTCGGTGCTGGCCATTCCATAATAGCCTCTAATTGTTTTGGATGATACCTTCTCCAGATATGATATATCCTAAATAATGAATCTTCAATTGGTAAAAAGAACACTTCGACAACTTCCTGTACAACTTATTTTTTCTTAGACACTGTAAACCAATCTCAAGTGTTTGTCGTGCTCTTCTTTCAACCGAGAATAAATCAATATATCATCAATGAATACTTGAAAAAACTTGTCCAAGTATTCATAGAATACCCCATTCATCAAAATCATGAATACATCTAGGGCATTCGCTAGTCCAAACATTAAAACAATAAACTCATAGAGTCTGAATCTCATCTTGAATGTGGTCTTAGGGATATCTTCCTCCTTAATTTGTAACTAATGATATCCCAATCTCAAGTCAATGTTTGAAAACACATTTTCTCCCTTCATTTGATCAAACAAATCGTCAATAATTGGTAACGGATATTGGTTCTTGATCGTATCTTTGTTCAATTGATGATAGTCAATGCAAAGCCTCCACGATCCATCATTTTTTCTAACAAAAATCATCGGCGCATACGCTTGGACGTATAAGTCCCAAACGTAACAAATTCTTCAATTGCATTTTCAACTCCTACAATTCTCATGTTGACATCCAGTATGTTTGGAAGGAGTCATTCTCTGAACCCCAATGTTCAACTCTTCCTCTGCAATGAGCACCTTCTGAATGACATCATGCAACGTTTGAGGCATCAAGATTCTCAAATTCGCACGGATGTTGAAGTTGAGGCCAAACACAAACTTGTTAAACTTTAATTTCTGAGTGTTCAAATGTGGATCATATCTAAGTATCTCTATGTACCTGGCTTCATACTCTGGTACCATATGAATACCATGTCGTAAGGAATTGAACTCAATAAGATGGTGCTCAATGAATTCATGGGACAAGTACCTCTCTTAGAATATTTCTTAGAACAATTCCCATGACACGTCTTCAACGACCATGTTTACCTGAGGTAAGAGTGTCTTCCACTAAAGAAGAGCACTCCCTTTCAGTTGAAATACCGTCATGCAAAATTTCATGCAGGAGGTGTAATCATGTAGTGCAAAGCAAATCACCATGTTCTCTAACCATACCTCGGTAGCTAAGCCATCTGTGGCACCCTAGAACTCATAAAATTTCACTTTCTTGAGTTCTTTGTGTATACTACTACTACATGTTGGAGTGTGCTATGAACCCTCATTGGGAACAAAATCTCTTCTCTCATCTCAATCGAGGCAGTTGATCAATGCCTCTGACATCTTCTCGAAGTAACTCATCATACCTACCACATCTCCCACAACAACCTGCTCCTGCTCAGTATTTTTCTCCTCTCCAAGTGGAGTTGATCCCTCATGCGTGGATTCTTTGGGAGGAAGGGTACTTCTCCCCCCCACACCACATCATCTACTCATCCCGTGTCCTATGACCATGATACCTATCATGAAAAAATACAAATTTGTATTAGCAATACATATTTAACTATAAAACATAAAAATGGAAGGCATAACAAGTCCATTGACACATATTTGAACCTGATCTGATACCATATGTAACAACCCTCTATGTAATTAAAAAAAAATTTGAATAACTACTAAGTTATAACCATTAGTCAGTATATCATAGTATATCATAAGGTAATTTTTTTTTTTAATGCATGCATCTAACAATTCACTTTGTCAAGAATGCAAATTTTCAAACAAAAGTATTCAATGTACTTAAATTAATTTAATAGAAAGTTGTGAAATTTTACAAGATTAGAATATCAAAGAACCTCCAAAAATATGACACTAATCTCTAAGGATTCTATCCCGAGAAATGAGAAATGAACACAAGAAGTCATCTTATCTACATTAGGAGGTTGCACAACGTGCACATTTATTTAAAGTCATCGAGGTTGCGCAACGTGCACATTTATTTATTTAATGAAAGTCAAGTTGGAATTTACATTTCTACAAAGATGAAATAACCGATAAATTGGAATCATTAATTAGATTAATATTATGTAATCATCAATGTGTTACTATAATCATTACAACTTATTAACTTCAAGATATGTACATATTCAATCATTTAGTTAATAAATAACCTTGCTTTATTAAGATAAATCAATATGTTGACCATTTAAGTCATTGTCATTAATAATTATACCCTTTACACCTTTAACTCATTAATTTATTTTATCATATGTTGTGAATTTATTTAATGTATCTATATACACTTTGGTAATGTGAATACCTAGTTTTATATATATATATATATATATATATAATCGAACGAAGTGAAAAAACTAAAAATTAAGGGAAAAATAATACCAAAACCAACCAAGATAAACCTTGGATTATGTCCAATCTAAAGTGCTCATGAGTAACTTATGGAAGATTACTAAGGCGCAAGGGAAAGGGAAGAGCTTACGTTCGAGAATAGAAAATAATTTCTTTAACAAGGAGCTGTAAGTTTAACATGAAGCATTTTCCTCAAGGTAATAATAGATAATGAGCCCCTATCGGTATGGCACCATTGAAGATCATAATTTACAGGTGTCTCATTGTAGTTTTGGCTTTAAAAATTTATTAATTAAACACATATAGAGGAAACCATCTATTTTTCATTGCAATTTGTGAAAGTGCAAGCTACATTTATTATTTGTTAAAATGACCGTCCTTCTTCTGAAACTATCACTAATAATTGGGTAGTTCACTCGACTTCTTCTAAATTTCTATGCTCAATGTAACTGATATATTTTTCATTTTTGAAGTGGAATTTAAATCTTCTCACCCAAAATTGGCACTGAACCGATAAAATTCCTAGTAATTAGGGAAGTCATAGTCAGTCAACAAACTAAGTGTAAGAGATGGAGGGTACCAAGGGAGAGTTTGATAGTGCACTAATCACTTCAAAGGGTTTCACTTATTAGTAGATTGTTAGAAGATTGATCTTAAACTTTCTCAGTCCTGTTTGTATCGAAGGTATGAAGACAATAAGAAATTTATTTCAATTGGGTATCTAACCCTTTAGATAAAGCCTTCCAAACATTTCTGGTAAACTTAACATCTTTATCTGATATTAAAAACTTAGGGATTCCATGTAACCTAAATATTTCCTTCATGAATATTTTTGATATATTAATAGCTTTGTAGGTTGATTTCACAGGTATGAAGTGTGTTTCATTAATTTATCAACCACAACCATAATTGAGTCATTTAGTTTACTACTTCTAGGCAATTCGGTAATAAAATCCATACTTATCACTTCCCATTTACATTGTGGAATGGGTAAAGGCTATAATAGTCCGGCTGGATGCTGGTGTTCAACCTTAACTTGTTGACACTCTAAGGATCTAGCTATATATTATGATGTTTCGCCTTTCATATTTGGCGAATATAATTCCTTTCTTAGCACAATGATTATTTTCTGGTAACCTGGGTGTCCAAAATATGGTTTCTTATGCATCTTATCTAAAATCAATAGCTTAATTTCATTAGATTCTGGTACATATATATGTTTTTATACATTAACAATCCACTTTTTGAGAATCTAAAATCCGATTCTTCTAATCCTACTGAACTATCAGCAATATTTAACTTAATATTTTGATATTTTAGGTCTTTTTCAGCAGCTAACCTTACCCTTTCTTCTAAATCTATTTCATAGTTACTTCTAGTAATTGTATAGTTCAGGTTTGCATGTCTACTTAATGCATCTGCCACTTTATTTTGTTTTCCCTTAATGTGTTTTACTTCAAAATCATACTTTCTTAAGAAGGCTAACCAACTTGCTTGGAGAGCATTTAAATTTTGTTTATCAAACAAATATTTTAAAGCGATGTTGTCTGTCTACAGTAAGAATTTTCAGCCTACTAGATAATGCCGCCACATTTTTAATGTATGTATTATTGCAGTTAATTCCGAGTCATGTGTTACATAATTTTCTTCATGTTTCTTTAGTTTCCAAGATTCATAAGATATTACACGATTTTATTGGATTAACACTCCTCCAAGACCTTTGTGGCATGCATGTGTACATACTACACATTCTTTATCTAGGTCTGTCAATTTTAATATAGGAGTTCTATTTAAGAGTTGTTTTTATTTGTTAAAAGTTTCTTGACATTTCTCAGAACATATGAACTTAGTTCCTTTCTTTTGCAATGATGTTATAGGATATACAATCTTTGAAAACCCTTTTATAAAATTTAAACTTTTCCAACCAATCCATACCAATTAGCACATCATAAGATCCTAAAGGTAATATGTTTAAGTCTATCTATTTTCTTAATTCATTCATACCAAGTTCGAAGTTTTTAACAACATCAGTAATTCTCCTTTTAGTTCCCGTAGCTAACTGTACTAACCGTGACTTTTCAAACTTTTCCTTATGTAACTTACAAATTTCTACAACTCTCGGTGAAGTATAACTTAAACTAGCAGCTCGATCAATTAAAACAGTAATCTGGTTGGTTATGTATCATACCTTCAATTTCTACCATTGAATTTTGATGATATGCCTGACAATTTTCCAAAGTTGTGCTGATTTTAGATGTATATCTCTCCAACTCACCAACTGTAGTTGCTTCATGTATTGTTTGCACATTGTTATTTCACTTCTTCCTAAGAGGACAATCTTTATAGTAATGTGGACCACTACATTCCCAACATTTTATTATTTCATTTTGGACAGTTTCTTTATTGAAGAAGGTTGATGGTTTGGTATTCTTATTTTCAAGTTGATTGAAAGGTTTACTAGTTTTGAACTTATTACTTCTTTGAAATATCTTATCAACATTTCTATTAGAGTAAGCTCCCCCTTTCTTCTTAGGGTCAAAACTTTAAAATTTTTTCCCATTCCAATTCTTAGAATTCTCGTCTCTATTTTTATATTGCTCAAAACGTAGTTTAGATTTCCTCATGGTTTCTTCCAATGTTTTTAGGTTATCAAAATCAATTCGATCTTTATAAGACCTAGGTAGGAAACTCAAAAATCACTGAATATTTGTTTTTTCATCCACAATATAACGCACACAACACAAACTTGCTACATAAATATTTCATTGTAAGATTTCCAAGTTTTAGTTCATAGAACTCCTTGGCTTTACCCTCATAATACTGTTCAGACAGGTTACTATTTCTTAAAATATCTCTTAAAGGTTTTCTAGGTGATTTTCCTTTCCTTAATACTTTTTACTCTTTTTATATCTTGCCACCATATATCTGCTTTTTCTGTCAGATTATAGATAGCCATCCGAACTTTAAGCTCACTTGAGTAATTGTAAATTTGAAAGTATTTTTGTATACTAGAGAGCCATCCCTCTGCTTCTTCACCAGTGTCCACTTCTCCATTGAATGTTAGTGGTTTAATCTTCTTATATTATCCCATGATGTCATCATGTTGTTTGGGTTTCTTTTTTATCCTTGTTTAAGGCTATAACTACCTTCAATAGACATTTCAGTATCCTCTATATCCTTATATAATGACTCTGTCTCAGATTCAAGATACTCTAATTTTCTTGCTTTGTTCTTTGGTTGGGATATCTTAGAGTTGATAGAATTATGCCCTTTAGTTTTATCAGTATTTTGATTGCAAATTTTTTCTAGCATAATTGCATTTAGTTCCTCTTGAGTATTTATAATTCTTTCGTTATATACTCTCACCATTTTTAGTTCTTATCTCAGATCTATTACTGTCTTTATAATTTCTAAATGCCTATCATTATTCAGATCCACCCAAAGATGTCCCTCACCTAAACTCCCTTGTTGGGGATTCTCTTGATGAGGTTCTTCTCCCTGCGTCTCAAGTACTTATGTTTTTTTCCTACAAAATCAAATTATTTTTCTTCCTAGAGGTAAGAAGAAAATAAAAACAATTTATATGTTATATTTTTCTGTGATAAAGCCCATAAAAAGGCCAAGTGTTGTAACATACAACTCTGATACCATAATGTCACACACCTTAATTTCCATTCCATTATATATTTATTTATTTATTTATTCAACCATAATAATCTATTTACTTCTCATCATTATAATTATCACATATAAGTACATTATGATTTTTTTTATCATACAATAGTCTCACTATTCTTTCATTGTTTTGTTATAACAAGGAATCCATAGAGACTAATTTATTTCGAGAAATTCCTTCATAACTTCTCGTCACTTATTATAGTATCCTATACTATAATGAGTTGAACAACTCAATACTTAACAATATAGTTCTAAAAGTTATCCTAAGTCTTATTCCACTAAGACTAGGTGCTTGATAACCTATATATGTTTGATTTTACTAAGTTTCATATTATATTTGTTATATCTAGAGTCATTACAATTCGAGGACATGATCAACACCATGTATAACATATATTAATGGGTTTCATTGTACAACATATATTAAAGAGTTTCAATNCAAAGGATGACTCATACATAAGTGTACTTATTGTACAATTTTACGAGGAGTTAAACTCGTATTCGTACCATTTATTGATTTAATTTCTTACCAAATTTCCTTTGTTAAACAGTGTATTATATGATGTATTTATCATGCAACGATCCTGCATGTGCCACCTGTGGGGGTTATTATCTCGAGGATATTTTCTCGGCACCTGTCCCAATGAAGTATACGTGTAGAGTCATATCTCTTACATGTGTTAAGGTTTTCTTATCGAATCCTTAACCCTTTTGATCTCTCCCTAAATTGCCTCATTTGATAGTTCTCCATTTTGTTTTCTCTTCTTTACGTTCATCCTAAGAGGTTTTAAGGTTTTACAGGACCCTCCCGTATCTTTTGAGAGTTCCTTGAGTTACAATATGGAAGTCTGATTGTCCAAAACCTTATTTCTCTTATAGTGTAATTATTTGCGCGAGATCCAGGGCATTCATAGTGTCACTGGCTTGCAGTTGGTTGGTCTGTGTCATCACTAACTGATAAGAGATTATTAAATCCTATTTAATCATTCTGGTTTCTCTTAAATTTTATTATTTGAGCCATTTTTTCACAGTTGTGTGTAAACTTTGTTTCATCATCTCTGTTTAAATGTCTCTATAACATTTTCCATGGCGAAATTCTTTTTTCTATATATGTCTATTATATAATTTCGTGTTTGTTAATTTGTATTTCGGTCGCCATAAATTTTCTCTTCTGGTTAGCCCATGGTCTAAATGATTTTTCTATTGGACCTCAAGGACTTATTGTTCGAACTCATTTATTCTATGAAATTTGTGGTCTGAGTTACAGTAACAAGCTTTACTATAGGTTTATATTTCCTTTGTTTTATTTCTCTCGTTTCTGGTCTATGATTAAAACCTTTTCAAATCGTTTATTTGTCCTGAACTTAGTTAGGATTCTTGTTAAAACAATTGTGGTGTTCGCACATAGTAGTAATGTTCTTTAGTTTAATATTTTGTAATTGTGCAGTGAATTACATTCTTGATAAACTTATTCTTGGGTATTTAACTAATGATGGGCCCTGCTTACTGTTGTGAGGGGTACCGATCAGCCATTAAACAACCCTGTACACTTGGGTGCAGTTCAAAAGTGATGGAAGGAGATACAAGAGTGTCTTGTACATCCATGGTAAGTTCATCTATCTTTGCATGTATAACGTTTGTTGACTAAATAAATTCGTACAACATTTTAACTTATTCGTTGTTATTGTGTAGGTACCGAGGAGGTTGGTACCATGGAGACTCGAAAATACCCTTTCTTGGAAAGGTGTTTGGGTTCAGTGCCTTAACTACATTCAAGTTTGGCACCACAACATGTGTCTTCTCTATTATTACAGCTAGTCGACCGAATAATATTTTATAATCATTTACGAAAAGATCATGACTTAAGACTGTTGTCTACGCATTTTACATTTTTTTAATGTTATGTACTATGTTTACGATTCCTTTTTGGTTATATGTAATCGTTATTTATATCTTTGTTAAACTTGGTTTACTTACCATTGTTTCCCTTGTTGGACATAAACAATCATTACTCGTTAAACTATGTTTAAATGTAAGGTTTCCCTTTCAAAAATATACATAGTGTATCTTGTTAAACTTTGTTTAATATGTAATGATTCCCTTTCTAAAATATACAATGTATCTTGTTGATCTCTATTTAATATGTAACGATTCTCTTTCAAAATATATACATTGTATCTTGTTGAAATCTATTTAATATGTAATGATTCCCTTTTAATTATATACATTGTATCTTGTTGAAACTCCGTCTCTTCAATACAAGTTTCTTATCTAAATACAATCTCTTTTTTAGTAACTAGGTTTTTACCTATGAGTTTTGTCGATTTGCTACTAGTTAATACAGTTTTGTTCGTAGATCTAGGATCATAATAACTATTGTTTTTCTTTCACAATTTTTATGCATGAAACTATGATATGAATCTATATTCTCATAACAAGTACTTAAATCAAAAACTGTTACAAGTTATTTATGCTTTAAAACCAATGATTTTGGCCACACTAACACACAAAAAAACACAATAAACATTTAGATCAACATATTCATAACAAAGAAGTAAAACCTAGAACTTGGGGAAACCACACATTGAAGAATTTGTTCCTCCCAACCTTAGACTAGAGTCTCTATCAATCTTTGTTACCCCCGAGCTGAGTTCACAATCCAAGGGGTTGCCGACGTGGCCTCTTGCAAAATTCTGAGTTCCATCTTGTTGAGTGTAATATTACAAAAATCACTGTGCCAAGTTAGTTTAGAGCAAAACCCTTTCGAGCTATCAGTTCACATCCTAGGAATGGCATCCCATTCCCTTGTCATGAATTCTTTTATTTTTCCTAGGAATTGTGACACTTGTCTTGAGCCTCCTGCTTACTCACCACTTGTTAGATTCAATTCTACACATGTTCACAGATTATCCTATAAATCTGCAATGTGTCTTTTTGAAGTTGAGTTAACTCCACATCTTGTCTCAGTCTACTACCACTCATCCAACCCCTTTGGATACCTAACTCCATCTTTAACAAATGATTCAATGTGTGCCTCTTTTTTCACATGTGTTTATTTTCATAAAATAATAAGTTTTTACAATTTGGATTTGGTCAATCGACCAAATTGTCTTTTGTAAAAACAAATAAAATTCCAAAAAAAAATATAGAAAGAATAATTAAAATTTCAAGTCATGGGTTATCACATAGCCCATCACTTACCCACTTAACATTTTTTCTAACATGGACCAATTCATAGTCCTTTAGAAATTAACTGTTTTTTTAGCTCCTATTTAGGTTACTCTCCACTTAGAATTGTTATTAAGGATGTTAATGGCCAGCTTTGAATCTCCTTCAAATATGATTTTTTAAAACTGTATTTAAGGGATTTCTTGATATGTAGGGTGTGGGATTCAAATTTGACCTCATTATTTTTTCATCTTGCATAAGATAGTGTTAAACTTTAATAATGTTCCCTTGGTGGTTTAAGACACTTCCCAATATGGGTGGGCCTAGGTTGCTTCTAGGTTCACCATTGAAGTTAAGTCTTATCTATTTAAGTTTGGAGGTGGTACAATTTTGATAATTATCAGTGAAAATATTTTATAATTAGTAGGTTGTAGTTTTAATTCCATTGAGTATAGATCAATTTTGATATATATTAATCTATGTTTATCAATTCTGTTACTTACATGCCACCGAATTGAGAATTATGAGTTAATTAAGCACAACACATTTATAATGTTGAAGTGGTTCTTTTCTGCCAATTTTTCATATGGCTATGATTTAATTAAATGCTAGCATATTTATAATGTTAGAAATGGATATTTTATGCCATTTTTCCATATGGTTATGAGTTAGTTAATTGCTATCATATTTATAATGTTAAAGTGGTTATTTTATGCTAAATTATCTATAAGGGCCAATACCTTATTTCAATAATATATGAAAAGAGGATTTTTTAATGAATCAAGGTTATAACTTTTCTTTCTATCTTCCTTTAAGTTCTTGTTGGTACAATATTGAATTTTAAAATGATATTAGAGTCATGGGTTGTTTTTATTTTTGTTATTTTCTATGTTCATTTGACCAAGAGGACAAGGTTACAATGACTCTTTCCCCACTAGATAAGGTCATGGAAAATTTGAAAGGGAATGATTTTGTACCTACAAAGTGAAGATGCTACTTTATTTAAGGTCATGCGAAAGTTTGCAAGGGAATGGTTTTAAACCTACAAAGTGAAGATGCAACTTAATTTGATTGAGAATGGGTTGGGGAATACAGATGAGAAAGAGTCGAGGCATGTAGATTATGATGAATTATAAAAATGGAAAGATAAGTATAGCAAGGGCATGCCTCTCTTTGGAGTGGGATTATCTAATGCATGGATTTAGATTTTTTGAATACCTCCAAGGAAGTATGGGACAAAATAGACATGTTATTTAGTTGTAAGGCCCAAAATGTTAAAGTGTGGAAAATTACTTGAAGATAATGGGGGGAGAGTGGAAAATCATGTCATCAACCTCAAATACTTGACAAATTAGCTTCAGGCATAATGGTCCCGATTGATGTTGATGGTGTTATGGACATGACACCAACCTATAGTAACATGACCTTTATTCTAAAAGGACTAAAAGGACTGTTTTAAATCTTTGAGGTGGTACCCCACTTAACCCCACCCATCTTTAAGGTGGTACCCCACTTAACCCCACCCATTTGTTCACTTGTAAAGTGAAAACACTCAATTTGATGGACCAAATGTTGGAACTATGAATAACATTTGAAGAATGACATTGAACACCTTAAAAGGATAACATTGCTTTATGTTTATATCTTTTCATTTTTATTCCATTAACTTTTTTTTATTATTTTTTTAATAATTTCATATTAAATTATAATTTTAAAACTATTTTTATTTTACTTTTATTAATACAACTTTAATTTTATTAAGCTTATATATATTTTATTTATTAACACAATTTTAATTTTATTAAAAAATAATAAAAATTATTATAATCACTAACTTTGTAATCTTTTTCATTAATAGAAGTACACAAACTATATTGAAAACGAGTCTATTCACCAAGCTACTTCATTCCCTTGCAAAATTATTAAAGAGAACTCTTGGTAATTTATTTAACACGAGTATATTCACCAAGCTACCTCATTCCCTTGCAAAATTATTAAAGAGAACTCTTACATCAAGTAGTGTACTTTGACATAATGACTGATAGAAAATGATGTTGGAATAACCGTGTTTATAATATAGTTTTTATTATAGTGAATTATTATTTTTAAATTAACATGATGTTGGAATAACCATGTTCATGTTTATAATATAGTTTTTATTATAGTGAATTATTAGGTTTAAATTAACATGTTATAGAGAATTATTCAATACTTTTAAAGCAATTTATATATAATTAAAAATATATTTATAATGTATTCAATCATAATTTCAATTCATAATTTTTATTGAATGACAAAAAAATTCATACTTACTAATTACACTAACCCACTTAATAATCACACTAAGGCACTTAATAATCACACTAACAAGTAAATTGGAGATGACATAAAGAGAGATCAACATAATTTCAATTCCAACCGATCTAGATGGAGAGAAGATCATCCCGACCGAGAACCAGCGGGCACAACGAAGGATTGAGGATCGGGGGTAGCCACATATCCAGTAGCAGGGGCAGGGGCTAAGGCAGTTTCCCCCGTTGACCTAGAACCAGCGAATGACCCCACAAAAGCACCAGCAATGGAGCCAGAGCATCCTTGCCCGGATACATATCCAGAAGCTTGAACGACAAAACTTGATATTTAATAATCACATTAACATGTAAATTGGAGATCGCATAAAGAGAGATCAACATTCTAGACCTAAATATTGAAGAGAAGTATGCATCTAACATCTCATTGCAGGACATCTCCAAAACTACTTTATTATCCAATAGAGTTTATATTTGGAATAGGTTGAAAAAGGAGATAAGTTTGTTTTTCAAAAAGAGTTTCTAAGAATTTCAAGATAGGAGATAAGCGATTCTTTTGGGGATAATTTATATTTGGAATAGGTTGAAAAAGAAGATAAGATTGCTTTTCAAAAAGAGTTTCTAAGAATTTCAAGATGAGAGATAAGTGATTTTTTTTTGGGAGGTTGGGAGTACAATTTAGAATGAGGATGAGTTATGTTTATAATTTTTAGAAACTCGAGACTAATCAACCACAAATTCTAACCTCATACTCTTACTATATTCCAATTATAGTAGCTTCAATTTATGGCCATATGTATTAGCTAAGGAAACAAAAGACCAATTGTGAATATAGTTTCAAAAGAGACAAATAACAGTAAAAACGATCCAACCAACTTAAGATGGGGAAAGAAAAATCAAGGGGGATTCTTTGTCAAATATGATTATAATTTTTTGGTAGATAATCAACACCCAATGAACAAGACATAATATTTAACAAATTATGGAATTGAATGTCTCAAAATTCTATTATTTTATTACAATTATCTTGAAATGAGAATCTAACTTGGGACAATATTTCCAAGAGAGGATCTATGATGCCATCTCAATGTGTAATGTTCTTAAAAGGTACAAAATTCTCCTAATATACAATGACCCTAGGTGTATTCATTTTGGGATGGGTTAGTTGAGGGATAAGATGCAATTTTTCTTACTAGGAGGAAACAACAATGTTGTTTCATAGGTGGCTAAAAATAAATTTTAAGTTGAGAGTGGGTGCTGAAATATGGACAATCATTCTAAGTGTGTTGACTTGGAATATTTAAAAATATATCACAATGATATAACTTTTTAAGGAAGACAAAAAAATCTTTAAAGAACCAAAGTAAGACATTAAAGAACATAGCTATGACCATATTATAAAAAAAAAATGTACTAAAGAGGACTTAAAATGGAGTGACAAAGACCATATGAATATAGGAATATAGGGGAATCGATTTTTCCAATTATCTCATTCCAACTCTATACTTAGTAAATTTTTTTTTGAAACAATTCAAATGGTGATGTCGAATCATAGAGCTTTAAGATATAATTTGGGAAAATAAAGAATAGGAAGGGTTATTTGATATAATAAGTAAATCGAATTGGATATTGATTTAAAACCATTCAAATGGAAGTTCCCAATCCTAATGCTCCATGAGAAAAATTGGGAAACACTAGCATAAAAGGGATTATTCGAAATAATAAGTAAATCCAATTGGATATTATACTTGAACATAGGGGAGTCCAACAATAACTTCATTGAAATCATGACCATGCAAAAAGTATTTGCATCGATGAAATGAAAATTTGATTTTGAGTAATAAAAGGGACTTAAGTTATCATCGAGAAAATCAAGAGACTTGGATTTGGGTTGGGAAACATGAGACATAATTCACTGACTTATTAGTTTCTATCTCACCACCTTAAACAATTTTCAGTTATGCACATGTTTTTGAGACATGCAAATAGTAGGTATTTAGAGATTAGTGAATGGAGTAGTTAATGAGCTAATGAAATCAACAAGTATGCCAAGGACTGGAAAACCAAACCTCCTACAAGAGAAGGGGTGATCTATTTGTTAGCATTCAAAATGCCTTCATCAATTTAAATCTAGATTTGCCAAATATCCATTAAGTCGTGATGAATTCTCGTTGCTCTTTTTCCAAGGAATTTCATGGTTTGCCTCGTCCTATTCTTCTTTATAAATGTTATAATTCCCATTATAATCTACCCAAGCAAATTTGTATATTGGATATGTGATCCAATTTCTTTTCAAATAAAAAATCAAATTGTTAGAAGAGATTTGGGCAGCATTATTGCAAAACAAAAAGTTATATTGCCTTTAAGACAATTTGGTCTTTCGGGCTTATTATTTCCAGGTAAAAATATTGGGCCCATAGGCCCAATCTCCACTTATTCAAGTATCTAGTCCAAAGGCTTTCGACTCAAGCATTTACCACATACCATATCTAACACAAAGCCCAACGCCAACACAACGAGGAAGAGGGGAGCATAGTAAGTGCACAATGCGTCGACTGAAGTTGGGATGCCGATGGATATTAACAACAAGGTTTCCCCGTTTTTTTTTTCATGTGGGATATTCTTCCTGCATATACACTAGCACAGCCACAATTATGTGGCTGATTAACGATGAAAGGCAGAAACGTGGTTACCACAGAAATGAAACTAAACACTCCCATCACAAAAATGAAACGAAGTGCAATCAACATAGAAACGTGGCTACAATTGTGTGTGAATATTTTAATATTTTTTAATCAGATAGATGTGGCAATAAGTTAGTGAACACAGTAATTTTTAAACACGATTAGGTAAATGTAAAAAAGTAAACATATAAACGGATGTCTTTATAACAGCTCAGAAGTTAATGGATGAAATCAGAGCCATTCATTTATTGTGACGACTAAGAATATTCTAGGCATATTTAATCTCGTCCATAGAAAACGTACTAGCAACAACCACATTAAGTAAAAAGTGGTTGATATACGCTGATCGACGCCATTTTCCATTTTTTTTTAATTAATGGCACCGATCGGCTTATATCAACCACTTTTTACTTAATGTGGTTGTTGTTAGTTGACGGCCGGCATGCATCGCCACAACCATGAACATATTTTGATACAATTTAAATGTAATATTTAAATATTATTTAGTAATTACTCAATTATTATTTAAAATAAAATAAATAAAAATTTAGTTAATATTCATACAAAATTAAATAATGTAATAATAATACTTAAATAATAATTTAATTATTAAATAATAATAAATTATTATTTCTGTATAAAAAAATATTAAACAATAAAT
>SNQJ01S0008041.1:161376-181800 GCA_010110895.2 Picea sitchensis
AATTAGTTACTTATATTATTAATAACAAATAATAACCAATAATAAAGTTAATTGTTTTTATTTATTATTATTTAATATTTATAAATGTATTATATATAATAACATTAAAGTATTAATAATATTTTATTAATAAGATTATTATATAATTAAAAGATAAACTTTAATATTATATCATATTGTGACAATTTAAATGTAAAAAGAGTAATAACTTTAATATTGAATTGTGTAATGAAGTTTTGTTACCATATAAAAATTTTATGAATAATATGAGACATAACAACATAAGGAAAGTACAAACATAAAAGGAAAGAGAAATAAGCTATAGTTTACATGTACAAAGGAATTTAAAAAATTACATTTCATAAATGGAAAGATAGATGATTTCAAAGTTAAATTTTTTAAATAAAATAATGAAATGGAGAGATGGATGATTTCAAAGTTAAATTTTTTAAATAAATTAATGTTGAGATAGAGAACCCTTTTTACCAATATATCATGTAAATACACACATTAATTAAAATAAATTAAACCTAAAAATTATAATTATTTTGGTGAAAAACTTAATCATAATATATTCAAAATATATAAATAAAATATAAAAAATATATAAATTAATGAAATATTACAACTAAAATAAAAACAAATGTAAAAATATTACATAAAAATAAACAAATGTAAAAACATTGTTACTAAAAAGGCATTTAAATATTTGTATGAAAATACAAATAAAATAAATTGTAACTAAATTATATATCATATGATCACCACATCTAAATTATTTAAAAAATTAATTAAATTTGTTTTCATAATATGGATATTCTTTGACCTAGACTCGGCTATGAGCGAGACAATAAAGAAGTTGCGCTCAGTTTCTCTCGTAGAAAGATCTGGAATGAAACCTCCACCAGACTCCACAGGGGTTTACTAAACATTCTCTCCGAGGATATGACCCTGCGCGGTGAAACAAGATGGGAGAGAGAAAATCTACACTTCTACCATCTTGTCGTCCAAATAATCTACACACAAGTCCAAGCAAAATTGTTGTTTTAATAATGAATTTTGATAATGTTTTAAATTTCTCTTAAAATTATTGTCAAATTATTATCTGAAAGGATCTCTTTGTTAAAATATTCCATATAACTAAAAAGTCTGAATTTTAATTTAACTTTTCAAGATATCGATCTTTGAGAACCGGGAAAACTTTTAAAGACATCTTAAAATATAGACACCAAATTTCAATTAAACTTTTTAAAATATAGACAATTGATCAAAACCTTTAGAAACACAAAATTTAAACATGATAAAACTTTGGTAATACTTTAAATTTTTAGAAAAATTCAAAAATGATTCCGAGGCTCACAAAATTTAAATATGATAAGAATATTTTAATAATAAGTTAAATTTATCCAAAATTCAAAACGAAAATCCCATTATAGGGCATCTACAACACGAAAATTCCTTGGATTGTGCAACAGTCTGCTCGCGTAAGCGAGCATGCCAGAAAGAATCCAAGGAGGAAGGCGATGATAATCATGATATCAAATAAGGCCGCCTTATGCCAATGATGCTTTACAATGACCTCCACACTCGCCTGGCAAGATACGCAATCATAGCACGAGAGTGCTGGCTTGAAACAACTTACCTGCAAAAGAAACAATTTAGTTTTGACAATTATACAGTAGAATATCCTGTGAGACCTAGATCTGTGTTAAAAAAATCCAAAAAAACAAAAATCAAAAGATTTCCATCACAAGCAGTAATGCAGAAACCCAAAATAAAAAGTAGCACAAGAATAAACCCTAAGAGGATCATTGGCGTTTGCATGAGCTGTACGCAGTCGGTGATCGCTCTACCTGCGAGCCATATGCCTCCTCCAAGCATGGGATTGCCATATAATAATCATAAAATTAAGGATCCCCACAATATTTTCATTGAATCGATCATTTAGACTTCAAATATCTCTGATATATATTCTTCACTCTGGTGGGAGACGAAATTATAACTGGAATATATACAGATAGAGTGCAAAAGAAAAACCAAATATATATATCTTATTACACTACTGGGAGATGAAAGTGTAACTGTAATATATCGCGTGAGAATCCTTCTCCTGGGTCATATCCTTCATCTGACCAGTCTTGATATTGTGATGACATGAGTTTTATCAAGCTCATATCCTTTAGAGATGAGGCGAATACGATGGAATGGCAGAGACGAGACATGTAACAGTCAGAGTGGCAATGCTTCGCATCCAACGCTTCACGTGGCAACGCTTCACATCATAAATTCGTGTTCACTATTAATCCGAGAGCTAAACACTGAATTTGGAAATGAAGTGCTATATACATATTAATCTTTCTTAATCAATTAAACGTGGCAATCAATGGCTAGAGCAGTAATTCCTTAATCATATTAGGTAAATGTGAAAAAGTAAACAACGAAAACGTACGCATTCATAAATGCAAGGAAGTTATGAAATTAAATTTCATTCATTGATTTGGGAGGACGACGAAGAATATGCCAGCATCTTCAATTGCCAACCCTAAGATTGAAATTTGTGATTAAAAGATTGATTAATCCACCGATTCCAATAGAGGGACGCCTATAGGCGTAACTAAGAACTAAAAACCTATTAAATGTGCCCATTGTCAATAGGTGTATAAAAAGAAGATCATATCAGCTATCACAAGTGTTTAATGGAGATGCCATCTGTCGATTAGCAGGTGTGGAAGGTGCTAGGTTATGAGCTCACGGATATGCCAAATATCGATGGAATAATTGTGTGAACTCAAGTTTCATACAAAACCCCGCTTCCAAGACTACATAAATGCCACGAAAGCATCCATATATATGAAATCAAAGGCCAAATTTCGAACCTTCAACACACAGATGTCAGCAGATAAATGTCGACGTCAAAATGCTGGGTATTGGGATCAAATTTACACATACAGTTGAAACCCTTTTCTTTTTGTGAAGCTCGATTTAATGCCATTTCATATTATCATTGTCTAAAATAAAATTGATGGCAATGGATGCGATGTTAATAATGAAGGAATCACTGCGCAGAAGTAAGGTAATCTTATGGCATGTGGTTTTTCCTCCAGCCTAGTTAATTTGGTTGCTAAATGGATCAATGAAGAAGATGATGAAGACAATATTGTGCACACACTATTTGGTGAAATTTCTAGCCTATAGGAATCTCTCAAATCAAATAAACTCTCTTCCAGTGAAGAAGGATTAAACCCTGAATGTGTTAAGTTGGAGCTTCTTAAAGTTTGATCTGCAGGGGATGCGTTATAATGATTCATCTCTGTCAAATGGTATAGTTCGAAAATACTTAAATATGGAGCTAACGTTAATGTTGTATGCAAGTGCCAATTGTTAACACATTCAGACTAGTTACAGTGTTTTGACCAAGTTTTCGTGATTTGCAGGTTGATTAAAGATGTTCTTTTAAATAATATTGTGACAGGCTTCATGTGTTCCTCATTCATGTCTGGTTTATTCACCTTCATTTGAATGTCTTGTCTTTGCATATGGGAATAGAAAGCTTTCCATGATAGGTGTCGACAAACGCCAACAACTTGAAGAGTCACTTCCTGAGGATTTCCAGAAATAGAAAGAAGCACCCAGGTGTTATTGAAACAGAGAGCTACACAATGGCGCTACCAAATATGTAGAGCTACAGAGTGGCGCTACCAAAATTTACGCAAAGACTAAATTACACAGACTCAGGCACTACTCATTCTGCAGGCTTATTTTTGAGATTGTGCTACGAAATGTGCTAAGTAATTGGTGAAGGCGCTACAAAATCTCGCTACCCACCACGCTACCAAATGATGCTATCAAGAGAAACCTGGAATCAAGGAGTTTGTGTTATCATTCTTGTGAGTGGTCGATGATGTGGAGAGTTCCTGAGATGGTAGCTGGCAGCATGATGGCAACCTACAACCTATGCAGAACACTTGGCATGCAAGGGGATGCACATCAATGAAGATCAATTCAGTTTAAAGTTGGTTAGATTAGTGGTCAACATTTTCCCTTTTTATAGCATAGTTGTTAGCCTAGCTGTTAGTTGAAATAACTAATTTGGAGAATCCAATGTGAGGAAGGCCAGCTCTCACCTCTAGTTGTTGCCTTTCCTTTTTTGTTATAAAGACATCTTCTACATGATGAGGAAAGGAGAATGAGCTGGGAGGAAGGGGGCTCTTACCTCGAGGAATTTAGAATGTTTTCAGTGTGTTCTTTTTCCTCTCTCTGTATTTGTTCAGACCTATGATTCCTTACCAATGAAGATCATTTTTTTTTTCTTTTCTATTTTCCTCTGTGTACTGATGCTTAATGTCTGATTCATACGATGATTGAATGAGGTCTTTGTTCTTTTCATTGGTGATGCAAAATATGTTAATACACAGATTTGTTTTTTTCTTTTTTTACTGTGAGATTTACTGTCATATGTGTTGGAAGTAGCTCTGACATGTTCATATTACTGTCTTCTTTTCTTATTCATTTATTAGTTTTTTGTCTGATCTGAAGTTGTTAAGGCCTCTTTTGCTGAAGGATATAGTTTGAAATGTGTATAGTAGATGAATTTGATTGTCTTTATGGTCAAAACCCTGTGACTTTACAGCTTATCTTTCAATATTAAATTTGAACTCATTTACAAATCTTTTGATGTTACCAAGCTCACCTGTCTAGGGTGACTCTTGGAGTGATAACACTATTGATCTCCACTTGATCAGAATACATGAGATAGTCCTCAATACATATGATTGAGGAGGCCCAACAAATACCTAATATTAATTGGGAAGTTAAATAGAGAATCTATGTGAGCTTATCACACAAGATTTCATGTGTTTAGAAATATGTAAGGTTCTAACAAACACACCAGTTTAAACAAACACAATAACAACACCCCATAAGTGAAATGTAGGGAGGAACAAACAAGCACAAAGATGAGTCCCAACAACAAGGCCTGATAAGGTAACTGTGTACAAACTCACATATTTGGGGAAAAGAAGAAAAACCCACAGGAAAAAACTCCTCCCCAAAAGATAATACACAAAAAAAGTGATGGGGGGGGGCTCAAGATGACCCCCCAAGGACAACTTCCTTCACCCCAAGCATCGATCGTAATTGAAGAAAATGAGGGGATGCCAAAGGTTTAGGGAATATGTCAGTAACCTACTCTTCAGTAGGCACATACTCTAAGTAAAGAAAAACATCCTGGGAAGTGCATGTGTATCTCAATAGACTTTGTCCTTTGATGCTTAATTGAATTGTGAGAGATGTAAATGGAAATTTGATTATCAGACCAAGGAGTATTGGGATGATCCTAAGAAATGGAAAAATCTATCAATAGTTGTTGAAGCCAAATGAATTCTTGACTAGCAAGAACAATATCAAGATACTCAACCTCCATACAATGAACTCCAAATCCTGCATACTAGAAAAGAATTCAACAAAAAATTAGAAGGTTTTTCCATCTAGATTTCCTCTTGTGAATCCCCATGCAAAAAAAAACTCTTCACATCCATCTGGTAAGCCGACCAACCTTGAGATGCAACAAGAGAAAGCCTAAGACATATGAAATTCGTCTTGGAAATAGGGGAAAAATTCTGAGAATAATCAATCCCTTCAACCTGTGAAAATCCCTTGGCCACTAGTCATGCCTTAAGTTTGTCAACAGAACCATCTGCACCATATTTGGTTCTATAGACCCATTTGTAGAAAACTAGTTTTTGTACCTTAGGAAGAGGAACAAGATCCCATGTGTGATTCTTCATCAAGGAAGAATACTCCTCTATAGTGGCAGCTTCCCATTCAGTTTTCCCAACAACATCAGAGAATTTTTGGGGATCATGTGAAATGGCATGACTCGAAAGAGAGATACATGTCATCTCTGGATGAATGTTGCAAGGAGTAGGAGAAAAATAGTTGAAATCAGTTGGATTATACTAATGAGGTATCTTTCTCTCTCGAAATCTCCTTCTCAATTGTTGTTCCCAATCAATTTGTTCCCATGCGATCTTCTCAACTATTGTTGGTGGATTTTCGATTAGCTCAGTTTCCTCATCTGCAACTATCCGATTTTTCTCATCTTCGTATTCTTAAAAAAAAAGACCGTCAGCATGAACTGTACCATCATGGAAATCTATGGAGAGAGTAGTTTCAAATGAGTGTTTGAAATGATCATTAAAAAAAACATCCCTATGAAACAAGACATCATTAGTAATAGGATCAAATAACCTATATGATTTCATGTCTTCACAATAGCCAACACATATCAATGGTCGGCTCTTGTTCTCCATAGCTTTGTGCTTTTCATTTGGAATCAATGCCCATGTTGTACTACTGAATACTCTAAAAGTAGAGACATCAGGATTAACATGACTCCAAGATTCCTCTTGCGTCATATGCAACACTGTTTTATGAGACATCCAATTTTGAATGTAATTTGAACAGTTTTCAACCGAGGAGGATGATATGTTCTTGGACTCATGCAGTTCACCATTTCTTTCAATGTCCTATTATTTCTTTCAACAATGCCATTTTGCTGAGGGGTGTAGGGAACAAAATGTTGATGTAGAATACCATGTTGGGAACAAAATGTTGATGTAAAATACCATACTCTTGAACTTAATAAAGTACAACCAAGAGCATTGTGAGAAGTCATCAATGAAAGTGAGTGCATACTTAGCCCCTGAAAATGAGCGAGTTGGAAAAATCATGAGATCACTATGTACCATCTCAAGATGTATTGTTGTAGCATGCAAGAATTTTCCTTTTGGAAAATGATTTTGATGTTGTTTTCCAAGAACATATCGTGGATAAACTCCATCAATACAAGAAACTTTAGGAAGTCCATGAACCAATTTTTCTGTGCTCAACTTCCACAAGTACTTGTAGTTTAGATGTCAAAATCCTACTTAAAGAATCATCATGTGCAATGAAAGAGGAAGCCAAAAAAGGCTCAAAACCAACAAACTTGTACGATATGAAGCTATGATAGACTTTTCCGATGTAACAACAATGTCATAAATTTTCAATTCTCAAATGACTACATCATTAGGAGAGAACACTACTATTTTCCCATCACTAGAATGGTAAATATGGTAAATTGAGAGTATATTGGTAAAGATGTTAGGAACAAGAAAAACATTATTGATGCACCATTCATCTAATTGCATAGTTCATGGATCCTAAAACATCAAGCTATGTAGAGTCTTTAATGACAATATGAGAAATGATACAATCAAAGGCTGAAGGAAATAACTCATTGGAATGAGTCATATGATGAGATGCACCTGAATCAAATATCCAACTACTTGAAGATGTATACAAGGCCTAAGCAATAAGGCATGTCCTTATACAAGGCCTAAGCAATAAGGCATGTCCTTTACCTGTCGAAGAAGGTTTGGACACATAAATTTTGCTACATGGCTTCATTCAATGCCTCAAATTTCTTCCAACATTTTGATTATGGATGTCCTAGAGTCACGAGACTTGGAAGGTGGAGATGATTTGTTTTTTTGCTAAGGTTTGGAGGGAATTTCACCACCTTGTGCATAATCTTTCTTCTTTTTATATGCTCATTTTTTCTTACCTTTGGAGGTATGGGGCAAAAGAGCTTGATTGGTAGAGTTTGAAAGGGAATCAAGTTGCATAAGCTTGGATTGTTTCCTTGTGAGGCGCTCGCCAAAAAACTCAAAAGAAGGTATTTTGAAATCATCTCCTAGTTTATCCATGGTAGAGTAAAATGTAGAAGAAAATACATGATAAAGACCTTTTAATTTGGATAGAATTAGGAAAATGCACTGATTATGGGATTTGGATTTTCCACACCCTTTAAGTTGTGCCACCAATGACCTGATTTTGGAAAGATAATCTTTAATAGAGGCATGTTGATTACGCACAAGCGATGACAATTCTGCTTCCAACAGTAGGGCTCAAAATTTGTTGACTTTACCAAATAAGGAGGCAAACTTGTCCCAACTTGCTTTTGAAGTTCTACTTCTACAATCAACAATCTAGAACAATAAACTATTTGACACTATTTGACACGTGCAAACTAATGAGACCCATAACTTCATCAAGTTAGTTTCGATAGGATAACCTCCCGATTTCCTTGGTAAATACGGGTTGAGCCTCAACTAACATTTGCCAAAGCCCTCTTGATTGCAACAAATGTTGCATCTTCAATTTCCATATGTGATAGTTATGGGAGTTACGAGCTCAACAATCCTAGACTCCGCCATTTAAACAACAAAGGAGATGAACAAATAAAGACACTAAAATGTGCCTTGCAATGTTCAAAAAAAAGGGTGATACACACAACTAATAAAGCGTAATACATGGGCGTGTGGATGAGTAGATCTGAACTCTGAGCTTGTAGATCGGAAGTCCGGAACAGAGGCTCATGAACCACCCACTAATATGTGAGTGAAGAAATAGGGTTATGGTGCCTCCACTGTCCCGGTCGATAAAGTGGAGTTGTTTGGTTGTTTTTATGGTAAATAATTGTTGTAGCAACTATAAAGCAATATTTAACATAATAGAGGATGTATGTGAAATATCCGTTCTGGAATATAGCAACTCAAATTATTTTCTGCGTGATAATAACTAACCGTTGAATTTAGTGGTGTACAAACATTGTTTTGTTGAACCCTAATCATGATACAAATCTGGGAATAAGTGAGACAAAAGAAAGGTTTGATTTCACGGAGAGATTGAAATCGTATCGAGTGATCTGATATAATCTTCAATCTGGTTTCAGCAATCCCGGGCTAAGGAAATACCAGGACAGTTCTGCTAATGAGAGACACAGACTGCCCAAACAAGTTCACAAAAGTTCACGTCAAAATATTTCCCAACAAAATTAGGAGGGTTGTGTAGTGTGGCTCTCTCAAAATACATGAGAGAGTCCTCAATATATATGATTGAGGAGGTCCAACAAATACTTAAGATTCGCTGGGCACTTAAAAGACATAATCTATATGTATCAAAAGACATAATCTATATGTGTGCATCACATTTGGAAATATGTACTATTTAAACAAACACATTAACAAATAATAAATACTTTATAATATAATTATAAAAATACATTAAGAAATAATTAATATACATATAGAGTGTGCATTAAGTTTGCATTAAGTTTGGAAATATGTACTATTTAAACAAACACATTAACAAATAATAAATATTTTATAGTATAATTAAAAAATACATTAAAAAATAATTAAAACTTCATAGAAACATGAAAATTAAAAAGGGAGATTGAAATTTCAATTTTAATTTATTAAAATAATGAAAAAAAGGATATATAGCCAAAAGGACCCATAAATAATAGCAAAAGTAACAATAAAGGAAGTAGGAGTATCTATTATCCAATCAACTACGATGTAACTCAAGAATTACTATCCATAGACATATTTAGTTTGGATAGGAGTCCCATAATAGAAGTATGGCCTAAGGATAAGCTAAACAATATCTTACATTTCAAGACAATAGAGCTAAAATGTAGATGGACAACAAATTGATTCTAAGTGAAAAAGGGAGACAAGATATACTAAAATCATATAAGGATATTCTATCAAGATATACTATCATAAGAGTAGGGGATTTTTTCATTATAATTTTTATTAATCTAGTGACTTAAGAATTCTTATGGATATTTTGGTTGAAATTATTCTCCAATTTCAAGAGGAATTTTACTATGAGGACTTTGACCATAAACTTTTAATCTTAAGTGTTTTATCAATTTTAAGAAAAGACAAACATTTGAAATTCAAAAATAAAGAATGGATTAAGAACTTAGTGAAAAAAAAATGGACTCATCTAACACATTATTTCCACATCTAAATCATTGTCAATCCTTAGTCCAATGTGGGGTAATGAAGCCTTGTTTTAAAGGGAATTTATGTTATAGGCATGGATGTCAATTATCTTTATGGTTTGCATTTATGTCTTCATTCATATGTGATTATTGTTTTTTTTTTCTATATTATTTTAAAATTAGAAGTTGTTAAAATGTTACCATCAACTTTAACCACTCCTCCTTTATGATTTGTATTTATGTCTTCCTTAATATGTCATTAATATTTTTTTCTTGGATATTATTTTAAAACTAGAAGTTGTTAAGTTGTTACTAGTCACCTTTAACCACTGTTTATAATGTATACAAACAAGGGGTCTCCCTTTTATGGTTTCTACTTACGTCTTCCTTAATATGTTATTAGGGTTTTTTCTTGAATATTACTTTAAAATTAAACTTTTACAACTTGTTACTAGTGAACTTTAACCACTCTATCTGTTTAGAATATATTATGAATAACAATAAACTGAAATTATAATGTAATATTCATTCAAATAGATTACTATTATTATTAATCTATTTCAATATCATAGTTTTTCCACTAACATGCAAAGAAACACCTATATCATTTAAAATTATATCAACAAAAATACAAGAAACAAATCTATTATTATAAGAACTATATATTGCCTTTTTATTTCAAATATCTGTTTATAACTTTAAGCAAATGCATAACAACTTAATTCAATTCCTCATCTTTTCAAAATCCTTTTCAAAATCCTTATAAACATTGAGGAAATGTAGAAAATCTCATATCTTTATTCAATTCCTCATCGTTTGAAAAACCTTATAAATATTGAGGAAATGTAGAAAATCTTATAGTATTACTACCTAAGTTATTGCGCTGAATTTCTATATCTAAACAATTGAGCATCTATTAAATTTGAGCATCTACTAAATTTGAGAGAAAAGTTTATAATGAACATGGACTATAAATCTGAAACTTGAGTCTTCGTTGTAAATTAAATGAATCAAGTGATTTTGCTACGTGCAAAAAAATTGCGTGCGCATCTCTGGGGAGGTAGGGAACGAAGCTTTATTGCTTATGTGACCACAGGATTATGATTTGATTTTGGAAACAGTAAAAAGTAATTTAGGTTCAAAACAAATAACTCGAATAACAGATGCAGTAGGCAATATTCCAAAGGTTCTCTTTAAATGGAGTGGGTAATGCGAAAACATAAATAAACGTTGCCATTACATTTTAAGAAAATCCAATAAACTATGTACCTGAAACGTTTTGGGATTGATTTCATGAAAATGGTTAACATTCAATCTGTTTATGCAGAGAACAGGAAACTACAAGTGGAAAAACAACACAGACTGCAGCAGTAATATGTCTATATATTTTGGCTCGGAGATTTAGAACATGGAACTTTATTCATTTTCTACTCATTTTCTCGAATAGAAAATTAGAAGAGCTGAAGTATAAACAAGTGCTACAATTGCTTTCCAGACAAAACTTAATAAACTCGGGGGTATATTCTGCGTTGATTTCATGAAAAATGTTCAACCATGAATTTGCTTATGTAAATTACATGTAAAAAACAACAAAGACTGTACCATGTTTAATTTTTGGTTGGGATATTTAAAAATGGAAGGATCAACCAAACCTTCCAACACAACCAACTTATCCAACAGTGAAAAATGTTTAACCATGAATTTGCTTATGCTTATGTAAACTACAAGTTAAAAAACAACCAAGACTGTAACAATGTTTATAATTTTTGGTTGGACTATTTAAAAATAAAAGGATCGACCAAACCTTCCAACACAACCAACAAAAACAACGAAGACTGTAACAATGTTTATAATTTTGGGTTGGACTATTTAAAAATAGAAGGATCGACCAAACCTTCCAACACAACCAACTTATCCAAAAGTGCATGTTTCTCCTTTTGTAGGCTTTTCACTTCACTGTCGGTCTTTTTCATCTCTTTTTCTAGAATAGAGTGTTTTTCCTCTAACATCAAATACTTACGCCTCAAAGCTGCATACTTATTAGCTGATTTAGTGAGCTGTGAATATTCTGGAAGATCATTTGAAGGAGATCCAGGGTTGTCCCATCTTTTGTAGAAGTTCCACTCTTCTGTTTCTTTTTTGATATTTTGGGTACATTCAATGATTCTTCTTGTCCAGTCTCGTTGTGTGCTTGAAGTTGGGCCACATAAGTTGTTTGAGTCAATTTTTTAATTGTTTGTATTTTGGACTATGATACATATTCATTTGCCTTCAACTGTCCAATCTCATAGTATTCTTGAAACGGAGCTACAGAAGTTTTAGTAAATATATATTTTTTTGGCACCTTGAACTTCATTATGCCACCATGTGCTGGTGCTACTTCTTGATGACCATTGTCACTTTGTTCTTGAAACTGGGTTACAGAGGTTGTTTGAGTCAACGGATTCCTTATTTTCACCTTGAACTTTGATACATAGCCATGTACTTCTTGATGTCCAATATTGTTGTGTTCTTGAAACTGGGCTATTAAAGTTGTTGGAGCCAATAGTTTCCTTTTTCATGTCATTAACTTTGAGACATCATCAAGTTTTTTCTGGTCAATTTCACTATGCTTTTGAATCTGGTATACTGAAGGTGTTGGAGCCAATGTTTCTTTTTTGACACCTTGTATTTTGACACATCAACATGTGCTTCTTGCTGTCCAATCTCACAGCGTCCTTGAAACTGTGCTACATGAGTTGTTTGAGTCAAAAGTTTCCCTACTTCCATCTTGGACTTTGATACATTACCCTTTGCTCCTTTCTGTCTAAGTTCATTGTGATCTTGGAACTTGGCTACAGTTCTTTGAGAGACCAATGGTTTCATTATCTTCATCTTAAGATTTGATACACCAACATCTCTGTATAGATTTGGGTCTTGCATTTTTGTAAATCAATTATAAATTTATGTAGAACCTGTTATTACCATATAGGTCAAAAGGACAAATAGACCCAACAAAGTATACAAAACATAAAATCCAATATTCCCTGAAAAATGTTTGTTGTCTTTACCTGTTGCAAACATCAAATGAAACACCCAGATAAAAAACCCAATTTGGTAAAATCTGTACAATAAGAATTACTTAACATTACTAGAATACTTAGACCAATGTAAATTAACAATAGATTTCTAAATTTTAATTTTTTAATACATTATATTGAAGTATTTTGATAAGTTTATTTCCAAGTAGTAACTATAATAAATCACTCTAACCTCCCAAACCCTCTGTAGAGCTCCCAAGTCACAAAGAGAACACAAAGCCTAATAAGCATAATGTTTCACTTTTAACTCTCAACTTATAAAACTAAAAATGAATAAAAAATAAAAAATTGTTGAAATTTCAGAGAAAAAAAAAAAAGTTATTAGATAATCAACAAAGACCAAAACCTATAAAAGTTCATTAGTTCATCTCTAATGATAATCATAATTTCAACTTTATTAAAAATGTTAAATGATCATATTTATTTTCTAACCAATATCAAAGGAGATGAATAACAATAATCTTCCAATATTTTTACAAATTAGTGTCAATCCCTCAGCAAAACTGGGATAAAGTTGTCAAAATATGGTGATTCCTAAAAATTAGATCTATACCAATGTTAGAAACTGGTTAATATTAAATCTTTATCAATGATATCAATGGATACTTAAAAAAAAAACAATTATAATTAAAACTGATTTCCAATTATAAAGTTATTATAATATAAACTGATTTCCAACTAAATGCATAACTTTTAAATTTCACAAAAAAGTTACACTCACAAATTCAGTATGCAATTAGAATATTATAAACCAAAAATACTGACAAGAATAATTCAGTCCCAAGTCCACATGAATTGCAATTTCTCAAGCTCAATTTAATTCTCTTAACTATATATATATATAACTTTTTTACTTAAGATTAAGAGCACTTGTTTTCTCCTTAAAAATCACAAGTTCAAATCCAAAAAAAATAAAATATGTATACAAACATATTATATATATATATATATAAGAGACACCAACCTTATATGATTTAAATGATATCAAGTTCTATAAGTTCTATAAAAAAAAAGGTTGGTGTCTCTTTTTTATATATATATATATAAAAAAAAGAGACACCAACCTTTTTTTTATAGAACTTATAGAACTGGATATCATTTAAATCATATAGTTATGATTGATGTACATAAATTGAATTCCAAACTATTTGGTAAACCTACTTAATCACCTTAAATTTTAGTGCTAGATAGATAGATTGCATATAACAGAAAACTTCTTCAAGCGAGGGAAAAAACATATAAACGTGATTTGCTCCATAGAAAATTTTCATTAATTGAAGCGAAGGGTGTTTAAAAGAATTACCAGAAAAAGTAAGCTTGAGACTCTTATTCTTCTTCCGCAATAGGAATGGCTTATTACCAGATAAAATAAGCCAGTGACTCTTATTCTTCTTCCGCAGTAGGAATGCTTATGCGTATGGTAGGAATGAATGAAGTTGTGTGATGAGTGACTGAGGTATATATAAATATATATATTTATTTGTTTATTTTACGTTAATTTTTCTGGGGCGTCGATGGTCGGCTTGTGGGTGGGTCTTGTACACACTTCTAAGGAGTTCTAAAACCGTGGTCTCGTCAACATCAAATATACCAAATAAATCCAACTGTAATCAATTATTCCAGAGGTCTAACCCCGTGGTCTCATTAACATTAAATGCACCAAATTAATCCATACCAGGATACAATTATTTAATTCTAAAAACGACCATTTAAAGACCACTTTCAATCGAAAGTCCAATGGTAATCCAGAATCGATTACTCCAGTTCTTATGGATGCCAATGACTACGTTTAGACCTCAGTTTTGCCCGGTCAAAAATGAACTGAAAAATAATGGTTCACAAGACTTTTAAACGTAACAACTAGAGTTTATAACGATTAACATAATATTTATTGTTTATGGTCTTAAACAATTAACATACTATTTATTGTTTAATGGTCATGAAAGTAAATGAGGGAAGTCTATGAACAATATCAATAAAATAGTTAGCAAGTCAATAATATTATCTTATACGAGAAGAAGAAATTAAAAATATTATGATAATAATAATAAGAATCTCTTTTTAAGGTAACTGGTGTATGAGACTTCCTTGCTTATGGGACAAGGGACCCCCCTCCGCCCAACGATTTGATTGGTAAAGTCTATAGAGGTACACATGATATTAGAAGAAGTAACGTAAGAAATGTAATTAGTTTTCACAATATATTTAATTTTTTTTTTGAGTGGGCTTAATGGTTAAGAACAAGAACATGTGTTTTCTTTGGAGGTCACAAATTCAAATCTAGAGGGCGTAAAGAATAGTTTATACTTGTGTGTGAGAATAGCCTTGAGCTTACAAGGTCAAACATTAGTGGGTGTAAAGGCCTTAACATAATCAAACATTTATTTTTTGTAAATTGTAGATGTCCATTTGTATTAGTGTGACATCTATTTTTCTTTTTAAATGGATAAGGAAATAGATATTTATAACATAATAAAAGATAGAGAATAATATTACTTTTGTTGTTTTGTGAACCACCATGTGTTCGACAACACAATATTCCAATCGAGGAGGAACACCTTCAATAACTATTCACACTACCATATCAAAGATCAACACACCGATCCTTTGACATGGTAAAACCCTAGGGGGAAACATCCACTGTCCAAACCAAACACAATTTATTAATGCAGAAGAAAAATATTAAAAAGAGATTTACAAGAGAGTTTCTCACAATTGATCATCCACAAATGACCCTCCATGCTCTTTAAATAGAGATTATGGACCAATCAGGTGTTAAGCCACAAATTAATGTATCTATTAATATTGAGGAGAATATGAACCATTAGATCACTCTATATCGGGAACATATCGTGACCGTTGGATTACCTAACTACAAATTCATACTAATGCATACTAAAGAAACACACTTTTTACCTAATGACACATTAGACTAAGTTGATCTTAACTAATTCCTAAGTGTTTAATTATGCTAACATCCCCCCTTAAGAACAATTTGGGATAGGATTGAATGATTTACAAAGGCGACACAATAGGAGAAGGAAGGAGGCATTAGAACCTATCCCCCCTTAATTACAGTTTTCTGAACTCCTAAGATAGATCCAAGTTTGGAAAACTTTGCTTCTGTAAGTGTAATACCCCCACGATGAACCCCAATTGTAAACGTACATATGTTTATACGCTAGTGAGCTAGGATACTATAGGCCAAAGTGCTTATGTGATTATTAGGCTGAAGAGCCTAGATGCTAAAAGGCTAGTGAGCCTATTATTGTAATATGTAAACACTCATATTATTAATAAAATACATCATTGCTGTAGAATGACCCAACAAAAGAGTATGTGGGTCTAAACTCCACTAGAAAGGTAAAGGGGGGCTAAGAGTCTAGGAAGAGGGGCTAAGCCTAGAGGGCTTAAGCCAAGGGAGTATTTTAATAATATTTCCTTAAAAAATTTAACTTATGGATACATATACATTAATTTATCCTAAGTTCCCAAAGAAAGGGAACAAATTACATGTAGGGGACAAAGTTAGTCCTTATGTCACAAGTGTCACATAAGACCCATGCATATATAATTCGTGGATATAGAGTAATATCCATCATTCCATGATGATTATTCCATCATTCCATCCTCTGCACCTAAGGGTGGTACTCTGCAACCATACATGTACGTGGGAGTTGCTTCTATCCAGTGACCTAAAGAAGCGGGTTGTTAGGCCCATATGTGATGGAAGAGGCGGGTGGTCAAGATCGTGCATTATTGAAGAAATTGGTTGTCAGGCCCATGTGTTATTGAATAAGTGGATTATCAGGCCCGTGTGTTATTGAAGAAGCAGGTTGTCAGGCTCGTGAGTATTCTCTCCAGGTGAGAGAAATGATGGGAATTAATTCCCAAGGTTCCCAGTTGCAACTACAGGGCTTAGAGACTCCCTGTCCAGCCTGTTGTTGAAGCCCCGAAAGGGAAGTGGGGAAACCAAAGGACTGTTGAGCAGAGAAGGGGCACACTTCCTAGGGTGGGATACGCACGTGGGGGATCATGGACTATAGGTTGTTTTCTAGAGTTAACACATGCGCTTGAGATTTGTTGTTGTAAGAGAGATTTAGCCGTGGTGGAGTTTTATCCCTAGCTCAAGGGTGACCCACTACTTAGAGTTATGAGCAGTGTGGTCTATGGCTTGGAGGAACGTGGAAGTTCTACATGTAGTTGATGTTATTATTCATAAGATAAGTGTCTTTCTTGTGATCATTTTAATTATTGTGTGTGTAATTATGATTTATTGTTATGGAATCTTATAATTGTGTTTACGAATTATTATTGTATGATGTTATTATTATGCATAACTCTATTCATATGTAGAGCATATCGGTAAATTGAACTGGTATCAAAATTCATAATTCTTATGTGGCATTGCCTAGAAGGGGGATGGGGATATTACAAAGTGGTATCATAGCTCTAGTTTTCAACACTGAGCCTACGTGGGCCAATTAATAGAGCCTGGAATTGGAATAGATTATGCAGGAAAAGTATTTGACAAAATGTTGGAAGAGGATGTCTGCAACTTGTTTTCCGAAATTACAACAATGAAATTGGGTAATTTCACAAATAATTGGGGGGATTTAGCGAGGGATTGAAAATCCACAAATATTAATTGTAGCATGAGAAACTTATGGCTTTTATATGGAGAAATTTTAAAATTACAGAGGCATTCATGGCATAATTGTTAAAAATCCCCAAGTCTGAAAGGGAATTGGAGAAGAACTCGCACCCAAAATGATTAATCAACCATCAGAGGATGCATTATGTTGTGTACATGGGTAATATGGTTGTAATAAATATTATTACAGATTTTCAATGACATTGTAGGAGGAAATTATGAAGTGGGACAAATTGAACAAAGGCACCAAATTTTTACAGTTAAATTCGTGGAGAAATCTGACGTGGAAAGCTAAAATTTCATGTGTAGAGGTCGATTTGACATCCAAAAGGTCATAATTGGATGTATCGAGTTTATTTTAGAGCTTCAATGGTGACAATAAAGAGAATTATGAATAAGGCATTTTTGGAAATTTCATAAAATAGGCAAAATTGGAAAAATTTGGGAATATTTTTGTACGCTGACATTAGTATGATGTGGGAGCCATGTGTCAAATGACAGGGCAGAGTGGTGACATCTGATTCCATGGTGGTAGGTACACAATGGTATGCATATCACATGTGGCATGTGAGCTAGTGCCCGTGATGGATCCATTTTCCTACCCGACAGAAACCAAGTCTAGGACACGTGTCAACCCCACATTGATTGTGGGGGGTCCTGGGTGGTTACATAAAACATATGTTGGGGAGGTTGCAATGCACATATGCTCGAAATGTCACTCGAGTATTAAAAAGTGTTAAGTTTTTTGGCCCCTCCCCCCTCGGTTAACAGTTGACAGGTCAGGGGGCCTGCAATGAGACAAGGGCATCAATCGTCGTTGACACCCTTTGGGCCATCACTTTTGGATAAAAAAAATGGGAAAATTCATGCATAGAAGTAAATGGGTGTGGGATGGGTCCCTCCCATTCCTGCAACCCAATACAAAGGCACCACATGGAAGCTAAGGATAGACAGGGCCAAAGATATACAATGTGTGCATTGTGGAGCTAAGGAAGAGAGATGCCAGAAGAAGACAAAGGCCAACGGGATAGGATTAGGTGGCTAGGGAGTCGACATGGAACCACCCCAAGGTTCTAGGTGGAGTCGGGTGCCATGTCAGCATCCCCATCTGTAGATGTCATCCAAAATTTACATAAAAGAGTGAAAAATATTAGAAAATTAACAATGATTTCCAAATGTTTGATTCCTAGGTCAATTTCAGAGGCCTAAATGAAGTTTTCGAGTAGTCCAAATTGTATGTCCTACAAGGACATAAGCTTATGCATATAGAACAAGCGAGATTGAAGATATATTTCTAACGGTGTAAACCATTCGTCAAATAGAGCTAGTATGAAGAAGTTACAAGCCAAATAGTGTAGGGTAAATTTGAGACCCAATTAACTTCTGAGGGCCATAAATTCTTGCTCCGGAATTAGATCGAGGCATATGAATAGTCTAAGGAAATATATTTATCCATAGAAGACATCCATGGAGACAAATTAAAAATATGGGCACATTAAAATGTATAGTAGGGAATAGAAGGTACATGTAGCATTCAATGCCAAAAATATCAATTGGCCTGAAACTTCAGTAGGTTGTATCTAGCATCCTAAAGCTCAGATGAGGATGGAAATTGCCCAAAATGTCTAGAATGTGGTCATGAAGGAATCTAGTTGAGATCCTATCTATTAGCACTCATAGTCACCATCTGATTATATAGAAGGGAAGCCCAATACCCATCAATTTATATGTCACAATGAATGAATTTAAAGGGGTCAAATGGGTGCAAACTCAAGATAATATCGTTTTAACTCAGAAAACTGGACTAGCATGCACAAGCAGTTGAGGTCTCGATCAACTTCAGTCAATAAGTTGTATTAGAGGTGAATAGGAGGAAAAATAGGTGAGTAGAATGTAGAGGTCTATTGTGGACATCAGGTCTTCAAGCAACCTAAGGAGGAAAAACTCAGAAAACAATATCCTCTTGGATTTAGAGTTTCAGGAAAGTAAAGAACGTTACAACATGATTGTAATCTAACATCCATCAAAATACAGCTATAACATTCCACTTGAATCATTCAATCATGGACACTTCAGTATCATAGGCAAATAAGATGAAGAAGAAAGATGACTTACATTAAACAAGAAGTCTCAAATCAAGTTACATAACCAAAGAACCAATAAATTCATCAAAATCTTACAATGCAGGAGTCTTGCTCAACCATCAACACTAAAAAAATATCAAAAATACATATTTATAGTATAGACTGGCTACAACTACCATAAGAGTGATCAAGTCATGCATTTAAAGCTTTACGTTGGCGAGTTTTCTGGCAGACTGTGCATGCAGTCTTTAGTCAGAATGCCCATGCAGTCTTCTGTTAGACGCGATCTCTAGTCATTATGGGATGACAACCTGCTTCCCACAGTCATTCCTTTGTGTCTTTCCATTTATGGGGGGAGACGATGTTTCAACCACCACCCCCGCTTTCATTAACTGTTTCATCGGGATGAGGATGAGCATTGAGTCAACTCTACACTTGGGAAAATTCACTAGCCGCACTCTGAATTCCTGCCACCTATGCTTTGCTGGACCTTGCGGAGAGAGCTTGAAGGTGCATGTGGAGAAAGGTGAGGTCGAGCGAGAGATGTGATGGTGCAAACTCGTATAAAAAAATGAGTGAACGATGTTCATGTGGAAGGATGCGGGTGACGGTGTCTGGGAATGTGTGGGCACTAGTAAGTGAGAGATGAGGTGTAAAGGTGCGAGGGTGATGTGTTAAAGGGAGAGGACGTGGAGATAGCGGGGAGTGTTAGGTCAGGGGTAAACGACGATAACAGTGGAGGGACATGGAATGGGAGTGAGAAACATG
>SNQJ01S0008041.1:181955-194974 GCA_010110895.2 Picea sitchensis
ACATTAGTGGGGGTACCACGCTAGAAAACTACCAACTTGGACCCCCCCCATTAAAGGTATAATGGCAGGGGGGGTCCGATATTGGATGCGGGTCGTAGATCTAAGCGCGTCATGTTCAATCGATGAGATCTACACGCTCCTTAACACAATGCACCAAAACATCAAATCTATCAATAACTTAGGATAAAATTCGTAAAGTGGGTTGCGCAATCACCCCTTTCCTGCATTTTTTCACCAATGGGTTATTTCCTAAGGGAAAAAACACCCTTCTATCAAAAATATGTGCTAACATTAGGCTCCATGGGGGATAAAGACCTCCTTACGAGGCTCTAAGGACTTCAATAGTTTTAGTTCCTATTCTTAGGGTTATGGGGTCAACTATTAAAACAAAAAGAAGAATGATATTTACAATGGAATGAAAAAGCCACTTGTGGCTCAAGCAAAGAACCTTTTCAGAAAATGCCCATTTACAGGGCCACCAAAAACTTCAGCATCCTCCAGATTCTGCAACTTGTAAGTATTATTTGAAAATACTTAAGATATTTTGAATGGTCCAATCCATAGGGCTTCAAATTTACCATGCTTGCCTTTGCCTTGTTTGGGTGCATCCCATTTGAGTACTTGATCTCCCAGCTGGAAATCCTCTCTACTCACCTTCTTGTCAAAGGCCTTCTTGATCTTCTGTTGATGGTCATGTGCTTTGTCCAATAATTGTTCTCTAGTTTGTTTCACCTCGACCAACTGCTATATTATTTTGATCATATCATCAGGCTCTCCTTGGTAGTCTTGGAAGAATTTTTCTACAGGCATGGAAAGTTGAGAAGGAAAGATGGCCTCAAGTCCATACACAAGATGAAAAAAAGAGACACCAAGAGACCTTTTTTTTGTCACTCTATCAACCCACAAAGAAAATTTGAGCTTTGAATCCCATGCTTTGTTATTTTCCTCTAAAAATATTTTGATGATATTTATAAGGCTCTTGTTAGAAGACTATGCCAGTCCATTCCCTTAGGGTTAGTAAGGAGTGGAGTGAATCAAATTGATTCCAAATTGCTCACAGAACCAGATCAATGGCCTAGCCTTGAAAGATGAAATGTTATCAGTGACAATTCTATTCAGACATCCAAATCTTGCCATAATATCCTCAAGAAAACTAATTATCACCTTATGGGAAGAACTCCTTTTGGGGATGGCTTCTATACACTTAGTAAAGTAATCAGTGGCAGTCAAGATCCACCTTTGCTGACCACTCGAAGCAAGATGGATTTCCCTAATAAAATCTAGGCCCCACTGCTGAAAGGGTCCTGAAGCTACCACAGGATTCAATGACAAAGACTTGAGCTGCTGCTTTCCAGATAATTTCTAACGTGACTTAAGAAAAGCCCTAATATCTGCATAAACATCGGTGAATAGACTGGGCCAGAAATATCTAGCCCTGAGAATCTTATAGGCTGTATTTCTCCAGAAGTGATGTTCCCCACATAAACTATCATGATAATCAAACATAATCTTTTGGGACTCTTGTGGGTCTAAACATCTCAACAACACTCCTAGAGGATCTTTCCAATATAAGACTTGATCAATGAGACAATATTTAATTGATTTAAGCTTTAAATCCCTTGCGTTTTTCTTCTCCATACCATCAGGAGGTTGCAACTCTTGTAGAAAAAATATAATGTTCTTGTACCAAGCACATTCTACCAATGTAGGGATGACTTGAGAACCTTGATCAGACAACTCAACTTTATGATTTTTTGAGTAAGTGTTGATGAAATTAACCCCCAAAAATTTGCAACTATATTCAGCTAGCAACCTAGCTAAACCTTGGGCTTTAACCAATTTGCTGGGCTTTATTTCAAGATCAAATTCAAGGATTTTGGCAATCCACTTGCTCCTTCTCTTGTCTATATTAGGCTGAATGAGAATCTCCTTCATATAAGTTGAAGGAACATATGCAATGAATCTTGAATGAAGAACATAGACCCTGGAAGCTTTGAGGGATTTAACCAAACAATAGGCTTGTTTTTCCATGATGTCATATTTTATCTCAACATCTCTCAATGCCCCGCTGAAAAAGGCAATAGGATGCTCTAACCCGTCAATATTTTTCTGTAGTAAAACAATTGCTACTGTGAAAAATGAAGCAAAGGAAAAGATCAAGAAATCTTTGGAGTAGTTAGGACTGATGAGCATAGGTGCTTCAGTCAAGGTCTTCTTTATTTGATCGAAAGAATTACAAAATTCAGCAGTCCATTTGATTTCATTTCCTTTCCTCAACATGGTTGTAATATACTTTACCAATTTAGCAAAATTGGAAACGAACCTTCTCAGAAAAATAATTTTCCCCAATAAAGACTGAAATTATTTATTGGATCTAGGGAGCAACAAGGCCTAGATAACTTCTACCATGCTTGAATCAATTCTGACCCACTCAGCTGATACTATGTGCCCCAATAATTTTCCTTCTTCCATGGAAACAAAAGACTTCTTGGGATTTAGGGAGAGACAAAACCTTTTGCATTTCAAGAAAACCCTTCTCAGATGATAACAATGTTCTTTATCAGATTGTGAGAACACTGTTATGTCATCCATATAGATGACTACAAACTTTTCCTTTTATCCAATAAAGGCTATGTCCATGGCTCATTGAAAGGTTTCCCCTACGTTCATCAATCCAAAGGGAATCTTATCATACATTAATGTACTCCAATGAGTAGTGAAGGTTGTCTTCTCTCTATCTTCAGGGAGGAAATAGATCTGATTGTAGCCAGAAAATCCATCAATCATGGAGATCCTAGATGCACCTGTCACCCTCTGTAATATGTGCTCTATCTTTGGCAAGGGGTAGTTATCCTTCTTAGAGATTTTGTTCAGGTTCCGAAAATCGACACAAAGTCTGATTTCTCCATTCTTCTTTCTCACTAGGACCAGGTTGGCTACCCATTCAAAATATCTCAAGGGGATAATGATCTTGGCATCCAACAACTTCTTAACTTTCCTTTCCATAATAGGAAGTAGCATGAGGTTTATCTGTCTGATTTCTTCCTGAAAGGTTTTCCCCCTTCTTTCAAGGGAATTTTGTGCTCAATGAAACCTATGTTGCATGTTATGAGATATTCATATGTCCAAGCAAAAAATCATCAAATTCTTTTAACATTTCAACATATTCATCCCTTTGTTCCCTTGAAAAGTTGCTTGACAATTTGTCAAATTTCGGATCCTTCTCTGTACTAGTATTGCACTCAGTTGCATCAGCATCATCAGTTGAAACTCTACCCTTCACTGCCACATTGTTCTTGTGAAAAAATCTTTCCGAAGGAACTAGTACCTTTGGGATATGATTGCTAGGAAATTGGACAATATGATGATTAGCAATTTTGTTTAGGAAAACATCAGCACGAGGATTTATTTCAAAATCAGGATCTTGGTCAATGTGTAATGCAGAAAACTCATCAACAGTCTCAAGGAATATTTTGATCTCAAGATCATCCTCAAACACATTCCAATGCTTGACATTGTTAAGTATAGAGGGTCTATATTTCACTTCTACATCATACTTGAGTTTAGGTGGCAGAGGGACTCTGAAATTACTTGCTGAAATAGTCAAAGAATCAACCATGGTATTATCTTCTCTTGGAATAAATGAAATGTTGAAAGCTAAGAAAAAATTGTCAATCAGGTCCCACACTTCATTTATATAAAATCTTAGCCTAGGGTGATTAGCTTGATAGACATTTTGATCTGATGGAAAATTAATTCAACATCTCGAAACACTGATATCTCTTCAATTCCCATGTCTTTTGCAGCCCTAAAACCCAAAACAAGAGCTTCATACTCTGCCACATTATTGGTAGTTTCAAATTCTAACTTGTAGGACAAAGATATAATCTCTTGATTAGGTGAAACAAAGACCACTCTGGCACCAACACCCTCCCTAGAAGAGGCTCCATAAAAGAACATCTTCCAAACAAAGGTGATCAAAGGATAATCTTTACAAAGAGTAATGGATTGTTTTCTGATTTCAGGAGGAGGTTCAGGAACATCAGTGAGATGTAATAAACTGGATCCCAAATTAGTATCAAGTGAAAAAATAGGATGGTTGGTGGGGTTTTCTTCGTCACTAATAATGTAGGCCAACTGATCTTCCCTGTAAAGTATTCTATGTTCCCCCCAAACACAAAAATGGTAGCATATGTGAGGTCCATATGCAAGGTTCCCCCAAGTATTTTTATCCAAGATCTTGACAAGAGCATGCCAAACTTGGGGGGAACATTAGCCACCACGATATCCATGGCCACACTTTTCATGGGCAACTGAAACAAGGTCACAACCATATCTTTGATGACCCTAAGACACTTCACTTTCCTAGAGTCAAAAAAATATAAGTCATGGTAAGTCTTTGTTATTTCTAATCCAAGTTCAGCCATGAAAATTTTGGGCATGATATTATGAGATGTCGGTAAGTCCATCAAATAGTTATGCAACACCTTATCATGTATGTTTAGTGATGTATAGAAGGGAGGGGATGAATCATCTCTATCTTCCACCAAGGGTCCCAGTATTACAACATGCTTTTCATATTGGAGGTTGACTAATAAGGGATGTCAGGCTTTCCTTCTTTCTTTTTAGACCTAAAGTTATATTTATTTGGATTGTTGCTGGTCTTTTCCCCGCTACTTAGCTCATGTAGTTGGTTGTCCATGAGAGACTCCTCATATGCAAATTGGGTTAAATGGGGAAACAAGGAGGTGTTTCCAAGACAATGGATTTCAAGATCAACCTCTTCCTCCTCTCCTTCTTCATCAACAACAAGGTTATTTTGGAGAGGGGTATGGATTCTCTGATCATCCCTATCTATGTTCCTTTGATCTCTTTGGATAATCCGAGGGGTGTTATTTGGTCTTCTGAAGTTATCCCTCTTTTCAGCATTAGGGGGATTTCTATAGCTCTGTTTTATTTCCAGTTTCAACCTTTCCACCTCAGCAGAAAGTGACTTTACCAGCTTGGTAAATTTGTCTACTTCAAGGTGGGAAACTGAGGAACCATAATTTGAAGCTTCATACCTCCCCTTTCCTCTGTCTCTATCAGCCTTAATTCTAATTTTGTCTACTGCCAATATATTGGACTCTGCTTCTAGGGCCGCATATTTCATATGAGACAAGGAAGTAGCACTTCTTTCTCTTAATAGGAGGCAGAAATAAGGGTTGAAAGCACTAGCATAAGTAATTTTGGAAGAGGTTTCTGTAGGTTTAATCTCATCAAGAATCTTATTATGCATTTTATTAAACCTCTTTGAAAAGTCAGAAACAAATTCCCCTTCTTTTTTCTTAAGTGATCCAAAATCTGTGATATAGTAAAGGAAATATTTTTTTTCCCCCCAATGTCCTAAAAAAGCATCATCTAGGGCATCAATCCCATCAATAGATCCAAGAGCCAAGGCCCTAAGCCATTTCCTAGCCTCTCCATCAAGGCTATGAACAAAAATTCTCATCCATACATATTCATATACAATGACATAATTGCCTACATAACTATAAAAGGATGTCAGATGCTCTTCTGGAGTTATGCCTCCCTCACCCGTGAACTTAGGAAACTAATTAAGGTAGCCACCATCTGGGAGAGAATTTAGGGGATGAGGAAAAATGAGAGGGGCATATCTAGCAACCACTATGGCATACATTTTGTTCCTAGGGGGATTAACAACTACCATTGGGATGCGAACTAGGGGAGAACCAGGAGGGGATGGAGTTTGGACAAGTGAGAGTGGATATGTATTTCTGGGACAAAGGGGAAACAACTGAGGATTTGGAGGATATTCTATAGGGCTAGGGGGAACAGAGGTTTCCCCTTCTGTAAATGTAACAACTCTAATAGGAGGAGGAGTGGTAAATCTCGGAGTAGGAAAATATTCTAAGGTTCTGGGTTTAAACCACGATGAAACTTCCAGGGAAACAGGGGTGTCAAAGATTTCTCCTTCCAAACCAAGGTTAGGAGGGGATAAATCAGCAGGAAAAATCCCAAAATTTAAAATTTTGGAAACTCCAACAGATGGTATAACAGGAGAATTAGAAGCAGCTACTGGAGTTTTTAAATAAGGATTAGGAAAATTACCAGAGTCACCAAGTATAGAAGCTGAAGTTCCTTCTTGAGTGTCCTTTCCCTTTCTAATAATTTTCTCTGGGTCAACTTAGGGCATCGCTAGAGGCATCTGTTTAGTGGACCTCGTGTGTCTACCTCTAGAAGCCACAACTGAAACAGTGGAGTCAAAACAATGGAGTCGCCAACTTGAAGCTGCAATCTTCAATGGTTCTGATATCCGACGCACCTTCAAAATCAGAAGCTCTATGTCGTTCTATCCCAGGGAAAACTCTTCAATTCGTTACCCAACAATGATGCCAAGAATGCTAGCACTAAGAGTCACCCTCCGATTGCATAGAAGGTAAGTTCAATACCCATCAGTTTATATGTCATAATGAATGAATTTAAAGGGGTCAAATGGGTAGAGACTCAATATAATATCGTTTTAACTCAGAAAACTAGACCAACATGCAGAAGCAGTTGAGGTCTCGATCAAATTCAGTCAGTAAGTTGTAGTAAAGGTGAATAAGAGGAAGAATAGGTGAGGAGAATGTAGAAGTCTATTATGGAAATTAGGTCTTCAAGCAACCTAAGGAGGAAAAACTCAGAAAACAAGATCCTCTTGGATTTAGAGTTTTAGGAAATGAAAGAACGTTATAACAAGACTGTAATCAAACATCCATCACAATACAACTATAATAGTTCACTTGAATCAGTCAATCATGGACAGTTCAATATCAGAGGCAAATAAGATGAAGAAGAAAGATGATTTACATTAAACAAGAAGTCTCAAATCAAGTTACATAACCAGAGAACCAATACCTTCATCAAAAGTTTACAATACGGGAGCTTTTCTCAACCATCGAGACTAAAAAAATATCAAAAATACATATCTATACTTTAGACTAGCTACAACTACCATAAGAATGATTGATTCATGCATTCAAAGATTTATGTCGGTGAGTTCTCTATCAGACTATGCATGCAATCTTTAGTCAGACTGTCCATGCAGTCTTCTGTCAAACATGATCTCTGGTTAGTCTGAGCTAACAGCTTGCTTCCCATGGTCATTCCTTTCTGTATTTCCATTTATGAGGGGAGATGATGTTTCAACCACCACCCCTGCTTTCATTCACTATTTCATCATGATAAGGATGGGCATTGAGTCAACTCTGCACCTGGGAAAACGCATTGGCCGCACTCTCAATGTCTGCCACCTGTGCTTTCTGTACCTTGTAGAGAGAGATGGTAGGTGGACATTGAGGAAGGCGAGGGCGAGTCGACGATGCGATGGTGCAAACTCACATAAAACAACGAGTGAACGATGGCCAAGTGAAAGGAAGAGAGTGGCGGTGACTGTGAATGTGTGGGAGGGCGTAAGCGAGAGATGAGGTGTAAAGGTGTGAGGGTGATGTGGCAAAGGGAGAGGACGTGGAGGTAGAGGGGAGTGACAGGTCAGGGGTAAATGACGATAACAATGGAGGGACATGGAATGGGAGTGGGAAAAAGGTGTCAGGAGGTGAGAAGGGAAGGAGAGACAATGAGAAAGGGGCCGATGTGCGGTCGGGCAAGTGGAGGAGGGGTTTTTGAGCAGGAGCGAGGGTGGTATGGAGAAAATGTCTCACGGTTTACTCGGAATGTTATAGCAAGATTTTCCTCACCATTGCTATCTTTCACAAAGGGCCTTTTTCCATTCCCCTATGCAAACTTGTCATCCCTTTTTGATGAATCCAAAGATAAAAATACATATTTTTCTACATATACGTGCCCTATATACTGTACAACATACATATATGCAGGTTGCTCCACTATAGCCCGCTTACATCGGGATTTGTGCTAGAAAATACAAAAAATGAAGTTGGGTTTCCATGTCACGATAGGATATCTTTGATCCTTGGCCTTCCATATATTGGAAACATTCTGACTCGACCCTTTGGTTGCATTTTGAAGGCTATAAGAACACAATTCTGAGCTATGGAAAAGAGGAGAAATCATTCAACTTTGAGAGAAAAGTTACTCTGGAGAAATTACTTCATATTGAGTCTACATCCCTTTGTCCCTCAAGTCTTAACATAATGTTCAGCCCCCGAGATCTCTCCCTATTGTTGAGAGAACCTCATATTCTCTTTCCTATGAGCTTGCCTTTGGTGGAGGATTGAAGTGGTGGAGGTCTAGTTGGAAGGAAATTGGTTTTTTGGTTTTGAACCGTGCTAACACAAAAGTCTGTAATGTTTTCGCTTCTGGTGATCATTTATTAATAAAAATACTCCTTTCCCGTCGAATTGGTATCATGCAAATATATGATTATTATCCATGGGCATATTTGTAATGTTTATGAATGGATTATGCTATCTAATGTTCTAAACCCTTTATATTATCGCTATATACTTTCTCTTCTTGTTTGCTGAGAACTTGTTGCAGGTACAAAGATTTGGGTCAAAGTGGTTAACAGTGGAACATCATCAAACATTGGAACGAGGTAGGTTTCTTTCTTATCTCGCTTTCACATTGGTTTATATAGTATATGTTGGAATTGAGTAGATTTCTATAGTCATACATGTCTGTTGTGGTTTACCTTGGCCATAGAGATTTTTTCCCTCGTAAACAGAATTGGCGACTCCATTGGGGAGAGATCTTCTTTCTAAGGGTTGAAGTACTTTTCCTCCTTGCATTGATCTTTTTCCTTTTTGTTTCTTGTCGTATCACTTCTTGACATATTCTGTTCACTCTGGGTCTGAGTTTTCGGCCTTTTTACCCTTTCCTAGCCTTGTTTTCAAGCCTGTATGCGCCCTATTTCCTTGACAGTCGCATACACACATGTGGTGTCTCACTATGAGTTGCGTATATACACTATGTTTCCATGAACAATCATGTACACCTCATTTCCTTTCTTGGTTTCTTGGTTTGGTAGTTGTTGGGTGGGATTTGATGATTGTTGAGCCTTCTTAGGTCTCTATAGTGCTTGTTGAGCTTCTCTGGGTTGACAGGAAACCTGTTTGGAGTTGAATTTTTGGGCGTAGTCTTTCTCATCATTTTTAATTTTTGATTTGTCCTTGAACTCTGGGTTGTTGCTTGGATGCTTGGTATTATGCTTGAGTCATTCTATTTATACACAATAGAATTTATATATCAGGTTTCTTTTCAGTCCATGCCTTTTCTCTTTAATATATTGAAAATACAAAAAAAAGGCATTTTACATGCTTGACATTTTTGTCTTCTAAATATTTATCATCAGATTAGTGCATTTAGTGAAAGATTGCATTTTACTTCTGAATTGTAGAGTTGAAATTGAAAATTGCACTATTTTTATACACATATAATTCATTGAAATATTAAAATTAGACTTTGCATTATATTTATATTTATTTTCTTGCAAAGTCATAATATCACGAGTTTCACTTCCATACCCTTTTGAGTAATCAAAACCAATAAAATTTACACTTTAAACTAAAATTGATTAGTCACGATTTTATTTTTAGGGTGCACAAACTAAATTAGGATTTAGTGCCTTGGAATAGGATTTTGTGAGTAAACTTCTCCAAGGAAATTAAATCAACATATGTGTCTAAGATAGGGAGTTGAGAAGTCCATTGTATAATTTGTAAGATAAGGAGGCTCTGCTCACACCGGAGTTAATTACGGGGTCGCACAAAGTTAGTTGAAGAGATAACCCCTGGATACTTTCCTAGAATTAGAGATATTTTTGTGGATTTATTCATATTTGGGGATCTTTCTAGTACCCATACCTCTGTGAGAGGCCATGCTTTCAAGGTCTCGGGATTTGCTACCCTACCCATATGGTATTATAGACTTATGATTGCTCACCTGTGCATCGGTTATATAGTGGTTTATTAGTTTCTTGACTTAGGTATCTCATAGGTTTCTTGCAGGGGTTATTCTTCTTGTACCCTGGGTCAGATAGGGGTCAAACAACACACAACCTTTATGGAAGATTACCTCTTCGGGGGGATCTGACTGATTGGTTTTTAATCCCACGAAGGCCCTTATAACTTATTATGTTACCTCCAAACTTTAGCGGGGAGTCTCAGGTCCCTCTTGGAAGAGACACACCTTCTTTATCGAGGGAGGCCACTCAACCACTTTAGCCCGTTTTCATGCATATTGGTTGTTTGAATTTTTGGTATGCTCTTTGATGACTAGTTAGCCTTAAGAGTTTATATCGATTTCTCTTTATCATGGATAGTGGGGTTCCTTTAGCCCCCTCATTTACTGCTACCCCTCCATGATGTTCATGGGGCCAAATCCATCCATTTTTTATAGTGGTATGCAGAATTATGGTACTCAGTCAATGCCTTGGGTCTCTGATCATTTTTCTCATGATATGTCTGATATGTCTTCGCACTTGCCATCCTCTGTCTCGCCTCCTTATTCGAATGCAAGTTTTGGGTCTGGGGGCATGATGCCTCCTTCTTTTCCCTCTCCGTTTGGTGGGAGTCATATCCTTCAAACACCTCTTATAGTAGGAGGTTGGAATCCTCCTTCCTACAAATACACTATGCGAGAAGTAAGTGCCCAATTAAGAAATCATTCTACTTGTTACACTCCATCCACTTCTCCTTCTTCCTCTATGTCGGTTCCTATGAACACATTTCCCATGGCGGACCTCTGTCTTCCCCCTGGTTTTTCATCTGGGGGGAATTATTTTTATAGTATGGGAAACCCCCCTCATGAAGTTCCTTCATCTGGGGGAAACATATATCCTCACATGAGTAACCCTTGTCATGTCTCTTTCTCTTCGCAAGAGGATTCCTAAGTTTCGATGCCCTTACAACCTTTTATGTATTAGTATGGAGGAGGATACTATCCTTCTGGACAGGGATAGGGTGTAAACTAGGATCCTTCCTAGCCTACAATTCCTCAAAACCAATCTTTCCTTGGACCTTGGTCTCAAATGCCGTAATTCACCACCGCCACAAGTCCAGTCACTACGTGTCATAGTGGCGTTATATCAACAACCTCTACTAGCCATGTTGGATATTGGTTGACAACCTTTGCGATTCATGTTGAAGACCCACAACCAACCCCTGCAAGTCATGCTGGGGGGCACATGTCTGGTCACTGCTAGTCACACTGCACATCCATCACCAACTTTTGTTAGTCATGTTGGGGATCCATCACCAACCTCTGTTATTCATGTTGGATATTTTCTACTAGCCTCTGCAAGTCATGCTGGGAGCATGTCACCAACCACTGCAAGTCATGATGGGGGCATTCATATGATTGAGAAGACTAGACGTCTTAGACGAAAGCCTAGATTCCTTTGCAGGATTTGTGAAGGAAGTCACCTTACTTGTTTGTTCTCTGTTACTAATGGGATACTAGAAATGTGGGGCTCACCTAAGGGCCCTTCAGGTTCTGAGGCATATATGGTTTCACAACACTCTGTTCCTTATTTGGTTGATACAAAAATCATGCCAATGCATTATTCGACTGACACCCCTTTCTCTTTAGGGGTTAATGCGTCCTTTGACCTTGTTGTTTCACATCTCATTCAACCTGTGGTTGTGTCGATGCAATCTTTGACTGGAACCTCTCTTATGTTCAGGGGTGATGCATATTGTTCAACCAACAGTCGTGTCGATGCAATCTTGGACCGAAAACACTCCTTTTTTTGGGGGTGATGCACCTCTTGAACTTGTTGGCTCGCATCCTATTCAACCAATGGTTGAGTAAGTGGTCGTATCGATGTAATATTCAATCAACCCCACTCATCTCTCAAAGAGTGACAAGTATCAGAAAGCAGTCGTGCCAATGCAATTTTTGGTCAATCCCGCTCTTCTAGTTCTGCTTCTATACCTTATATGCCATGTCCTTATCATTTCTATTACTTCACCTTCTGAACAAGAGAGAGTTTTACTCTTCCTGAGTTCTCTCCCTCCAAGTCTTGATGAGGTTCCCTTTGATTGGGATGGTCTTGTGGGGTATCCAATCCCTCCGCATATGTATTTTCTAGGAAGAGACATGATACAATATGACACGGAGACGATAACCTCCATTAGCACTTTCTCTTCCTCGACTTGGAGAGATTTATGTCTTCTTGAGCTTGTGTCAGTTCTTCGTAAGATACTGGTGTTGTAGGAAAATCTCCCTGTGGACAGGTAGATCGCCTCTAAGAGCTTGACCCTAACTCTAGATAGAAAGTGCTTATCATGGACACTGACTTCCTTTCAAATCTATCTAAATGAATACATGAGAAGGGAGGATGACAAAAGTACCTTTTATCGATGTTTGTCCCTGCACACTCCAAGTTGTGCTCCAATCCTTTTCTCCTCACTGAGTTCTGTGGACAAAACAAGATATGACCGCTTCCTACTCTATTGATATTAGCTTGAAAACATATCTATCAATAAATGATAAGTTCATGTGACATTAGACACAAACTAGAAAGAAACATGCCAAGCGTGTCATATTGATGAGAATAACGATAACAATACTTACAATTGTAGATGCGAATGAAACAGCTTCGTCAAGTCCTCTTCGTCTAACCCTTGCCTGAAAGATCCATGACCTGGATTACAGAAGCTTCACTGATCACTCTCCTTTGGATGACTGTGAGTTTCCTCCAAGATCATAAGTTTCATATATTTAATTCTTCCTCCCTTTCCACCATCATAGAGCCTGTTTATATAGGTTAAGAGGAGCTCAACCTCTTGAGTTATCTTTAGAACAAGTTGGGAACCTTCTCTTTAGATCAGGGATCTCTTGATGAAACCAAGAATTCGAGCACAAATGCCCCCTAATCTCAAAAGATCCTCCCCTTATTCTCCTCAACAGGCCAACTACTGCCTCAGATTAGGCAGCGCTCCCTTAGAAGGGGCATCAGAGCACTATAGCACTCCCTGGTAAGCTTTAGGGGAGCGCCAACGCTTTCAAGAGGAGCAGCGCTCCTTCAAAGGGGCTGGGGGGCATTATAACGCTCC
>SNQJ01S0008042.1:0-10075 GCA_010110895.2 Picea sitchensis
AACCTATTTCCCATTATTACAAAATATAATCCCTTCAAATCCTCACACATATCTCTCATATATCTTGGATAAGATATTCCAACCAAATCTCCATGATCTTCTCCTTGGAATGGGCTTGAATTATCTCCTAAAATCTTGAAATGGTGGAGGAAGTATTCGAGAAGTATTTTTGAATTAATCCTTCACATATTCCTACACATTACAAAGCTCACACATTTTTGAGATATATATGAAAATATGTTGATTTTCTAATATTTAATCACAAATTCCCTTTTAATACTAAAATGAATAAAGTGGAGAACAATAAGGTGAAACCCAAGTATATTTATGGAAATGATACTGTGAAAGGTAAATGGGGTGATGAAATGTGGAGAATTATGAAGGGAAAGGTGGATGAAAATATGACATTTCTGAGCCCCAACACTTACAACAACCATCGACCCTTAACTAATTGGTTGATGTCTTTATTTATAATATAAATTTTAACTCAAATTAACGGCTAAGTGTAGTTTAAGAAAAACAAAAGTCACCACGTGGTGTCATCTTCTAACAGTTTCTTTAACAGTCAACCCGAGATATCTCTTGAAAAGGGTGAGTTCTCTCGTATTCGGACCAACTGATAAATAGTTCATCACAATTTTGGGCCCATGGAAATATGTGTTGTTCCATCAGAGCTGCATATATTCCCCTAATGTCCACTACATGCGCCCAGTGCTTTACTAGACTGGAGTCCAACTATTGTAGCATGGTTCGAGATCTGATCGAATGTTCTACAAATTGTTTCACTTGCCCTGGTCTTGTGTCGGTTATCTTTGCGAGTTCTTTGGTCCACAGTTAATCTTGTTTAGCATGCGACTTCACTATGTCACTCAAGTCGATGAAGTTGTTGGGGGTACCAAACTCGGGGAGTCTGATATCCTTTATTGCTCTGTTGATTTTGCTTCGATATTTCTTTCCAGTTCTTCGGTGAGGTCACGGAGAAAAATTGCTTCGGTAGTAGGGAGGATCTTTCCTGTAATCAAGGTTGAGGTAGTTTAGCGATCAGGTAACACATAGTAAGATACGAACACAAAAAATAGAATGGACCAATGCTTACCTGTGGAGATCGTTATTCTCGATCGTTTAATACTTACGTGATCCAAGTCACCCCTTTGAATGACCTGTGATGTACTTATCCATTTCGTCACTCTTCTTTATTTCTAAATGAGTTATTTCGGCGCGCCACAACATGGCAAATCAGGTACGGTGAATATGAGCGTCGGAACTGTCACAATAGTCTCTTGACCCTTGGGGATGGGGAACGGATGCAAGAGTTGAACGTGTGCATGTAAGCTCCCAAAAGGTCGGATACCATGTTAATGAAGTCGTTAAATGCCTCATGTTGAGGCGAGTAGTTCCTCCAAAAGTTGTATCACCAAGTGTGTCAACTATCATTCGTTAATAATGGAAGCTGGGGAGTTTAAAGAGATTAGAATGATCATACCCTATATTCCTTGCAACTCTAATCGGAGGCATTTCATACGTTCTGGATTGCATATGTCAAGCAGCTGTGACGCGTTAACTCTTCAAGATATCCTATCGTGAGGCGTGAGTGTCCTTTGGCACGTTCTGTTTTGCTTCCTCGTTCCGCTATAAATTCTAGGGGCTTTGTGGGGAATTCTATGTAGCAATCGAGTTTATACATCGTTAAGGCTAGTCTAGTGAGTCTAGTTCTGGTGAAACTCTGTGTCATAGTTATTTACTCATCAATAGACGTCTAAGCCAATACATTGTTGTGCTATGGGATCCCCCTTAAATAAGGGATGGGGTTTGCGAGGTAGTCGAAGTTCTAGGTTCGAGCCCCGGCATGCCTGGGACTCTTTCTTATTGGCATCTAGTGTCCCTGAAGCTTCAATAGGAGGTACTTTCCTTTGATTGGAAATAGTGTCAGCATCTCAAGCGGAGGTGGGAGTGGAGAAGAATATTCCTGAAGGATGTATGTTGGGTGTCATTCCTTATCAAGAGAAGACATCACGGAGGAGGGGAAGGCCTAGAAAAAATAAGGAAAAGGGAGGAGAAGACTACCTCCCCACTAATTTGAGTGCACACTCGGCTGCTGAGGAGTTTACGATGCACACTACCTGGCCGAAGCCTGTCATGACTACTAGTCGAAGAAGCGGGATACGAAAGGGAAAAGAAAAGACACTAGTTTCTCTTGTTGGGAGTCCCATCCAATAGCTAGAGTGGGCCCAACTTTCCATAGTCGAGCTCTACCAAGAAAATAGAGAATTATGGGGATAGTTGGCGGTGAAGAACCATGAGGTATTGGCACCATACGGTCGCGAAGGAAGCACATATTAGCTCAAGAGATGGCTTTGGGAAGCACAAGATACAATTGGGAAGCTATGAAAGGCACAAAGGATGATGGAGAAGGAGAAAAAGAAAAAACTGCAAGGCGCAAGGAGTGGCCTGGGAGAAGGTCAGTTCGCAGGAGAACATAATCGGCGGGCTCTTTCTTTGCATTCTCCGAAGTGATGCTTGATAGATTTCTCCTTTTTGTTGTAAAGTTATTTTTTCATATTCTCACTGTAACTGGGCTGGTTAGTCAATATGTCGGTGGTGTTTATTTGTATGTAACCTGAGCCTCGCGAGAGCTTTAATTATATGAAAATTTGAAAGAGTTTTGAATGTATCGTGTTCCCTCTTCGTATGCAAATCTACCATGTCTTTTTATTTTATTTAAGTTTCTTGCAAATTATGAGCTTTTATAATTATCCATGTTATGAGTTTCTTTGTGAGTTCATTGATGCGTTCCTTTTAAAACTTCCTGAAATCGATTGACGCTGACGTGGTGTTACTGACTCGGGGTTATTAAAATATGAAATCTAGAACTTGGCTGGTGGGTAAGGATTGCACATGAGGACTTTGCCCATGTTGAATGTGCTAAAAGCGATAGACACCATGATTGTCGATGTCGAGATGGCATAGGGGATCAACGTTCAAACAGAAAATTAATGCGTAGTTTTCTTCGTGAATTACCATCTTCATAATTTTCCGACGCCGAGAACATTTCGGGGGTCACTGATTGACGATATTATTCCTTTACTCACGTGACGCTTACTCTTCCATTTTTCTGACGAAGCTGAATAGATCGGTATTCGTCGATATCCTCAGTGGAGTTTATTCATGGGGACGAGAAAAACCTCCTTTTTTCGATGCCGATGAAGATCGACTCTCAGCTATTTTGAACTTCTCAAGTGATTTTCGTCACTTTTAATCTTTCCTGATGTCGAATTTCCTGAGCGTGTTGGAGCAAACTATAGACTGTCAATTTCTTAAGTATTTTTTAAGTCCCTTTTGAAGTTAAGATGATTCTTTATATGTTCAAGCAGACTTTAAAAAATCCAAACCTGAAAACATAAAATATAATCACAGGAAATAGTTTCATACTGAAGTGTAAACAGACAGTTCAAAAGACCAAGTGGTACCCAAAAAGTAGAAATGGGCATAGAATTTTTAGGGTGTGTTGAGTGCTCAACACAACTATAATCCCTATGGCAGGTGTTAATCCCCCTAGGAACAAAATGGATTCCATAGTGGCTGCAAGATATGCCCCTCTAATCTTACTTCAGCCAATGAATGCTCTCCCTGGTGGAGATTACCTAAAATACATGCCCAAATTCACAGGAGAAGAAGACATAACAATTGAAGAACACCTTGCTTCCTTCTACAGTTATGAAGACAATCTAAATATTGAAAATGAGGATGTGTGGATGAGAGTCTTTGTCCAGAGCCTTGATGGTGAGGCTAGGAAATGGTTTAGGGGGTTGACCCCTAGATCCATTGCTAGGATTGAGGCTTTAGACGATATTTTCTTGAGACAGTGGGGGGATAAAAAAGACTTTATGTATTATTTCACAGAGTTCGGGTCCCTAAAGAGAAAGAGGGAGAATCTATCTCTGACTTCTCCAAAAGATTCAACAAAATGTAAAATAAGATCCCTGCTAAGATAAAGCCTACAAAAGCCTCTGCTAAAATTACTTATGCTAGTGCTTTCGACCCTGATTTTTGCCTCCTGTTAAGAGAGAGAAGAGCTACTTCCTTGGATCATATGCAAGATGCAGCCCTGGAAGTAGAGTCCAACGTATTGGAAGTTGAAAAAATTAGGAATAAAGATGATAGAGACAGAGGAAGGGGATATCTGAAGCTTCATCCTCTGGTTCCTCTGCATCCCATCCTCAAGTAGATGAATTGACCAAGTTGGTAAAATCGCTTTCTGCGGAGATGGAGAAGATGAAATTTGAAGGGAAGCAAGGTTATAAGAGTGCCCAAAATGTTGATAACATAGGTAACTTCAAGAGACCAAATAATACCCCTCAGATACTCCCAAGAGAGCCTTAAAATAGAGATAGAGATGATAAGAAAATCCAAGTCCCTCTCCAAAATAACCTCGTTGTTGATGAGGAAGGGGAGGAAGAAGAGCTTGATCATGAAATCCATTGTCTTGGAGACACCTCCCCATTTCCCCATTTGACCCAATATGAATACGAGGAGTCCCTCATGGACACCCAAATAGATGATCTGAGTAAAGGGGAGAAGACCAATAGTAGTCCCAATAAATATAACCTCAGATCTAAGAAGAAAGAAGGAAAGTCCGACATCCCTGATCAGCCTTCCAGAGCAGAGAAGCCTGCTAAATATGCAATAAACAAAAACAAGGAAAAGAAAACACATAACCCCTCACCAATAGTCAAAGGTCTTGCCCCAAAAGTGAGAGAAATTCTAAAGCCCCCCTCCTCTTTCAACTTTGAGCATGAAATTCAAAAAATCAGGATCCTTGTACCCCTTTCAAAGCTAGTCAAGCTTGAAGATTTCAAAAGGTCCCTCTCTAATTTGTTGTAGTCTGCATCATCATCTCATTCCACAGACTCAATAAACCTCCAAGACGAAAATCCAACAGTCATATTAGGTCCTTTAATAAAAGATAGAGATGATTCATCCCCTCCCTTCTATACATCTTTGAACATACATGACAAGGTCTTGCAAAATTGTTTGATGGATTTAGGGGCATATCATAATCTCATGCCCAAAACTGTCATGGATGAACTTGAATTAGAAATCACAAAGACTTACCATGACTTCTATTCTTTTGATTCAAGGAAAGTGCAGTGTCTTGGGGTCATCAAAGATCTGGTTGTGACCTTGTTTCAGTTGCCCATGAAAAGTGTGGTCCTAGATATCGTAGTAGTTGATGTTCCCCCCAAGTTTGGCATGCTCTTGGAAATATCTTGGATAAAAAGAATTAGGGGAACATTGCAGATGGACCTCACATATGATACCATTCCTGTGTTTAGGGGGGAGCATAGAAGACTGTACAGAGAATCTCAGTTGGCATACATTATTAGTGATGAAGCTGAGCCCACCAACCATCCTATTTTTTCACTTGATACTGATTTGGGATCCAACTTATTGTAGCTCACTGATGCCCTTTAACCCCCTCTTGAAATCAGAAAGCAATCTCTTACTCTTTGTGAAGATTCTACTCTGATTACCTCTGTTTGGAAAATTTTCTTTGATGGAGCCTCTTCTAGAGAAGGTGTTGGTGTTGGAGTGGTCATTGTTTCACCTGTTCAAGAAATTATATCTCTATCCTACAAGTTAGAATTTGAAACTACAAATAATGTGGCAGAATATGAAGCTCTTGTTTTGGGTTTGAGGGATGCAAGAGACATGGGGATTGAAGAGATATCAATGTTTGGGTATGCTAAGTTAATTGTCCATCAGATCAGAAATATTTATCAAGACAAGCACCCTCGGCTTAGAAGTTATAGAAATGTAGTCTGGGATCTAATTGACAGTTTTTTCTTATCTTTCAACATTTCATTTGTTCCAAGAGAATAGAATGTCATGGCCGATTCTCTGGTTGTTTCAGCAAGTAATTTCAGATTCCCTCTGCCACCTAAGCTCAGGTATGATGTAGAAGTGAAATATAGACCCTCTATGCCTGAAAATGTAAAGCACTGGAAAGTGTTTGAGGATGATATTGAGATCAAAATATTCCTGGAGACTATTGATGAGTTTTCTGCATTAAACATTGATCAAGATCCTGATTCTGAAATAAATCCTCATGCTGATGTTTTTCTGAACAAAATTTCTAATTATCGTATTGTCCAGTTGCCCAGTAATCATATCCCAAAGGGACTAGTTCCTTTGGAAAGACTATTTGATAGAAATGATGTGGCAGTAAAGGGTAAAGTTTCAAATGAGGATGTTGATGTAGCTGAGTGCAATATTGGTATAGAGAAGGATCCAAAATTTGTCAAGTTGTCAAGCAGCATGTCAAAGGAACAAAGGGACGAGTATGCCAAGTTGTTAAAAGAGTTTGTTGATGTGTTCGCCTAGACATATGAAGATCTCAGAACATATGACACAAATGTCATTGAGCATAATATCCCATTGAAGGAAGAGGTCAAACCATTTAGGCAGAAATTAAGACAAATAAATCCTATGTTGTTGCCTATTATGGAAAGGGAGGTAAAGAAGTTGTTGGATGCCCAAATCATTGTCCCTTTGAGATATTCTGAATGGGTGGCCAGTTTGGTCCCAGTGAGAAAGAAGAATGGATAAATCAGACTATGTGTTGATTTTAGGAACCTAAACAAAATCTCTAAGAAGGACAATTACTCTTTACCAAAGATGGAACACATATTGCAGAGGGTGACAGGTGCATCCAGGATTTCCATGATTGATGGATTTTCTAGCTATAATCAAATCTCGGTCCTGCCTGAAGATAGAAAAAAGACAACCTTCACCACTCCTTGGGGTACATTCATGTATGCTAAGATGCCCTTTGGATTGATGAACGTAGGGGCTACCTTTCAGCGAGCTATGGACATCACGTTCATTGGAGAAAAGGATAAATTTCTAGTCATCTAATTGGATGACATTACAGTTTTTCCAGGTCTGATAAAGAACATTGTCATCATCTAAGAAAGGTCTTCTTAAAATGAAGAAAATTTGGTCTCTCCCTAAATCCCAAAAGGTCTCTATTCACCATGCAGAAGGGAAAATTGTTGGGACACATAGTATCAACTGAGGGGGTTAGAATTGATGCAAGCAGGGTGGAAGCTATCTGAACCTTGTCGCTTCCCATATCCAAGAAGGAATTTCAGTCTTTCCTGGGAAAAAATAATTTTCTAAGAAGATTTGTTTCAAATTTTGTTGAATTGGTGAAGCATATCATAGCCATGCTCAGGAAGGGGAGTGAAATGAAATGGACTTCTAAGTATAGAATCTCTTTCGACCAAATCAAGAAGGATTTGATTGAGGCACCTATGCTTATCAGTCATGATTTCTCCAAAGATTTTTTGATTTTTTCCTTTTCTTCTTTTGATACAGTAGCAGTTGTTTTATTGCAGAAGAATGTTGAAGGGTTGGAGCAACCTATTTCCTTTTTTAGCAAAGCAATGAGGGATGCAGAGATAAAATATGACATCATGGAAAAACATCCCTATGCTTTGGTGAAATCCCTCAAGGCTTTCAGAATCTATGTCCTACATTCAAAATTTATTGCATATGTTCCTTCAACTTTTGTGAAGGAAATTCTCATTCAGCCTTGTTATCACTCCAGGAGTCCTTCTTAGGTTGTAGCTTGAAGAAGCCTGGTAACTTAAAATGTGTTTTGGTTTTATGTTTATATTTGGATCAATGGTATAACTGACCTACTGGATTGGTATCAAGATAGTCAAATGTATATAGTCAAATGAAACAATGCTTTCAAGAATTAATGATCAGATAGGTAACTTAATGGTGGATGAAGAATGTTATGCTTATTAACTAGAACACACATATGATGGTTTAAATAAGATAGTGTAGATCACTATTAAATCAATCTTATGAACTGGAAAAATGAGATAACAATCATTAGCAATTAAGACAAACTTGAATCAAAGTACAAAAATAAAAAGGTAATGACAGTCTGACATCAATAATGAAAGGAAACTGTGATTTGTATTATATATATGAGAGTCTATTACAATAGAAACATGGTCTCTCTATCCAGAATCAAACCCTTAGTATATAAAATTTATAGGCTTTATAGCCTTTACAAGCAATTTCAGATCCTCAAAAGATGGATCTGATAACCTCTTCTCCTATCTCAAAATCGAATTTGTGAGGTGGCTGGAAAAGACAAAAATTTCTGGAAATATTCTGCTCAAATATTGACCCATATATCTCATAAAAAAAAAACTGTGTACAAACTAGAAGATTATTTTGTATATTAGTTTGTTTTGAGAAAAAACCTCTCTCAGTTCTTTGAGATTCATTTTCATTTTCCCGGGATATGCATTTCAAAAACATGTGTCAAAAAGGGAAATTCTGAGATCTGAAAATTAGGGCTCAGAGATGAATTTGATTCTCCCAATCTATGACACCTGTATGAAAAATGAGAGAGGTTATTTTTATTTGGCATGTTAGAAACAAAAATCTCCTCCTGTTTCTCAAAAATATTCTCCAGTCGCTCAGAATCAACATTTTAAAATGATGACTCAACACAGTAAAAACAGACTTTTATGTACTTTCGGTGGCTAAGAGAGCCTGAAATTTTGCGTTTAAGACACCGAAAGCTAAGAATTTTGGTGGCTTAGAAGCCCTTTTGGAAATGTTCTTAGCCATCGAAACCTGAGTTTTGAATTTTTTTAAGGGAAAACCAAATCAAATGTTTTTCAAACTTTATTACATACTTAAAGCTCTCAAAAAATGAACCTTAAAAATTTAGAAATGTATTTTTCAATGACTTCCTATCACCTAAAATAAACAAATTTGACTGTGTTGTTTGAGGAGATAAAACCTGGCTCATTTTGGGGATGAAATCCTCCCTGTGAGGTTTCAAGAACCTCAGATCCAATGCCTTTCATGTTGGGCTATGGAGTCATTTGGCCTATGCAACTGATCTTCTGCAAACCTATAACTTGTCTGTAGCCTTTACCATTGGGCTATGGAGTTGTTTAGCCTTTATAACTGATCCCCTGCCACCCTGTAGCCTGCATGTAGCCCGCCTGTAGCCTTCTCTTCTTATTCAACAACAAATAATTGAAAGAGACTACTTGCTGATAAAACAAGCTTATTCTCCTACTCCTACTCTAACCGGATCCGCATTCAGGTTAGGTAAAGGTTGATTTCCATAACATCCATCCAAGCAATTTTAATACTGAAGAAATCTCATATTTATCACTAATCAGCAAATGATGTTTGACATGAGACAACAGTGATAAGAAGTCTTTCTTAAAATCATACTCACCTAAAAACATGGGCAAGCTAGAGAAATATGAAACTTTAAAGCTCTCTGAAAAGTATAACTCCATGAATACTACCACCAGATCCTTCAAAGGAAAATCAGAAACATATTGTTCTTTGGGAAACAATTGCACATCTATGGTAGCCTCTTGATCAGCCATGATTGTTCCTCTGCTAGAAGACTGGCCACCTTCTTGTTCCCTTCAGCTCAGATTTTGATCATCAATCATCACATCTTTTTCTTCGAAAAAGTGCTCAGAAGATGATGATAAAATAGTGTTAAAATCATATGAATAAGGATTAGTTAAAAACATATAATTGCCTATGCAATATTTAGTTATCATAGGCTCATTATGATTTATAAACTGATCATAAACTTCACATGTATACATGTCTCTAGAATACTCTGCATATACTGAAGAATTTGATTATGAATCTGAAATATACTCACTTCCAGGATGTTGTTCCATATTCGTTTCATACTCACTACTTTCTTGCTCTGAATCTGAAATAAAATCACATGCTCGTTGTTGTTCCATATTTGTTTCATACTCATTGCTTTCTTTCTCTGAATATGAAATAAAACCACATGCTCGATGTTGTTCCAAAACTGGTTCACATTCATTAACTTCCTGCTTAACTTCTGAAACATACTGACCTCCTGTCTGCTGACATTCTGCTTTCTTATGTACTTGCATATTTTCAGAGTAAACCCACTCTCTAATCTTCCTGGAAGCATGGATGTTCTCCTCTACCTCTCGAGCATCTTCAAACAAGCTCCTTAAGGATGAAGAATTTT
>SNQJ01S0008042.1:19130-94155 GCA_010110895.2 Picea sitchensis
ACAAACCCTTGTCAACTAGGCTAGAAAACCTAACGGCTAGGCTAGGCTAGCACTTTTAGGTTTTGTTGGGCTTATGACTGCCAACAATAAGCCTTGATAAATATGATAGCCCTGGTAAGTTGAGGAGCTTCTTCAAGAAGTTTACAGAAATACAATTTAGAATTTTCTGCAGAATTTTGGCAAAGCCCTAGAAACCCTTAGAGCCCAAAATTCGAAATGCTCGGAAATGTGATCTGAGACTTGTTGGAGGTGCGTTGAAGGACGTCGTACCCTTCTATGTCCTTTTTAGCCCCAGCGTCCAAGTTTTGAGAGGTGAAAACTCTCAAAAGAGGAGGTCGTGCGGAATTTCTGGAAACCCTAGGAGGGTCGTACGGTTTCTGCAGATGTTTGAGAGAAAGGCTAGAAAAAGCTTGTGCAATGGGATCTTCAAGACCTATGCTCTAATACCATGTTGATTTTTCAATAAGGTAGGTTAAGCATGTAGTTCATTTCAATTTGCATTTGTCTTAACCATAAACAAGAATGTTGCAGCAACCAAGATCACAAGAAGAAACACCATGCACAAGAACACGAGAAGTATCCTGGGAAACCCTTCTCAACAAGGGAAGAAAACCCAGCCAAATCCTTTGCTATATTCTTCAAGAGAAAGACCTTCACCACCAAGAAAGACCTAGCACACAAGAGGGTGCTAAAACCCTAGAACACTAGCGCCCAAGAGAGGTGTGCACTTTTCCCAAGTGAATGTATTTGCTGAAATTTCTAAACTTACATGAAGGATATGATTCCACAATGGGGAATCCTCCTTTACTTATATTAGACTTGTCCTATCAACAGAAGTGTCTATTGGCTCAACAAGACCGACCTCACTAAGTCACAATATAATTATTAGTATTATTATTATTATTATTATAATTAATATTAACCAGATTAATTATCTTTTACATTTATTATTAATCACATTAAGGTGGCGCCGACATGTACCCTTTACATAACAATTAGGGTTATAGGCAGGTCTGACTCTTGAACAATATATAGCAAAGGATCTGATACACCCACTAGTGCTCATCAACTAGGGGCACATCCATAGGGATGTCATATCTCTGGTGCACTGCATTACACAGAAGAACCAGATCTTCACACGTTCACCTGTGCTCGTCCACAAGCACATCCACTCTATAGATCTTCTTTCCCATTGCCTCATACAAGAGAACCATCTGGAGTCTTCTCGTCAACTCTGTTGCTCAAAGGAGGCTAATACATCTTCTTCATTTCTGTTTACATGACGATGCACCCAGCACTTTGGGATTTCACACGTTCACCTTGTGCTCAGCCATAGGCAGGTCTAACTCAACAGATCGCCTTTCCCACTGGATAATCATCTGGAGTTCTTCTCAACTCTCTGAATGGAGGAAGTCATCTCTACGTTCCTAGCTTTGTCTCAGGCAGGAACCACATACCCTTCTTATGGGCTTTCTCTCAGGTTTGTAAGCTGAGAGAAAGACTCACATAGTTGCAATGATCCACATCTCACAGGTTTGTAAGCTGGAGAATGTCTCACATAGCTGCAATCATCAACAGAGGTTGTCAGTCCTATTGATCGCTTGTCACATCCAACCAAACCTTCGAGCAAGAATTTTAATGCTCAAAGCAAAGGAAGCCAACCCAACGTGAATTGAGTTAAGGGAGGCCTTGTCAAACATCAAAAGGAGGAAACAGAAAGGAATAGGGTTAAGGGATCTCAAAACAGATCAGAATTGAAGGAGGGCTTTCAAGCCAAAGAGGATTTTCAGATTGAACCAAACTTCACGGTGGTTTTGCCAGAAGAAGTGTAGATTTAGAAGCTTTAAGTGGGTTAAGGGCAACGGAGGATAGAGGAAAGGTAGAAGGGAGAGCAATCTCTAGAAAATGATCAAGGCAATACATTGAAAAAAAAAGTGAAAATGGTGGTAAGGGAGGATGTATACTTGGAACAGATAATGGAGTACCATGGTTTAGCGTAAATAGGTAGATTTCATGGTCATCAAATCGTGGAAGAAACTTTAATAGAATGGATGAGGGCACGATAGCACTGATTCTGGGTCATTCCCCTAAGTTTCATATGATGCCAAGGGGATGGCTTGGGTTCATCATGCGGTCAGAAGAAGATGTGGAAAAAAAATTGAGGAAACAATTGTTTTGGGGCACGTATATTCTGGCTCTGATGAAATGGCATCCATTCTTCGATCCAAGGTTAGGGCCCATAAAAAAATATCTAGTTTGGGCAAAGTTACCTAGGCTACCACTTGAATGTTGGTTAAATAAAATTCTTAGAAGCATTGAAGACCCTAGATGTCAACAATACTTATAAGTCAAGTATTCAAAGATCAGTTGCAAAAATACTTGTGGAGGTAGACATAAAAGAAAGGCCCCGGACAATATTGAAATAATAATGGATCCTCAATCCCATAAGCAGATAGTTGATCACATTTACATGCCTTTTAGATGTGTGAGATGCCATACATATGGGCATATGGTAGAAGAATGCAATGATAGGTTTTCAAAGAAGGTTTGGCAGAGAAAGGTTCATGTGAGAACGATGAAGGAAAGGTCAAAATCCTTAGGGAGGGAGCTCATAGAAGCTGCAACTAACACAATTGAGAGACAATTTTAATTCAATTGACCTCAGACCAAGGATGCGGGGGAGTGCCCTGCACCACCCCCCCCCCCCANNNNAGATCAGTTGCAAAAATACTTGTGGAGGTAGACATAAAAGAAAGGCCCCAGACAATATTGAAATAATAATCGGTCCTCAATCCCATAGGTAGATAGTTGATCACATTTACATGCCTTTTAGATGTGTGAGATGCCATACATATGGGCATATAGTAGAAGAATGCAATGATAGGTTTTCAAAGAAGGTTTGGCAGAGAGAAAGGTTCATGTGACAACAATGAAGGAAAGGTCAAAATCCTTAGGGAGGGAGCTCAAAGAGGCTGCAACTAACACAATTGAGGGACAATTTTAATTGAGTTGACCTCAGACCAAGCCTGCGGAGGAGTGCCCTATGCCCCCCCCCCCGGCACTTCTTTGCCAAAGTGCGAAATGAAAATGAGCGTTCAAGAAGTGCCCTCGAGAGCAAGCTTCCCGAACGCTCCCGACCAAAAGCAAATTTAGGAAGTGCACTCCCTACTATCCAAGCTCGCTTCCTACCTCTATGGGGAGCCTTCAAGGAGCGGCACTCCCAGAACACTACCAGGACGCTCCAAATAGCTTTAGAAACACTTTGTGACCATTCCATGCCACTCCTGCACACCTAGGCAAATTTGAGGAATTTGCTTACCTATGGGAACCAAGGCAAGGTTCCAAAAGGTTGTTTAAGGAATGGACAAGATTTTTTGACAGATTAAACACTCACTCATACCATTTTCTTTCATTTTATTTCTTATTTCACTCATCTTTGCTAGGGTTTTGAGTGAGTTTCTTGTCAATTCTTCAGAAGTAGATTTGTGAGAGCTTGGAAGGGAGATGGAAGGTTGTCATTTGTCAAAGTTTGGAAGAAAGATTGAAGGTTTCCATAGTTACATTCAACCACTATTGGAGAGTTGAAGAGGCAGGCTTTAAAGCCCATTCTTGTTGGTTTTTTTCAATTCCATGTGTTGTAAACTGGTATATTTTCTATGTTGAATATTTGAGTGTTTGGTAGGGTCCTACCCTAACCCCCTTATTAGATACTTTATTGATGTATGAGGTCATCTTCCTTAAATAAGGCCCATTAAACAGTTAGTTGGCACTCATTATAAGTGGGCCAATGGGTAGTTAAGATTCTCTATAGATAGCCATATATTTAGTAGAAGGTTATGTAATGTTTTGTCAAGAATTGTTAATATATTTGGAGCATCGCTCTTGAAAGTTGGAAGTTGCCCCCTTGAAGAGGCAAGTGAACATAGCTTCTCTATTTTGTATTATCAAAGATATCCTTCTTAGGGCTTATCTCTCTTTTCTCTTGTGTTCTTGGGTTTTGCACTACATTTTATGAGATTGCTCTAAAGTTTTGGGGTTAAGTACCTAACCTCCACCTTGTTTGGGATCTATAATATATATTGATGAGTTGGAATCCTTCCTTCATGAATGTATTCAGGACAGCGATGGGTGCCTCCTACACCAAGTTCTTATATCTATCTTACTTTTTGCTAACAACGTGATCCTCTTGACCTCATCTCCAAAGGGGTTGCAGAGACAGTTGGATGCCTTAGCCCTTTTCTATGACCTTCGTCAGTTGACAATCAACCTGGGTAAAACCAAGGTTATGATCTCCAATGTGACAAAGAATATCTTCTCAAACCTTCATTTCTTCTTCAAAGGGAAGGAGATTGAGATCACCAACACCTACACATACTTGGGGGTGCAATTTTCAAGACCCAGTTTCAGTCTGAGACATGCCCTTCAACCCCAAGTCAACAAGGGCTATGGATCCTTAGCCCTCTTTGAGAGATAGTGCTTCCAACACCATTTTCAGAACATGTCGTCCAAGATGTCCCTCATGGACACCCTTATCTAACCCACTATTCTCTATGGTTCAAAGGTTTGGGGGCCTTGTTTGCTAGAGACGGATTGGGCCTCAGTCGAAAGAGTACAAACCCTTCTCCTCCAATGCACCATCAAATGCAAGAAGGCAGGCCCCAGCACATCATCCTAATAGAGTTTGGTGCTCGATTTTTCCAAATTGAGACAATGTTTTGTTCGATCTCTTTTCTACATCACATTCAAAGCTTCACCGGCATGGCCTATTTTTTTTAGAGACCATTGCCTCTACTAGCCCTCCAAGTCGTGCTCAATATTTGTTTGCAAAGGTTTGGATTCTTTTGGAGTTCATGGGCATTCAAATGGACCAACTCCTTCCATTCAAATATTCCTTGGATGCACCTGGCCACCTCCTACCTATCAAACAAGGGTTGAACAAGATCATCTGAGATTATATATATAGGGAGTTTATCCAGATCACTTGGATTAACCCTCAAGGGGGGGTTACGTTCGAAGATAGCTTTCTATGCTGAGCACTTCTTGGAGTTGAGGGATGACCTCATTGTCCAACCTCAATATACACTTTGTCATTGGTTGTAGGCTCTCCACATTCCCCTAGGCCAGTTCACAATGGGTTCACATAGACTTCGAGTAAAGGTAGACCACGAAACTGATCAATCTAACAGGGTCTGCTAGCTATGTTGTCTTCATGAGTTCGAGACTGAGGAGCACTTCATCTTCCGCTGCCCCATCTACTACAAGATCAAAGAGCAATTCCATTGTCTATTCGAAGAGCCCTAGACTCTCTCTAGTTTCTTCAAATATCTCAACCAGATATGCCTAGCTTTACACATGCAAGGGGCCCTCAAACTCTGCTCTCATACCATCCAACCTCATCTGAGACCAACTTCCACTCAGAGGATCACTTTCTTTTTTACGATACTCCCATCTCTAGGGGCACCAAGATAGCCTCCCTCTATCTTCTCCACATCAAGCACTACAAGTAGTACCAGGGTTTCCAAGTGCCACAAAACCCTGGTCTTCTTCTCTCATAAGAACTACAAGATCAAGTGGTCCCCTTACTCTAGGGTTTCTCTTAAACCCTAACTTTCCTTGTCTTCTTGGGGAAAAACCCTAATCCTAGTCTTCTCTTAGAAACCTAGCACTCAAGAGAAAGAGAGCAAATACTTTGAAGAAGAAGTACAAAGAAATTAGTTCGCTCTAGCTCTCACATCTCTAACACAAGGATGTGATCACATCATTGAACATGAATGAATGAATGAAAAGACTATCTTCTCCCTTTATTTATATGAAAGGTGTGAGAGGCCAACAATAACAAAGTGGGCCTTGTCCACAACTAACAACCTAACTGGAAAATAGATAGGGCCATATGTGAAGTGCTCCAAACTCTAAATGACACATGTCAAGCTCCAAGGTATGCACATCCACCAAGAAAATGTCACACAATGAACGCTCCACAAGATGTGTCCAAAGCTCTTCCTCCAAAGACCTCCAATGCTCCAACACTCCCTCCTAAGCCATGTGCACGTGCGAGTCCACCATACCTACATGATCACTCTTCAACCCAAGTGTCCTCAAGTCAAGTACAAGCCTCCATGCAAGCAACCAAGTGTTCTTTGTTGATGTTTTGTACCATCGGGAGGTATTCCCACATTGGCCTTGGTGTCGAGCATGTGGGAATCTTTGTTGGCACTCACATTGCATTTTTATTTTTGTGAAAACCCCTGTATATTGAGTTGGAGCTTCACACCCACATGGAGGAAAAAACAATTATAATTTAATGTTGAGTTTAGTGAAGGGCTCCTTAAAGTAAGTTAAGGGATTCTAAACTCACTTTAGACTCCTATGAAAGGAGAGGCAATGTGAGGAGACATTGTGACATTATGGAGTTGACATTAATGAGTGAGCACTTGTGTGAAGGAGATTGGGGTGGCAATTCAGCAAAGGAATTTCTTCACTTTGGCAAATCTAGCCTAGGGTTTCTGGTTTTCTTTTTTTCTGATTTTTCGATGAGAAAGAGAGGTCGCACGTGTGAGGAGGACAGCCGCACATGTGAGGGAGAATCAGGTTGCATGTGTGACAACAGCAGAGAAACATGTCGCATGTGTGGTACGAACTGTACGGACCACACGTGTGGATCGTACAACTGACGTTAGCAAGTCGTACAACAGTCGTACGACTAATGTCAGCAGGACGTACAAGTTTCAGCCAACTAGGGTTTGTACCAGGTTTGCAAGTTGGAAGATTTTCGAAACTTTGTTGAATTTGTAATTTGTCGGGAGGACTGTTTTGTCCTCGAAAGTTCTCAATCTGAAATTTTACAAAACATAAAATTGTGTCTCTTATGTATGGATGATTTCTCTCTGATCCTTGTGCTTCTGCTATAGTTTTTTTGTCATAATTTCAGTGTAAAATTGTTCAGTTATAACAACCCTAGTTTGTTGTTTGATGTCACTAGGAAGTAATTTTCAGATCTGAAATTGAATGCATTAATTGCCTTGAAAAATTGACATGGTATCAAAGCATAGTCTCTAGAGAGAGAGGGAGTCATCTCTTGAGACACAAGTGGCTGCATATTTTTGTTGTTGCAGATTTTTTGTTCTGAACAGGTCACAATGGTGGGCACTCTCAGAGTTGAGGACAAATTGGAAGGGGTGATCCGAAATCGGATCCAGAAGCCTGACAGGGCTTGAAAAAATGCTCAAAAATGAAAGTGCTCGGAATGCGACGAAACCTGTGCCATTGTGTCTGTCTCGTCTTCCTGATTCCGGTGGTATATTTACTTTGTCAAACGGGCTCCGTATGGAGAAGATATCGCGTTCTGTCCGATAAGTCAAACAGGCAAAAAAATTGCTGACTGTGCAGTCCGTACAGTCTGTACGGACGCTGACGTGGCATGTCCATACGCTGACGTGGCATGTCCGTACAGGCGACACGTGGCAATCCCAGAAGGCGACACGTGGCAGCACCAGAAGGCGACACGTGGCAGGCAGATTTGGACGTTTGGGGGTACAGTTGGACCTATCCCGAGGTGACACGTGTCACCACTGAAAGGATGACACGTGGCATGGGGTGACGTCAGCAGCTGACAGAGCAGTACGGCAGGCTGACGGGGCAGACACACAGACTGACAGGTGGCAGTACGGCGGTTGATGTGGCAGACATGTGGACCAATTAGAAGCTGACACGTGGCATTCATCAGTTGGTTTTTAAGGTGCCACGTGGCCCAGTCACGAGCTGCCACGTGGCACCTTGTAGTTGGCTATTGGTTTATGTGTTAAAAATTTTGGTATGGAATGGCCGGGGGTCGAACCCGCGACCTCCCGGTGGGCGAACGGACTGGCAGAACGGGATAGCCACCCGAGCGGCCGGTAGTACTTGTAAACTATGTGGTTAATAAATTATTTAAATTTGTTTAATGTTATAGTCGCGGGGGAAAAGGGCTGGGGCTTAGCCCCAGCCCACGGTTCAGTCCTCGGCGCAAACGACGCCCACATGTAACCACTGCCCACAAACCAGGGGCCTATCCATAACGGGCGCAGGGAAATGTTAATGCACGGTTCTATGCCGTTGCCACCAAAACCAAGGGCTTATCCCTAATTATGTGCGGGGGTGTTATAACAGTTGGCCCGTGGCCCTATTGGAGCGCCACAAAACCGGGAGCTAGCGCGAGACAGGGGGCTAGCGCTCGGCCCAAAATAGCCCATATGACCGAGTTAAGGGGGTGCACGCGCCAAAGAAGGGGGCTAGCGCCCAATAACTTTTATGCAGTGGGTTTTATAACAAAGATTTGGTTTTTTTATTATTAATGTGCCTATTATTAGTTGATTCTCTCCATTTTTGGGGGATATTGGGCATTTTTGGAGGCCAAATTCTTGGAGGAAGTTGGAGGTGAGCAACCAACTTCAAGGCTATATAAACCAGGCCTGTTTGAGGCCATGGGAGAGCAGTCAGAGAAGAGTTATGCTGAAGAAAAGCCAAGCCAAAGTCAGTTTGATGCAGAGAAGCTTTTGAGGAGGAGACGCTGTCGGATCATTTCTGGGAGCTCTGGACGTCCGTTTTGCATGTCATTTTCTTTGCAGGGTTCTAGAGATCTGGGAGAACATGACCAGATCAGTTTTGTAGCCATTTGGCATTGTCGCGATGTACTTTTGAGCATTTGAACAGAAATAAAGAAGCCTCCCCCACAGAGACAAAGACCCGGAGACGTAGGCAAAGTTGTGCCGAACTCCGTTATCAATCTGCGTGTTATGGTTTGTTGTTTATTCTTTCATTTCAGATCTGCAAATGTGTATATGGCTGTTATAATTCCTCTTCTTTCCTCATTCTTTCACTAAGTTTCNTTCATTTCAGATCTGCAAATGTGTATATGGCTGTTATAATTCCTCTTCTTTCCTCATTCTTTCACTAAGTTTCTCAAATGGTTAATTAACGCATGCAAAATTAAAACTCAACCATAGTCATTTAAAAGATCCTACAGATCAAGGGGCCACTAATTTCCAGGCCTGGAAGGCTAGAATCATTTTGCTCTTGGAAGAGAATGATCTCAAAGAGTATGTTGAGACGGTGATTTCAGATCCAAATGATCCACAAGAATTGGCAACTCATCAGAAGAAGGAAGTGAAGGCCAAGTGAGTGTTGTTGGATTATGTGAAGGATCACTTGATTCCTCACATTTCCGAGAAGATGAAAGCAAAGCATATGTATGATGCTTTGGTGGGCTTGTACCAAAGCAGGAATGCAAACCGGAAGTTAATTTTGAGGCACCAACTCCGATCTATTGAGTTGCCCAGCTCAGATATAGTTGCCAATTACCTCATAAGGATCACTGAGGTTCGTGATCCGCTTGTAGCCATTGGTGAGGCAGTTGATGACACAAAGTTGGTGAATGTGGAATTGAATGGTTTTCCCAGGTCTTGGGAACTATTTGTGCAGGGGATTTGTGCACGAGAGAAGTTGCCATCATTTGACATACTGTGGATCGATTGCATCCAAGAGGAAGCTTAGATAGAGTCCAAGAATGGCAAGCACAGAGGTAGTGATGATGAGAACTTGGCCCTAGTTGCTCATGCTAAGAAGGGCAGAAGAAACGGTTCTCCAAGGAGAGGCATCTCTAGAACACAAGAAGAAGAAGGACCTTAGCAAGGTCAACTGCTTTGCTTGCCATGAGCATGGTCATTATGCTTCACAGTGTCCACAACGGAAGATAGGGAGTAGGAAGCAGCAGGCATCATCAGCAGAGGTGGATGAGGTTGCAAACATGCTTCTGAGGGAGTTCTTATTAGTCTCCGCCCTTTCTGGTGCAGTTTCCAGTAGTGGGACTTGGTTTTTGGATAGTGGAGCCACGTGTCATATGACATGAACATGAGAGTTGTTCGAGAGCTTCATAAAGTCTGCTCACATATGTATGTGGAACTTGGTATGGGGACCAAGCATGTCGTGCAGGGATCTGGAATAGTGCCATTCCGAATGGAGTCGGGAGATGTGTTGACAGTGACAAATGTGCTTTGGAAGACTGTGCTCTCAGTCTCGGCAATAGAGGGGAAGGGCTATGAGATATTGTTCCGAGATGGACAAGCATTATTCATGCCCAGAGGATCTAGCTCAAACACAACAGTGGTTCTTGGAGTTAGATAGAGAAACTTGTATAGGCTAAAGGGCCAACCTATGCGAGCAATGGCAAGCAGCAAAGTGACAAGGGACGAGGAGCAGGTAGCTTCGAAGGTTGAGCAACTCAGAGGGAGTCGACCTTCAGGATCTAGTGGGAAGGAGCAACCTCCCAAGTCTGTCAAGAGGAAGTTAGACTTCGGAGGGAGTCAACAGGCTCAGAGGGAGAGTCAACCGTCCAGAAGAAGTCAACCTTCAGGCGGGAGAGAGGTATTCCAAGACTGTCAAGAAGGTGTCATGGGTTGAGGAAGCCATGCAGGATGCTCAGAAGCGGGAGGCTTCTAGGAGCAAGGTGTTTTCCAAGAAGGGTCCATGTCATACAGCGGGATTTGCTTTCGTGTCAAAGGAAGCAGTTGTGGTATTACATCCAATGTGGGAGGCAGAGCCACTTCCAGTATGGGAGACTAACATACTTCCAGGTGATGGTGGATGGAATACCTCTTTCGCTAAGAGGGAGTGTTGATGTTTTGTAGCATCGGTAGGTATTCCCACATTGGCCTTGGTGTCGGGCAAGTGGGAATCTTTGTTGGCACTCACATTACATTTTTATTTTTGTGAAAACCCCTTGTATATTTAGTTGGGGTTTTGGGGGGTTCACACCCACATGGAGAAATAAACAATTTGAATTTAATGTTGAGTTTAGTGAAAGGCTTCTAAACTCACTTTAGACTCCTATAAAAGGAGAGGCAATGTGAGGAGGCATAGTGACATTATGGAGTTGGCATAAGTGAGTGAGCACTTGTGCCAAGAAGATTGGGGTGGCAATTTCAGCAAAGGAATTTCTTCACTTTGGCAAATCTAGCCTAGGTTTTCGGGTTTTCTATTTTTCTGATTTTCTGACGAGAAAGAGAGGTTGCACGTGTGAGGAGGCTGCATGTGTGACAGCAGCAGAGAAATAGGTCTCACGTGTGGTACGGACCATGCATGCGGACCATACAGTTGATGTTAGCAGGTCGTACGGCTAACATCAACAGGTCGTACAGGTTTCAGCCAACTAGGGTTTGTACCAGGTTTGTAAGTGGAAGATTTTCAGAATTTTGTTGAATTTGTAATTTGTCGGGAGGATTGTTTTGTCCTCATAAATTTTCACTCTGAAATTTTACAAAACAGAAAATTTTGTCTTTTGTGTATGGATGATTTCTCTCTAATCCTTGTGCTTCCGCTATAGTTTTTCTGTCATAATTTCTGTGTAAAATTGTTCAGTGATAACAACCCTAGTTTGTTGTTTGATGTCACTAGGAAGTAATTTTTAGATCTGAAATTGAATGCATTAATTGCCTTGAAATTTTGACATTCCCATGCTACCTAGGGTTCAACACCCTCCTCCAAGATGCCCAATGCTTCTCCTCCAAGCGGGTCATCCTCCCAAGCAAACAACCAAACTCTCCATGTTTGCACTCCATGAATAAAGTCACTGCGCCACATAGGTCTCCAACACTACAAGGATGTGTGCCACATAAGCATCAAGTCAAGGCATAGCAATCAATAAGTAAGCTAACTCCAATGTGTATATCCATCATAGTACAACCAAGGGTAGTCAACACACCATGCACCCCCAAGCATGGAGCAAACGCTTTTAGACTAACCCCAAAAGCTAACACCAAAGACACAAAGTGGACCGCCAGGAAGGATGTCCACTTTCCTTCGCCAACCAGTAGGAGAGAATTTGCATATTCTCAGTAATTACTATTGTAATATGCCTTTACCAATCTAGTTGAGCAAGGTGTTTCCTAATAAATAATTAGCATGTTAGTTTGTCAGGCAGTTAATTAATAAAAAGCGAAACAACGCTTTTCAGTTAGAAACAAAAGCAACAAGTCTCTCGATGTTGTTGTAAACAAAAATCACCCAGTTTGATAAAAAGGGTGTCTTCTTGCTGAAATACAATCAATGGTCATTTACTTCTTACTTCCAGTGGTTTTTCTCTTTCATTCTTTGCATATTTTTGTATTGTGCAGCATTTTATTCTTGTGTGTCAGTCTAATATGTTGCTGCATTTTCAATTTTGCATATAGAATTGCGAATCAATTGGTATTAGAGCCTAGATCCAAGCCAGCTTCTGCTCAGCCACGGAATTCAAAAGAGAGGCCATCCAACAATTTTTTTTCATAGCCAGACATCCCTCTCAAGACCTCCAATACGCCCTCCTTAGGGCTTCCAGCACGTTCATCTTTCACCATTCTCCACAGGCCCTCTTCTGGGTATCGGGTACCTTCTCAGTGCGCTCAAGAGTTCAGTGATTCTTAGCGCAACATCCAGTGACAAATCGACATCCGTGGTGAATAAAAAATTATGTCACCACGAAGAGAGTTGTCTACAAAGGATTCTGCCTCCACTGCCATAGCTCTGATTCATGATTTAACAATGGCTCTCCAGGAGCTACTCCGTTTGCAACAACGCAAATCTCCAACACCCATGCAATGCGATACGCGCTTCCAATTACCAAAGTTTGCAGGCCAAATGAATGGCAAGAATGTCGACTCTTGGCTTCGCAGTCTTTCCACATACTTCCGGACATTTGTTGAGATGACAGGAGACATGAAGCTTCAGATCATCGGTCTGCAACTTGAGGGAATTGCACAGACATGGTGGGACACTCATCTGGAGAATTATTCCCGGGTCATGGACAGAGGCGACTCGGTTGAGACACAGACACCACACATTACGACGTGGGATGGATTATGCCAGGCTCTCAGAGAGCGCTTCTACCCACCGGGCTATCGCCAAAACCTCCTCGCCAGATGGTTGCATCTCCAACAACTTGCCAATCAATCCGTCCAAGGATACATCGACATCTTTTGCAAATTGCGCATCCAACTGCACATCGATGACCCAAAAGAGGTATTAGTTATCAAATTCAATTCTGGTTTATTAATGCATCTCCATCATGAAGTTGATTTGTTTGAGAGTTCTTCCTTAAACGAGGCCTTTCTTCGGGCCTTGGTCGTCGAGCGTAAAGTGGCTCCTCGAATCCGCTCACCCCAACCCGGATATGACCCTTCTACTACTGGCCCTTCTCATGTTACCCCTACCACCACCTCCACACCTCAAACAATGCCCTGGTGTACCTTCCACAAGACCAACTCGCATGCTTCTACCGACTGTGGGGCACTTCAGAACCTTCACCTCAACAAAACTCCTTTTTCAAAGGTCGCTCAGTCTGATTCCCCTGACCCTCCTGAAGTCATTTCTCTCAAAAATCCTACAGAAGTTGAGCCATCACTAATTTTGATGACTACCAATGAACAAGGCACCTCTTTTGTGCCCCTATTTACCCACAATTGTCAAATTAAGCACGAACTTGCTACTCTCATCCTAGACAACAGAAGCCAAAAGAACCTCATCTCCCAGTACTTGGTCCAACGCCTACAACTCCCAACTACTCCACACCTAGAACCATATCAGCTCGGATGGGTACAAAAGGAAGGCCCACACCTCACCGTCTCTCGGTGTTGCGCGGTGACCTTCGCTATTGGCCCTTTCCGAGATACTGTGGTGTGTGATGTTTCTCCTTTAGATTGTGCTCACCTGTTACTTGGACTCCCCTACCAATAGGCCCGGGACGTTCTTTATCATGCTAAACTCCATAAATACCACCTACAACATGAGGGACACACCCATGTACTTACCTCCTCTACTCCTCACTCCACACAACCTTTGACCAGACAAGCGGCCATTAAGCAAGTAACTCTGAAAAAATATGTTTCCTTGTGTTTGGTTCGCCCCATTAAACCAAACCATATGACCAACCCAACACCTCAGGACATGGCTACCCCGCTCCTAGAAGTTGTCAATGCCTTCCCCCAACCCACGAGACTGCCCTCGTCTTGCTCTATTGAGCACGCCATTGATCTCCTTCCGGAAGCCTCTTTTCCCAATGTCCCTTCATACTGTCTCGCTCCCCAAGAGGCTGATGTGATAGCACGCCAATCTGACCAACTTCTAAATTCCAACCCTACTCCATCTTCATCTTTTCCTTGTGTGTCCAACATTTATTATGGCAAAGCAGGTTTTTGTTCCAGTAGTCTCTGCCAACAGGTTATGTGCTCCAACACAAGTGCCAGCATATTATAACACTTTTCCTGGTAGATCCTCTTTTGCCACACAGATTATTGAGAAAGCTTCAGGCAAATGCAATATAGCGGGGTTAAATCAAACAGGAGGTATTGGACACACCCGTTGTTCTTCAAGAGAGCTCGTATTTAAAGGAAGTGTTGAGGCAGATAATGAAGCTCTGGCTGATCAGTGCCGAGTGGATGAGTATATGGTCAAGATGCCCCTTACTCTCAGTCTCCAGGGTGTGGACATCATCAACAAGAACACAACTCAGCTCAGCATTCTACCCACACTTTCGCTCAGTGCCATATTTAGGTAACCGCGACATTACCAGCTACACCAGAGAGTGCAAAACAGAGGCCTCATAAAATTCACACGACATTGTTCTTTCACCCAGAAGCTCGTGTGTGGCTCTTGCGGGACAAGTACTGATTCAAAGGAAAACATCATCAATTGTGCCCACTCAAATATGATCCCGACAAAGTTCGAGAAAGCATTAGAGAGAATGCAGTGCAAATTTTCTCATTTGTTGGCGGAAGCGGGGACGCTTCCAGATCTAAACAGGGAGGAATTGGGCCACCAGGAAGGACGTCCACTTTCCTTCGCCAACCGGTAGGAGAGAAATAGCATATTGTCAGTAATTACTATTGTAATTTGCCTTTGCCAATCCAGTTGAGCAGGGCGTTTCCTAATAAATAATTAGCATGTTAGTTCGTCGGGCAGTTAATTAATAAAAAGTGAAACAACGCTTTTCAGTGAGAAACAAAAGCAACAAGTCTCTTGCTGTTGCGGTAAACAAAAATCACCCAATTTGATAAAAAGGGCATCTTCTTGCTGAAATACAATCAATGGTCATTTACTTCTTACTTCCAGTGGTTTTTCTCTTTCATTCTTTGCGTATTTTTGTATTGTGCGCCATTTTATTCATGTGTGTCAATTGTTGTTGCATTTTCAAATTTGCATATAAAATTGTAGATCACAAAGTTCCAAGTCAAACTCTAGACAACAAGGGGAGGTTCAAAATTGCAAAAATCTAAATGCCCAATCGAAGGCTCTAATACAAAATGATGTGTGCACAAATATGACAACAATGAAACACTCACATAAGAAGACAAAATGCTAGAATGTTAATTGTTGCAACTTGCATTGTACACTATATAATCCATTGGATATTTATGGAGTACATACAATACAAAATCAAATGTTGAAGCAATTTATGGATAATTAGTGGAGCGACCGATGGAGTGATCATTGGATGATTGATTGCAGTTGTCTCCTTAACTTAGCAATTACAAATAGAAATATACAATATAGTACATTCCCACTTGTCACTCACTAGTTCTCACCAATGGCTTAGTGGTAGAGCAACCCAATGGTTAGGTGCAAAACTAGGGTTTAATCCTAGCTTATCCAATTTTTATCATGGTCTCAAAGTTAGGCTCGAGGCAAGTAAGAGGCCTAATCCAAAGTATGGCTTGAGGGGGGTGTTGGAGGTAGCAATCCATACCTTTACATTGCATTGTCAAGGGTTCTTGTCATGAAAGGGGCATGTGGTTCAATGGTAGAGGAATCCAGTAGTGGAGGGTATGTCTTGGGTTCAATAGCAATCCATATCTTTAGATTGACTCGTTGAGAGTGCCATCATGAAAGGGCATGTAGCTTAGTGGTAGACTAACCAAGCAACAAAGAACAAAGTCAAGGTTCGATCCCTAGTCTAACCAATTTGCAACATGATACCAAATATAGGTAGGATTGAGGTGATTTGAAGGCTTGAGCCAAAGTCTGGCTTGAGGGAGGGTGTTGGAGGTAGCAATCCACGCCTTTGGATAGAAAAGTTAAGTGTGTCATCATGAAAGGGGAATGTAGGTTAGTGGTAGAGCAACTCAGTAGTCGGGGACATGCCCTGGGTTTGATAGTCTACGCCTTTAGATTGATATTCTAAGGATGCCCATCACAAAAGAGGCATGCTAGAGCAACTTAGCAACTGAGCACAAGTCCTGGGTTCGACACCTAAACTGCTTAGCTATGAAACAAGACACGTCCATTTTGGGCTTCATGTCCTGAATCCTACGTGGGGACACGAAAACGTGAGGATTCATGTCGGACACAAAGGACACGACCTAAATTCGTGTCCGACGCGAATCTCTCACGTGTCCCTGTCTATTGAGCTTTTTCTCAATACACAGTGTTAATATTATGGTAGCTTCGGGAGGTATGAACCTCTATTGTGACTTATGACAAGAATAGAATCCTCCGGAAGGAAGCAAAGAATTGAAGGAAACCTTAGACAAGTTGTCGGCTAAACAAATACATTTAAATTGAATTTATTGATACCTAGAAGGAGAAGTCGGCCCCAGTTAACCTGCCCAGTTCACTATAAATACAGGGTGCCAGTTTCATTATTTGTCATCTCAGCAGTTGCAGTGAGAGCTAAATCTGCGCAGGCAGTTGCAGGCAGCAACAGTTTGGTGCGCAAGTTTCTAGGAGAGCTGGAAAGTGGTGTGCTAGCTTCTGGGTGGGATCATCTGTTCAGCTTAGTTTCTATTTTCTTGCTTGGTGCATTAGCCTCTCTTGGCTATTGGATTGCTACCAGGATTCTCTTCTCAGTCAAGGTCAAGGTGCTCGGAGGGTGGCTTCGGCCAATGGTTGGGTGACGAGGGTATCGTCAATGGTAAAACGAGCACAATCTTCTATATTCTAACAAGTTATGGGCCCACACCCCTTCAGTCAGCCTAAAACGCTGGAAGGAAACATAGCCGCTAGATATTGAGCTCATTGAGGAACTGTCGCTAAGGTTAATAGCAAGAGCAGCTTCCAAAGCACTACAGCTAGGGTTACTAGTAATAGCAGTTGCAGAAACCCTAATTCTCAGATCCGGCACCTTGTGATGGAGCATCTCGCTCAAGGAGAAGATATTCAGATGCGCCCTAACTCAGCGCACCTATTGGCAGTCTCTGAAGACAAAAATGACAAAGTTGAAGTTTTGGATCAAGGCATGACCAGTTACCAGTCAACCGAAGATATGTGTGAAACAATCAGTCTCTTACACTACTCAGCACTCACCGGGACAACTGAAGACGATATGTGGATAATCGACAGTGGAGCTTCCAGGCACATGATGGGAGATCAAACCAGACTCTCAAATCTAAATGAGAGAAAGACATCGTACAAAGTGGAGCTTGGAGACAAAAGTACTTACCCCGTCGAAGGATTTGGACAAGCCTCTGTCAAATTGGAATCAGGTAATCATGTTCACTTAAGCAATGTTTTATATGTACCCGGTTTAGAAAAGAATCTTGTATCAATATCATGTTTAAAAAACAAAGAAAACATAATAGCCTTCATAGATGGAAAGGTGTTATCATGGCATAAAGATTCGGGCATAGAAGATGCTACCCAGGGTTATTGGAAGGCGTGAAGGAAATCGGTATAGACTGTAGAACGAAATGAAGAAGCTCTGGTACATGGCGAAGTCAACCCTAGCGAGCTTTGGCATAGAAAGATGCAGCTCATATCAATTATCAAGCATTACCTTTCCTCGAGGAAAGATGGTTGAAGAAATACCAAAACTACAATCTACACGCGAGAAGGAATTTACAAGGGGATGTGCCCTTGGGAAGAATATCAGAAACCATTTAAAAGCAGCAACAACAAATCTAAGGAAACCATAGATCTAATACACTCGGATGTGTTTGTGGTCCAATGCCAGTCGGATCTTTAGGAGGATCTCTCTACTTCGTAACCTTCATAGATGACTATTCAAAGAAAGGCGTGGTTGTACCCTCTTTGAAAAGTCAAAAGGCCAGTAATTGACTAAGTTCCAAAATTCAAGAAATAGAAAACCTTACAAACAAGAAGATCAAGACATTAAGAGCAGTCATGGAGGGCCACACCTCAAAGAGGAGTTAGTTTAGGTACCTCAAATGGTGAGGATTAGGAGGGAGCTAACATTTCCTCATAATCCTCAACAAAGCAATTGTAACCAAAAAGAAAGAGAGCAGTCTATCAAAGAAAGCATTAAAAGCCCTATTGACGTCAAAGATCTATCCATGTGTTTTCTATAGGGGAGAAGCGACAATGTAATGACAATATCTGTGCGAGCGGGAAGCCCTCGCCATATTGAAGGACATGACACGGAAAAGCATTCTCGGGTAAGAAACCTAATGTAGAAACTTAAGAATATTTGGATGTCAAGTTTACTCTCATATTCCCAAAGATAAAATGAACAAACTAGAACCCTCAGGAAACAAAGGGATATTAGAAGTAGGGTATAGTGATTCGTAGAAGCCTACAGGAATATATATTCCAAAACAACACAAGATAGAAGTATAGCGGTAACATTCAATGAAAGGATGGCCTTGAGGAAAATCTATTGAAGAAACTATAGAGAAGAAGAAATTGAAAGAACCAAATGAAGAAAACCTGAGAAGCGAAATAGCGAAAGAATCAGCTTTACGATCATCCTATATACTGGAGACCATGTGAGAACTGATCTAGATAATACCAAAGAACAAGCTTGACGGCTTGGCAGAAATGCATTACGAGAGCGAGAAGAATCAAGGTTCGAGGAAGGAACATCGGGAAGAACAAAAGATAGAAAAGATTCTCAAGTTATGCAGGATACATGACAAAACTTCTAGATGAAGAACCTACTACATTGAAGAAGCGAGTTAAAAAGAGGACAATGGAAAGAAGCTATAGGCGGAAGAACACCAGTCCATTATAGAAAAATGAAGTATGGGAAATTGTACGGACCTAAAAAATCGGTAGTAACCTCAAAATGGGTATACAAGATCAAACATCGTGAGGCGAGCGTGGATAAATACAAGGCAAGATTCGTGGCAGAGGGTTCTCCCAGAAGGAGGAATAAGACTATAGCCAGAAACCTTGCTTTCCGGTGTGGAAAGGTATACTTCCATCAGAGCTATCAATTTTCTTGCCGCTTCCATGGGATGGGAATCTACACGAGATGGATGTAAAGGCATCTTCTCAAGACTATTGAAGAAGTATATATTGAACAACGAGAAGGATTGAGGGTACAATCGAGAGACACTCACATTTACTTGATTGAAGAAGGCTCTATATGGACTCAAACAAGCTCAAAGGGCTTGGTACACGAATGGACGACTATCTAACAAGACTTGGTTTCTCAAAGTCATGGTCAAACCTTTATTACAAAGTCATTGGATAGCGCACACCGTGATTCTACTATTATATGTTGATGATCTATTCATAGCAGGCGAAGAATCTCTAATCATCCAGTGCAAGAAGGTTTAGCCTCTGAATTTGATATGAAAGATCTAGGTCTCGTGCACAATTACTTGGAACTAGAGTATAAGCTGACGTGGTGAAGTATTCCTTGGACAAGAAGTCATATCGGAATTCTTGCATTTGGAATGATGAATTTGTAAATCCATGGATACTCCCTATGAATCACGGATATAAAAAAGAAATTAAGAAGGTCGATTCCGACGGTAGATCCATCTCTATATCGGCAAGTAATTGGATCATTGATGTATTTGAAGAATACTCAACCCCGGTCTTTGTCATAAATACATTAAGTCAGTTCCAAATGGAACCTAGACAAGAACATTGGATAGGTACCAAAACATGTCCCAAGATATATTCTTGGGACAATAAAATATGGCTTAAAATATACCACATCAAGTGATATCCAACTTCAGCGGATTCCTGATGAACTACGATTGGGCAGGAAGTGCAAAAGGCAGAAAGAGCACTTGGTATATGTTTCAGCTTAGGCTCCGCTATGATATCTTAGGGCTTGTGAAGCTTGAAGTCGGTCCTTTCAGTTGGCGAGTATATGGCGACTTGGTATACTGGCGATATAGCTGAGGAAGTTAATCTCCGATTTATTTGATGAGACTCAGTCGACCATAATATATTGATAATCGAGTTGCATAAGATTATCAGAACATCCGATGTTTCATGAAAGGTGAAGCATTGAGATCAAATACTACTTTATTGAGATAAAGTCCAAGAAGGAGAGGTAAAGCTTCAGTACATCCCCACAGATGGCTGAGGCGGCAAATATCGACAAAACCTCTATCGAGAATCAAGTTTGCATATTTCCATGATCCCCATATTCTCTCGGAAATATGGGGATTGTGGAAATAGCTCCCTTAGTTGAAGGGGAAGATTCTCCAATCTAGGAGAAGGTGCGGAAAAATATTCTTGAAAAACATTTATTTTATGATTTAAATAACTCTCGGTTAGGGAGCACTAAAATATTATTTATCTTTATAATTGAAAAGATTAGTCCAGTTAGACGGATCGCTCTGTTAGGAAAGTGGATTGAAATTCCCGGCCGGACGGTGACTTCCCATTATAGTTAACATGGGGAGGCCCGATTGTTGATATCATAGGCAATGACTTCCCATTGTAGTTAACATGGGGAGTGGTCTAGAACGATCATTCTTCTTAGCGATCCTCGAGAGTTGTAGTCAAGTAGAATGGTCCGCCTCGTCGAGCAATCATTCTTCCGAAGTTCACAGTTGTGACATTTGAAGAAATGGTCTGTTTTTGGGGGTTGGTGCAGGACAGGCATTCCTCGAGGTTATACATTCTGCCGAGCTTCACACTTTGTTTAGTATCCCGGAGGAATGGCGAGTGAGAATGGTCGGACGGTTATTCCTCGGCGGGCTTCATTCTCTCCGGTTACACTTTGTTTAGTAGTATTTGAATAGCGAGTGAGGGAATAGTCGATTTCGACAATCCCGAGGGCGATCATTCCCATAGAAATGACTCATTCTCTCCATGTTACACTTTGTTTAGTGGCGGAAAAATGGCGGAATGAGAATGGCCCAAAAGGTAAGGAATGGTCAAACATTTCTTAGGGTTTATACATTCTATCAAGGTGCACTTTAATTAGTGTAGGAAGAATGGCGAGGAGTGAAGCCAAGGTCAGTTTCGAAATCGAAATAATCCTTCGCCCATTTTGAAGAATGGGAAAATAGCCCATTGTTGATATTCTATCGCGGACATTCTTCCGGATCTCAGCGTATGGTGAAGATTGGCGAATGATTCAGTTTTTATCGCAACATTGTTTCTATATCTTGGTGAGTGAAAGATTGGCCCAGATGATTCAATTTTTATCATAACATTGTTTCTATGCAGGTTGCTATCAGATGTTTGTTATGAAGAATAAATGACAGTAGATATGCTACTGTTTGTGATTATGTTTCACAGTTTGAGTAGTTGCATACTACCTGAATAGACACAGGTGTGTTCTATTAATTGATATTGTACCAGTTGTCATAGGAGATTATCCAGTTGGATAGTAATGACAGGTGCTCGTAATGCTACCAGTTGAATGGTCTGTTGTGCTCAAGACCATACCTCCCTAGCTAGGAGGGAGTGTTAATAATATGGTAGCTTCGGGAGGTATGAACCTCTATTGTGACTTATGACGAGAATAGAATCCTCCGGAAGGAAGCAAATAATTGAAGGAAACCCTAGACAAGTTGTCGGCTAAACAAATACATTTAAATTGAATTTATTGATACCCAGAAGGAGAAGTCGGCCCCAGTTAGCCTACCCAGTTCACTATAAATACAAGGTGCCAGTTTCATTATTTGTCATCTCAGCAGTTGCAGTGAGAGCTAAATCTGCGCAAGCAATTGCAGGCAGCAGCAGTTTGGTGCGCAAGTTTCTGGGGGAGCTGGAAAGTGGTGCGCTAGCTTCTGGGTGGGATCATTTGTTCAGCTTAGTTTCTATTTTCTTGCTTGGTGCATTAGCCTCTCTTGGCTATTGGATTGCTACCAGGATTCTCTTCTCAATCAAGGTCAAGGTGCTCGGAGGGTGGCTTCGGCCAGTGGTTGGGTGACGAGGGTATCGTCAATGGTAAAACGAGCACAATCTTCTATATTCTAACACACAGTTCTTTCCCCTTTCTTTGATGCCTCTTAGCATGCCTTGAGGGTCTTCACGTTACACTTTTATAGAGTTAGAGGATGCAAACTACGTTTCAAAGAAGTTGAATCGTCTTTATAGGATGATAGAGATTTAGAGATTCCGTTGAGTTGGCATTAGCCAACTTGGATATTAATAAACCAGTGCTAGAGCCAGTCACTTTTGATGATGGTGATCCTCTGGAGGGGTCATCCTCCACACCAACGAATACACAGACTGCATTAGATATAGAGGAGGAGGAGGAGAATGGAGTTGAGAGCAGTGGTGGTGATGCTGATTTTGATGATTATGTCATGGAGGACTAGTACTACTTAGTCCTAACAGTGCTTCCATCTACGGTTCTAGTATCTACCCTATGGCTATTTTGTATTTCCTATTGGCATTCCAACCTATAGTATTAGTGACTCTGACTCGGTATTACTATCTAGTATCTATACATTCAACATTGTAATACATTTTGATTTTGATGAGTTAATGAGAATGTTGCAGCTTATGGTTCTAATTTCTTGTGTGTACAATGTTTGTCATTTGATCATCATTGATGTTACAACGTATAATGAATCATGATTTATCATTTATGTTACATGTTTAAAGTTTTGTATCATGTAAATCTTCTAGTTTCTAACAAAATATGAATCTTTATGTCTAAATTTCATTTTCGCATGTGTAATTTTCAAATAATTTTTTTAGATATATACATATTTTTTAATATATATATATATATATAAACGTGTCCTCGGTGTCATGTTTTCGAGGTCAAAATTTCATCTGTCAGACACTCATATTTCTGTGTCCTGTTTTCGGGTTCAAAATTTCACGTGTCGGACACTCGTATTTCCGTGTCCTCCATGTCCCGTGACATGTGTCATCATGTCAGGTGACTTATCTGCTTAGTTTTAAATATGGTATCAAAGATAGGTAGGCTAGCGGAGTTTAAAAGGCCTAAGCCAAATCGTAGTAGCAATCCACATTTTCATATCAAACTATTAAGGGTACCCGTCATGAAATGGGCATGTAGTTGAGTGGTAGAGCAGTCCAACAGTAGGGACATGTCTTAGGGTTAATTCCTAACATGTCCAGTTTTCAACGCAGGCGGAATATTTGAGAACCAAAAGCAATACCCATTGGATTAAAATACAATATGTATAAATTTCTATATTAAAGTGTGCCTTAAATACCTGGAAAGGGGGTAAGTTTAACTCTTGCAGACAGTATTTAGTCAAGCTTGGTTGGCCTTATTCTTCACCATGCATATACAGCCTTGTTTTCGAATATATTCAAAAATTGAAAACCAGAGCAGAAATCAGAGAGTAAAATGAGATACGATAAATCTTTATGAGAGACTTACAAGTGCAAGGGACTAATTTCCATGGCTCGCGCATTTGGATGGAGGGAGTGAAGAAGGTCGGGTGTGATGAAATGAGGGAGGCCTTTCCTGGTTGCCAATAACAAGCACGGAGTATCCACTTCCACCCCGCCCATGTAAAGTGTGCCCCTTCTTGCCCTTGACCCATTATTGCTGCATGCTTTCACTACAAACCTCATATTTGTCTTCAACTTGAAATTACCAGCAGCGGGCAAATGAACACAGAAGGAATGGGTGGGCGCTGCTATCGGAACCATAAGAGAGGAGAGAATAACTGCTCCTCTCTTCAATGATTGCTTCGGACTTAGCGACAGAGGGCCAAGAGCCCAACCTTGAACTCGCAGACGTGCTAGGGTTGAACTTTTTAGTTGTTCGACCGATCCAAATAAGGCATAGGATAGTGACTCTGAACTTCTAGATTTGCTATTAGCTATTAATTATTAAACAAAGAGAAGGTAAGCTGTCGGGTATACGCATAATGAGTCCCTCCCTAATGGCGAGGAGAGTCTTTTTCTATTAACTGTTGCCGTACAAAGCTTGAAAAATGCTTCTTCTTCTTTTTTATTGGACTATGCTTTAAATAAAATAGAAAATATCCAGATGCAATATCTTTTATCTAAAGATATCTATAAGGATAAAAAATTTACCCCCTTATGGATTATTAATGGGTCATTTCAGGGGGTGCAATTTTCTTTGAATAATGGTGATGAGTCAATCTGTATTTACAGATAGCAATGAATGATGATTGTCCTCGTTGTTGGTTGACAATTGAGTTATGATAGGCTTCACCACCCTCAATATTAAAAAAAAATCACTATCACATCATAAAATCACTATAAATGTTAGTTTGTAAACAAACTAGTGACATGTCATCTTCCAGAAAAAGTGAGGGTTGCCTAGCACCTAGTTTCCAAGCTTTGGAATTCTCAATGCTACACCACCTAACATTTGTTCCAACTCAATCTCAATCAAAACTATGTATGGGAAGCACTAACCTTAGATTTGAAGTGGGTTGTTTTATCAAAAGGCTCTATCCCCCTATGAGAGGAAATCACTAATTGCAACACGCATTTCTTCTTTGTTTTGTGGAAGCATGCATTTATTTTGATGTTTACACTCTGTGCTACAAAACCCATTTTCCTGATTTGGGTTTTATGTAGTAGGGGTGCCATAAATAAACCTACCCTCGTGTTCATTTTCCCGAAGAAAGAATATATTTGTCCATAGATGGTCGTGGAAGGTTCTTCTATGGTGGAGGAAGTACCTCAATCACCCTTGAATGGAAAAACCCAAAAAAAGAAAAAAAGAATAATTCCCAAGAAAACGATGACTCATGGTTGCAAAAGAACAATGTTGCTTCCAAAGACACTTCCAATTTTATGTGAGTCTTTAAATCTATCTTTGCATTTATTTATTACTTCATGTAGGACATACCAGTCCCGAGGTTTTTGAGTGTTCTATTAATTGGTTTTCCTTGTGACTTTCTTACAGAACAGTATTCATTTGTGGTCTATTGAGGGAAACAACCATATGTATGCATGGCCTTTGTCTTCTTAACATATATTTGTTTTGATTTATATTTTTATTTTTACATTATACTTGTCATCAAATTTGAGTATTTTAGCAGGGGTTTTGTACTTGTTGACTTATAAGTGTAGGTTTCAATATATGTAGACTACTAACAAGAGGCATTTCCTACATTGAGATTGTAGCATATAGATTACATGCCCCATTCATCTTTGAGAGTGTGATCGTGTGGTTTCAAGAGAGTGATTAGTCTAGGATTTTGATGGGTGTAAGCATTTGTGTGTTTTAAGCTTGCTGGAAGTGCGCAGTCATGGTGTATCCATTCTCTATAGTGAGGATATTCATGGGTATTTAAGAATAGATAGTTTAGGGTTTTAATAACATGATTGGAGGATTTTAATGCGTATATTTTTAAATGCATCATGATGACTTTTGACAAGTATGGAGAGATTACACATTTTTTCATAATGAAAGACTATGTCATAGGCAACCTTGGTGGTTTTGGGTTTGTGACTTATGTTGACCGTGTTATTGTAAACAAAGTCATTAAGGATAAAAACGTTCTAGATTGGAAAATGGTAAGCTTTAGGGTAATTGTCCCTTCAAATGTTAGGTTTTAGTTGGAATATTTAATAGTTGTTTTTATATGCTCTTTATTTATTAAGATATAAGATATCCATATTGGTTGTTTGTTCTTTTTCCACATGATGCTAAAGATGGAGAGTTTTGGGTTTCACAAGTGGAATCCAAAGGACTATTCTAGGAGGGAATGTGGCAACCAAAGGCCTCAAAAGCAACAAAAAAATTTGTGGGTGGTATACATACATTAATTACAAAAGATTGGTTCACCGACACTTTGTCAAATGCCATCTTATGCCCTTTCAAGGTATCAACAAAACAATCATAGAAAGGGAGTTACTTGTTGTGATTTTTGGAGCTTACTTTTGGACAAGCTAACATTTCCTCCTATTTGCAAATGAGTTCAAGAATTACTTTTTCAAGTTTAGCAAGGTTCTTCAAAATCAAAGAAAGCAAGATCATGGCATAGGTCAATCTCGAGGTTTTGGTTTTATGACCTTTGATAGTGAACAAGTTGTTAAAGAGATTGTATCACATGGAAAAATGTGTGATTTGGGTGGAAAGAAGGGAATCATTTTGCATTGTATGTCTTCCAGTTCATATTTTTTCGCCTTTTAGATTTTTATTATGCACAGTCTAGATCTAGTTGCGTAGTTTTGAAATACTTTGTCTTTGGATATAGTTAAATAGTAAAATCCCATGGTGTCACTTTTGTGTCACTATGAGTAAGCTCGATGAATTGGTTGTTGAAACTATTGTTGCCATGAATACAAACCATCCGGACGATGTTCTGATAAGTCAAAGAATCCTTGTCTATACATCCCTTTTGATTTTAATGATGTGCACATACATTGAAATCATTATTGCCCAAAAGATATGCCAATTGTTATGTTTTGTTGTTTACTAGATGTCGGTTGCAATTGGCTTTGATGTCATGTAAACTATTTGTTGTCTAGGTAACTATGTTGACCATGTTTTTAAGTTCTTTGATTTATGCTATTAGCTTTTACTTAGCCAAAGTTTTATGTGTTTTGGTGATCTAATGAAATTTCCAAGTGGTTGGATTAATTTCCAATGGTTTTAAAGCATGTCGCATTATGGGATCTTTGAGTTTTGTAGGTCAATTTCCAAGGGTTTGAAGGCTTGTCACGTTATAAGGTACATGTGTTTTGTATGCTTTTTAGTAACATGTTTTGCATTTTACGTGTGATGTTGATTGTTAGATACATTGTATTATGTCACTAGTGATAATTTATACTTGTTACATGTATAGATGGAATTGAATCAATTGATCTTAGCTCAATTTTTTCTTATGGTTATTTCATCTTTTTCTTTTTCTTCTTCTACTTTTCTCTTTGAACCAACCCTCATGGTTCAAAATAAATTTACGCTTATTAGGCACCCACATTCCAACTTGTGTGGCTTAGGTCATATGCCTATGAAAATCACAAACTCCAAAGAAGTTGGTCTTCAGTTGAAGGTTGAGCAAATGTTAATTTCAATTGGGAGTGATGGAACCCAATAATATTTTTGGTTTTTGTATGACACTTATTGCAAGAAACAAATATTGATTAAGTTATGAGTTATGTTATTGAAGTACTCTTGGGGCATATATTTTTTTTTGGAGTTCTTATTTTATTCTTAAAGGTTTTGCAGGAATGTGTTTGAATTTTGCATCCAATGTTTGTTAATGAAGGGCTTAATTATTCCGACATTCTGTTAGATTAATTTGGTTTTTGATTTGTGACATTATTTTATTTATTTTATTTGGTCAAATCAATAAGTTGTCTTTGCATTCCAGGATATATTTGTGACGAGGCTTCTTTGCCTTCATTGGGTTTAATTATTGTTATTTGTTGTTTACATCAAAGGATATATATAATCTTGAAAAGAAAAGAATCTATATAGTCTTTCATGCATGTATGTTTGCTACAAAGATGATATGGAGTATTCACCATTATTCAATTTATGATGAGATTCTCTTAGCTTTTTTGGGGATTCTGTTACTTTTAAAATAATACGGGTTTCAAGTTAGCTTTCATTAGTAGAACTTTAAGATCTCATTTACTTTTTAGGATAAATATATTTTGTATTAGTTGTCTTTGTTTCGAACTTACGAATATTTATATGCTTATATTGCACAAATTATTAGGTCTGTCAACATTTGTAGATAGCATTTTTCAAGTAACAATTTAGATGAATTATCGATTTACCGTTGTCTTTGTGTTACCAACAACTCGCGTTGGCACTTGTTTTGTTCTTTATTTAGTTTTTATGATTGTGTTTATTTTGGTGTGCATTGTAATTCTACTATACTTCTATATGTTGATATGTGTGTGCATGTGTATGGAGGGGGGAGAGTTGAGCTCCAACATGTTAGCTTTGAGTTGTAGAATGTTTTATGGTCTAGGTAGTCCATATACCTTGTTTATTGGGAAAGATGTTAGCCAAGCCCTAGAAAAGATGTATTTTGAAGAAAAAGACTTATCTGGGGATATTAAAGGTCTTGGTCCATTTCAATTAGATGCCCTACAATATTGGGAGTACAAATTTATGGGAAAATATGTCAAGGTTGATCAAATTAAGAAAACTACCCCCAAAGAAGAAGTCACTAGAGGTACATCTAATGATGAACCTCAAATACAAAAAAAATCAATTGAACAAAATGTAACAGATAGCGTTAAGCAAGCTAAAGCTATTCTAGAGCCAAAGGAAAATGGGGTTGAGGCAATATGTCTACCTTGCTTGATTTTGAGTTGATGAACACTATATTCTCCAATTTAACATTTCGCAATTTTTGTCATTGTTCAAATATATTGCATATTAAACTAATATTCTCACTTTCCATGAGTGTGATCTAGGTGGACATCGGTGGCCACCCACCTATTTCATCGGCTCAACATATAGTTTCCATTTTGGTAGTTTTTTCTACAGTTTTTCAGATCCCAAACTTTTGGGGTCATTTTGAGGTGCTTAATGATGTTTTTTTTATGTGGTAGTGCCTAATAGATCCCTGCTGGGATGTATTGAGTCATTCATAATGTTTACTCCTCGGCTAGACCTTTCCGATGAAGTATCAAGCACCCCAAACAGAGATTGTATGCAAAAGTTACACCCCAGGGAAGTTGACATATCAACTACCCCCATCGAGGCCCACAAACCTTTTGGTGTTTCATCTTCCGGGGTTAGGGTTTTGGATGTTTAGGGTTTTCTCATTTATGCTTTATGTTAAAAAAAGGCCTTGGGAGCCTCATTGTAATTGTCTTCTTGTGAATGTGTGTAGTTGTCACATCTCTTCTTAGAGACAAGCTACCACCATTCTAGCAAGTTCATTTCACTCTGTATTTTCTTTTATAGTCTCTACATATTTCAGTCTTTAATAGAAATTGACTATTGTTGTATCTCTATGTTTCTGTCTTATTTCCGTGTTTCATTTTGTTCCCTCATAAATTTGTATCATAGTGTCTCTTGAGTTAAAATGTATCCTTACTTATTAGCTCATTGATTTTTTTGTATTGTGTTGGATAATCTATGGCTAAAATAGACATCCAACATTTATTGGTTGTTGATGTTCTAGAATGTGTTGCCATCCATAGACCCAAAATGTGAGAAGTTGATAGGTCTTGTGATCTAGGGAATTCTTTAAATTTCCTTCAAACACTATAAAGTCTCTCAAATGAATAATTTGTTAAACTCGTATGATTAAATCCTTGATGGTTGATTTGAAATGTTGAACAATAAATGAAAGCAATTTATGCACTTACAAAATTGAATAGTGAATGTTTTCTTTTGTTATAAAAATTATTGTAACTTTATTGTAAAAGGTGATAGGATGGTATCGGGCTATAATTTATTTAGGTTAGCTTCGTGCATTTGGATTCCATTGTGGTTGCATAGATGTTGGAGTATTTGTGGTAACTACTCAAGTTGTTCCAATCAAAATGAACTGGCATGGATAGTTTATCAATTAATGATTAAAGCTTATTGCTTCCACTTGGTCCATTGAGTTGGATATCTAGACAAGATAAAATAAAGTGTCAGAATTGTTAATGGGCTAGCCTTGAAATATAAATTTACTATTCTATGCATTATAGGAGCCTAACACCCAAGTCCAATTAACTACCTTGGCATGTAGTAGTCATCTCACATTTTGATATTTGTATGCAACATATATAAACCTTAATGCCAACAACCATCAATGAGTGGGTGAGGTATTTCACTCTTTGGTATGACTCTAGGATGTCCAATGTCATTTTTGTCACAGTCCTCCCAAAGGGTATCCTTGAATTTGGAAGTTTTCTTAGTCAATAAGTAATACTTTCTCCATTGTGGTGCCACATATGTTCAATTCATGGCATATGTACTACTCTCTTATCATGCCTCCCCAAAAGGGTGTCCTTGACTATTGTTGCTTGACTTTTTGTTTTGACAACTTTCTTAGTCAACAAGTAATCCTTCCTCCATTGTAGCAACATATATGCTCAATTCATAGGATATGTACCATTCTAGCGTAAGCTAATCGCATTTGAATCTTGTTCTCATAGACTTGTGTGCAACTCTGCCCAATAGTCATTACATTATTTTCTTTGTCTCCTCTAGACTTCGACGAGGATTGAGTTTCTCATGTTCCTTGTTGCTTCAGTAATCCTTTGAGAAGTCAATCTCTTCTTTGTTTTTTTAAAAGGTTGATTCCTTAAGGGAGAGGAACTCCACCCAAGGGAGCACGAGAGGTTCAAATAAAATGAATTTAGATTCTATGAAGTTGTGTCTTCTCTTTAAGCTTTCTCTAGAGTTGAGCGAGTGTCAAGAAAACAACAAACAAACAAGTTAATACTTTGGGTGATTATGAATAGAAATGAATCCTTTTCATTAATGTCATCAATTCATTATCTATCATTGAATACCAACCTGATAATTCCACTATCAGAAAAAGGGTTGGTTTTGAACACCACAATTATTTGCAGTTGTCAGACCAGATGATGTGGACCAATAAGTCCTCCAATGGTGGTTGTGGATTGGGCTCAATTTGCTACGGCTTGTTCCTTCCTATTCTTGTTCCAACTCTTAGGTACGATAGAAAAAGAGTATCGGCCAACCTAAAATTGGTTTTCCCCTTTGAGTCTCAGTCTTCTTCACTTGAAGTATCTTTCTGCCTCAAAGTAGTAGTAGACAAAAGTGGATGGATTTCAATACTCACCCCCTACTACACCTATATATAAATTTCTCTCATAGTCAATCCTTTGTTTTCTTAAACACTAGTTGGATTGTTGACTCATGATTTTTCACCTACTTTAAGAGCTCGCAAAGACTTGTGAAGCTTGTATATATTTTATTAAAATATTAATAACTATAATAGGTGGGGTCCCCTAGGAGAAAACATCGGAATGATAAATTTCTAACATGACATTTTCTCTCGGCTTTTTGGCATACTATCAGTTTCAGTTTGAGGCATTATTTTAAATAAATGGTTTAAATGATTCCTAGCACCCTACAATATTTTATGAAAGAATATATATCTTCAAGATAATGGATGGTTTTAAAGAGACTTGCATGGGATCATGGTAAAGGCTTATACAAAACACTCGTTTGTATAGCTAGAAAGTGTGTTGTGTGGCAGTTTTAAATGGCATCAAACTGTGATGAAAATGACATTTGATACGTTGCAAAAGTACTTTGTTCTCTTCTCAACATTATGGTGTAGCAATGATAGGATTTCATCAAATACTTGGCATAGAAGCTCTCGACTCCCTTGAAATCACTTCAACACTTGTTGTCCCAATTCACTCAAGTTTAAGGGATGGAGTTTATGTCAAACACATCACATGCAACACCTAAAACCCTTCCTAATGAGTGGTTGTTCTGAATTTGTGTTGGTTGTTATGTTTATTTGCAGCAGCTGGTTGAGGTGTTTTGTCAAACACTTTGTGTGCAATGGATGTAGCATTCATTTAAGTGTATTTTCTGATGTATGTGGCCCGTATTTCTTCATGTAATATATAAGGAAAACACATGCAATGATAACCAAATAAACCAAAAGTTAATAACTATTAAAAACCATAAGATAGTACCTCAAATCCTTGCTTTATTTAATATGCACCTGGTTGTCCAACACATGGTAATTTCCAGACCTGATCCAAGGAATATAACAACTACAAAATAGGGTTGTAATGCTCTCAAAATGCAAAGAAATATCAAGATTAATCCTCCTCAAGGATCCCTTAATTATGGTTACCCAAAATGGTTGATATAATGCTCCAAAGTCAATTTTACCATAGCAAGAAATGTGCCCTCATGCTGAAATTCGCCCTACTGAAATGTGCACAATAAAAGCTTATGTAAAACCTTCAGGAAATGGCTGCAACTTGTAGATTTGATGATGGTTAACTCATATGTGAATATCCCATGGCTATAGATGACAAATCTACTCATAAATCATGGGATCTCAAACCCCCTAATGTGCCCTCCTTCATGAAATTCTCCCATCCATCAAAATAAATAAATATGGAGGTTGTAAACCTCCCACAAGTGCCAAAAGGTTCACCCTGATGATGGCCAAGAGTCCCCAATCGATATCTAGTCCAAACCCAACCTCCTAAGACCAAATTGAATCTCCCTTGGCTGAGTGGTGTGCCCTCTCTGCAGAAAACCCTCTATGATGTGTCCTCCTTCACAAATTGATGGCTAAAGTAATTTTGAACTGATGTAGAATGGCGAGGGAGGAATATTTCACCTCCTTGTCCAAGCCTGGTTTAGGAAAGGTGGGATATTTCACCACCGAGCTGATCTCTAGGGTTTGTTCAGTCAAAACCCTCAAAACCCCCAAGTATCATGGGCTCTCTAGCAAGAAGCTAGACATCAAAATGATAATCAACATAATGAGAGAATAGAGTACCCTATCTCTCTTTTACCCCCCCTGTTCACCTTTTACTCCAAGTGACTTTTACTTTATGTTTATTATTCTTTAATTAAATCACTTTATTAATTAATTGGCCTTTTTGCCTCTAAAAAGTGATTCATTCGTCCCTATGGCTTCTCCGACCACTGAAAGTCACTTCTCATCATCTAATCATGTAGTGCTCTTCCTCCTGATTCCCATGAGCTATTACACTAAGAGGTTTCTCCAAGTATTATGCCCAACATGACCTTCTTAGTGAAATTAATTAAAATATGACCCATAAAAACTCAAAATTATGGAAATCGACATAATGCAATGGAACCAAAGCCAAGTTGTGCAGAATGGATCCTGGTGATGAAATATGATGAACGATGCAAGTCGGGCCCAATTAAACCCCTCAATATCTCTTGAAATCGCTGTCACCCACATCTGGCTACTCTGGTAAGCATAACATTTTGTAACATAATAATGTCCAAAATTGGGGACATTACAATTCTCCCTGCTAGAATATTGCTTGTCCTCAAGCAGTAACTGAATCAATTTGTATGTAATACCAGGATCCCATATCCACCTATGTGATCTATTGTAAGCTCTCCTCAAGACATGGCCCCTCCGATTGCTCACCATACATGATACCCAAATGCTCCTCATGAGTAGAATTGTTGTGTGCACTCAATCCTCGGTCAATTCCCCACACAACCACTCTACTCGAATCTCGACCCCATCAAACTCTGGACTACCAAACACTACAATCTTGGGATCCCATATCAAGATGCAAACTGTAGTGCCCTATGAAGTATAGTCCTGTAAGATACCGACACTGTGAATCTTCTAGAGACCCCCAACCCACAGAACAAGTAGATACAATATCCATCCATCAAGGAGTCTCTCACATAAACCCATCTCCCAACTATCATCTTTGGCAGAAGCCAAACCCTCTGCCAACCAAGAAGATGATCTGTTAATATATATGATCCTCAACTAAGGAGATCCATCATGTCACAAAGCATATGTATCTTGACTTGCTCTCAAGTTCCACCAACAATGGAAGGAATCAATCATGCAAGTCTCTGCAGGCCCCTGTGAACTAACTCTCATCATATGCCCCTGTATACTCATGCAAACCTATGTATCCTCTTGCATCATCATATATCCAAGGTGTATTTCTCAGTCAACCTATATATGGATGTCATCCAATCCCGAAACACCAATGAAAGTGTCCTCATAACTTCTGCTCTAGAATCCCCAAGTGTATGTGTAAGACCAATTGTCTCAGAACCCCTCATGAATGGTGGTCCACGTGACACATAGATATCCCCCAATGTCTCTTGGTAACATCTCTCCATATCCATCAGCAATCATGGGTGTCCCTCACGCACCTCCATCAACTGGTGCTTCTCTACCAACCCACCAACATCCTCTGGTGAAGTAGCTGAAGTATACATCTGGCTCTCTACTGAGATAGATGTAGTGGATCCCCGACTAATCTCATCAAGGAGCTCCCCTAATATGGACCCTGATTCATGAAGGGTTGTTTGTGCACCTTCCAAGAATTCCCGTGTGCTTGCCAACTCATGAGTGAGTCGGTCCACCTCAATCTCCTTCTCCCTCAGTGCCCTATGATACATCTTGCCAACCTCCAATAGATAATCTCTATCCATCAACAACTGCTAGTAGTCAGCCCTCATCACTGTCACTCTCTCTCTCTGAGTGTATGGAAGTCATTAATGGAAAGACCCTCATCTGAACTATCATGTGCCATCGAGGCCCTCCAACAATAACCTACCACCAATGTTTTTGTATCATCAATGCATCTAGTGGTTTCCAGGATCATGTCCTCACCAACTCTCAACTTTCATGTCATGTGTCGTGACTTCTGATCAAAATCCTACTAAGGTGCTACCTCATGCCTCTCACTGTTAGTGTCAACAATGGAATCCCCAACAACACACTCCTTAAAAGATAAGGCATTGAACTGCTCATTCTCCACTGTGCTACTGAGTCCTCCTGTATACCATTGCACACCATCGCCAACAACTACCCTCATATGAATCACATTGTATCATGTATGAGCAGTTGTATCTTGTTGTGCGCTCACTCTGCTATGTCATCTGCACCTAGATCCCATACAAATGTGTCCAAACATGAGATATGGTCATCCCGACCAATAAGGAGTGTATCTTCATCATTGTAAACCGTTCCTAGAAGTGAGTATCCCAACAAGTTGTCGATCTCCAATACCTGATCTAATAATAGACTCCCTAAAAGAGGTGACTCGCTCTCCTCATACTGATAAGTATGCCTATAGTCAACTGGATCCAAGCCATGCCTCTCCTCATGGGTCTATAGTTCCATATGTCCCTTATGTTCAAATGCTACACAAGGCTCCTCAACCACCTCCAGAATGCTACTGATATCCTCTCGTGCCATGTGTATCATAAATGTCTGAGAAGGTAAGGACTGTGTCATGCTCAACCCCATGGGAGGAAAAGTAGTCCCCACGCATGACCTCATACCAAGTGCCAACACATCTGAATCCTCACACGTGTCACCATTATGATGAAGTGTTGAGTCCTCAACACTATCTGATAGGACTGCTAAAGCACATGTGATATCATCTTGTCCATCTAACTATCCCTTAGATGCGCAAGAGTCACTATCCTCATCATAATGCTTTAAATAGGCATCTATGCTTGCATCTTCATGCATCTCCTCATCCTCACTATCGTAGTGCACCTCAACAATATGCACCTTCCCTTTACCCCTGCATCTGTGATCTGGCTCCCAAGGCTCTTTGCAACTGTAGCAAAGTTCCCTGCTCCTAATGGGTGTAAGCTCAATTTGTTCTTTATTCCATCTACTGGCTGGTAGTGATGTATATACCTCCTTGCCTTCTTTGGCTCTATTTTCTTTTGCTATGTTGAACCAATAATTGATTTCTTCCATCTTTTTGACCCATTGTGTAACCTCATCTTTGCTCCACCTAGGATTTTTGATGGATACAAACTATTGGAATGTCACTTGAGCCTTGAATGTCTCACTAAGGGCTTGATATTCCTCATTACAATATAGGATCTCTTCAACAAAATCCGCAAAATCCATCTCTCCTCTAGATAATTAATGTATATCACAGGCTGGCGAAGGAAATTCGCTCTAATACCACTATAATGTTCCCAACCAAATCTGACGTAAAAATTAGATCTCCGTGGTTGAGGAATTTCGTCAAACACTTGGCATATAAGCTCCCAACTCCTTTGCAATCACTTCAACACTTGTTGTCCCAATTAAATCAAGTTTAAGGGATGAAGCTTATGACAAACACATCACATGCAACACCTAAAACCCTTCCTAATGAGTGTTTGTTATGAATTTGTGTTGGTTTTTATGTTAATTTGCAGCGGCTGGTTGAGGTGTTTTGTCAAACACTTTGTGTGCAGTGGTTGTAGCATTCATTTAAGTGTATTTTCTTATGTATGTGGCCCATATTTCTTCATGTAATATATAAGGAAAACACATGCAATGAAAACCAAATAAAATTGAAGCTAATAACTATTAAAAACCGTAAGATAGTACCTCAAATCCTTGCTTTATTTAATGTGCACTTGGTTGTCCAACACATAGTAATTTCTAGATCTGATCCAAGGAATATAACAGCTACAAAATAGGGTTGTAATGACCTCAAAATGCAAGGAAATATCAAGAGTAATCCTCCTCAAGGATCCCTTAATGATGTCTGCCCAAAATGGTTTATATAATGCTCCAAAATCAATTCTACCATACCAAGAAATGTGCCCTCGTGATGAAATTCGCCTTGCTAAAATATGCACAATAAACGTTGATGTAAAACCTTCAGGAAATGGCTGCAACTTGTAGATCTAATGATGGTTAACTCACATGTGAATATCACATGGTTGTAGATGACAAATCTGCTCATAAATCATGGGATCTCAAACCCCCAAACCCCCAATGTGCCCTCCTTCATGAAATTCGCCCAACCATCAAAATAAATAAATATGGAGGTTTTAAACCCCCCACAAGTGCCAAAAGGTTCGCCTTGATGATGGCCGAGAGTCCCCAATCGAGATCTGGTCCAACCCCAACCTCCTAAGACCAAATCAAATCTCCCTTGGCTGAGTGGTGTGCCCTCTCTGCAGAAAACCCTCTATGATGCATCCTTCTTCACAAACTGATGGCTAAAGTAGCTTTGAACTGATGTAGAATGGTGAGGGAGGAATATTTCACCTCCTTGGCCATGCTTGGATCAGGAAAGGTGGGATATTTCACCACCAAGCTTATCTCTAGGGTTTGTTCAGTCAAAACCCTCAAAACTCCCAAGTATCACGGGCTCTCTAGCAAGACGCCAGACATAAAAATGATAATCAACATAATGAGAGAGTAGAGGTCCCTATCTCTCTTTTATCCCCCATGTTCACCTTTTCCATCCAAGTGACTGTTACTTTATTTTTATTATTCTTTAATTAAATCACTTTATTAATTAATTGGCCTCTTTGCCTCTAAAAAGTGATTTATTCATCCCTATGGCTTCTCCGACCACTGAAAGTCACTTCTCATCATATAATCCTATAGTGCTCTTCCTAAGATATGCTAAGAGGTTTTTCCAAGTATTATTCCCAAAATGACCTTCTTAGTGAAATTAATTAAAATATGACCCATAATAACTCAAAATTACAAAAATCGTCGAAATGCAATGAAACCAAATCCAAGTCGTACATAATGGATCCTAATGATGAAATATGATGAAGGATGCAAGTCGGGCCCAATAAAACCCATCAATATCTCCTGAACTCGTTGCCACCCCCATTTGGCTACTCTGGTAAGCATAACACTCTGTAACATACTAATGTCCAAAAATGAGGACATTACAGGTCCCCTAGGAGAAAACACCAGAATGGTAAAGTTCTAACATGACATTTTCTCTCAGCATTTTGGAATACTATCAGTTTCAGTTTGAGCCATTATTTTAAATCAATGGTTTAAATGATTCCTAACATCCTACAATATTTTATGAAAGAATATATATCTTCAAGATAATGGATGGTTTTAAAGATACTTGTATGGGATCATGGTAAAGGATTATACAAAACACTTGTTTGTATAGCTAGCCAGTGTGATGTGTGGCAGTTTTAAATGGCATCAAGCTGTGATGAAAATGACATTTGATAAGTTGCAAAAGTACTTTGTTCTCTTCTCAACATTATGGTGTAGCATTGATAGGAAGCATTGGGAATGGTATCAAAAAGTTATTTATTTGCAAAAGGTTGTGATCTATGGCCTTTCTACATGGTTATACACCTAATGAATTAAAAGTTTAAAATTTCAAGGCTCATGCTTACCATGGTATTCAAAACTTGAAGTTTAGTGTGACATAAAGAGTTATATGGAGTTTTGATTTTGGGCTTAACATATATATGTTACAAAGAATATGCAAATAAGATAGATACAAGTTAAGATTCATTGTTATGTTAGACTTAGCACATTCATATGGATATGTGCGTTGCTATGGAATAAGTGGTTGATACAGTTAATGCACAACAAAGGTACGAGAATTGATACCATACGATTTGTTCATAACATTTGATATGGGTTGATATAAGTTAAAGTTTGTTGGGTTTGGCAATATTCATATGAATATGTGCATTGATATGACATATTTTGAATAGTTTATATGGGGTAGAATATCAACGTATGTGATTGATGAGTTGGTCATGCATTCAAGTCAAGAGGACGTGGGAATTAATTTTGTTRGTCCCACACTTTACCACCTTTGTTGGGTTAGGGTTCTCGTCATTTCATTTTGGTTTTCAACTGTGTCAGGGCAGTTGCACTTTCGCTTGAGAAACCGACCCTCCTGATCGTTGCTACAACCGTCTTGGCGCATAGAATTCGTATAGATTGACCACTGTGACAAGGTAAGTACTCACCAACTTTTCAGCATATTTTACAAGTGAATTTGTTATTAAATGAATTAGTTTTGGCTCTGGTTAGCTGGTAATAATTGTAAAAGTCTTTCTCTCTCCGTCTTTCGTTCATAAGAAATCGTTTGAAAGATAAATTGTTGGAGAAATTGGCTATTGTAGAATGCAATTCATGGGTTTTGAGTTTACAATGTGGTTTTTTGTCTTCTTGTAAACGAAAAGGTGGTAATCCAATTTATAGAACAACAACTAATCACAAGGTTCGATGTCCCTTCTGTTCTTGTTTTTGATAATGCAGTTTATTTTTCATCCACCTTATTAACAAAGTTTGCCCTAGACAAAGGAATCATAATTAGTGTTGGGCCCTGGTTATGGATTAAGGAGGAAATCGAAGAAAAAGGAAGAGAAAAGATGAAGTATGAATTGCGCGGAAAGCACATTGACAGAGAATGGGTCGAAGTGATCAAAGAAGCATAAAAGATGGAGAGAAGTAAGGGAAAACGAGCCATTATAAGAGAAGATCGAGGAAGACAGATCAACAAGGAAGATGGATCGTGGACAACTCGGAAAATGGAAAAAGCCACCAACAGATGCTTTGGAGCACCTTGTGGAGAAGAAGGAAAGACAGGCTAGCAAAGCCCTAAAATTACAGGTCAAGTGGACCCAGGGTTTTAGGCACCTAGGGTTTTTGGATCTAGGGTTTTGACACCTAGACGTTGTCACAAAATGTATAAATAGGGACCTATATGAGAGAAGAGGGGTTCGTCGTTCGTTGTTCATTTTAGATTGTTGTTCGTCATTGTGGGTCAAGAGAGGGATTATTGTTGATTGTGTGTAAGCATGTTCTTGGATTGTGAAATCTTTAGCTGGGTGTGAAGATCAACCCTGCAGCTGGGTGTGCAGGGAAAGGAGAGAAGGAGAGAGAAATCTACAAGCTAAGTGCACATATAGAACTATATGTTTTCACATAATATAAGAAGAAACACAATTATATGGATGTAGCCCTAGGGAGAACCACATATATCTTGTTGTTATGTGTGATTGATGTTGTGTTATTTTCCCTCTGTTATATTGTTGATGCATTGTTGTGATAGATCTGAGATATAACTTGTGAAGTAGGTTCAAGCTTGGTAGAGAATAAATAGATCCCTGTGTGTTGTTCTTTTGGATTCACTTGCATTTCCAATGGTTGTAGACACCTGTTTCCTGCAACTCCCTATTGCTACTTCGGGTGAGACTGTTGTTGTAGGAAAATCTCCCTGCGGACAGGTAGATTGCCTCAAAGAGCTAGACCCTAAACTCTAAGACAGAAAGTGCTTAACGTGGACACTAACTTCCTTTCAAATCTATACAAACTAATGCATGAGAAGGAAGGAGAACAAAAGTACCTCTTTATCGACGTTTGTCCCTGCACGCTCCGAGTCGAGCTCCAATCTTTCGCTCCTCGATGAGTCTTGTAAACAAACAAAGTACGACCACTTCCTACTCTATTGATATTAGCTTGAAAACAGATCTATCTATCAACGATAAGTTCATGTAAGATCAGACACAAACTAGAAAGAAACAGGCCAAGCATGTCATATTAATGAGAATAATGACATCAGTACTTACAATCGTAGATGTGAATGCGACAGCTTCGTCAAGTCCCCTTCGTCTAACCCTTACTCGAAAGATCCACGACTTGGATGATAACAACTTCACTGATCACTCTTCTTTATCTGACTGTATGTTTCCTATGAGATCATAGGTTTCATGCTAGCAATTCTTCCCCCTTTTCACCATCATAGAGCCTGCTTATATAGGTTAAGAGAGGCTTAACCTCTTGAGGTATCTTTAGGGTAGGTTGAGGAATTCCCTCCTCAGATCAAGGNGAAGAGTCGTTTTCACTATCAAACACTTGATAAGGAATGCCCTCAATCAATTTTGTTCTCAATCAAATCCAATATGATGCTACAACATTTCATAAATGCAAACTAATATGCAAACTAATCATTAAGATGTACTTTTGTCATTTGTATGAGAATGATAACCAATTCAATGCAAAATTTCTCTTGCCAACTACCCTTTCAGATCAAGGAGATTCAGACAAGAATATGTAGATTTCGCACAAACAACACACACGTTTGCAATCAAACAAGAGAAAGAAAACCAAAAACGCAATAGGAAGGAGAAAGAGATTGGATCAGATGACCTCAAAGAACCAAATGAGAAGAGTTACAGACTTCAAATGTCCTTCACTAGAGTTATCGCTCAATCGAATAGGAGAGAAGAAAGCAAGGGATCGATTTCAAGCTCTCAACAGCAAAAAACTCAAAAAGAATGAAGAAGGGAATAAAATATGAACAATAAGGTGTTTACTTCTCAGGAGGAAGCATGTCAAAGGTCAAAGGAAACATCATTGAATCACAAAACAGCTCAGCAAGTGAAGAAATAGGGTTTTTAACCTCAAAAATGCAATTTTTTGAAGGGATTTTGTGAAAACGGGGGTTGGCGCTCTAGTGTAAGGGACACCAGGGCATTATAAAGCTCTGTCCAACACTCTAAGGGAGCACTAGCACCCTTCTAACAAGGAAGGGGAGCGTTGGTGCCCAAAAACTCACAAAAATGTCTAAAAAACCTTAAAATTCAGTCAAATTTTGACAAACAAGCTGAGTGTGATGGAGTGAAGAGTCAATCAGCAAGTGAAATCAGATAGATGGGGTGAAAAAGGTTGGAAAACAATCAGGTAAGACAAGGTATTATGAGGAAAAATCAAAACTAAAAGTTTCGATTCGATTCCCCAGTAGAGTCGCCAGTTTTTGTTGTAGGAAAATCTCCCTGCGGACAGGTAGATTGCCTCAAAGAGCTAGACCCTAAACTCTAAGACAGAAAGTGCTTAACGTGGACACTAACTTCCTTTCAAATCTATACAAACTAATGCATGAGAAGGAAGGAGAACAAAAGTACCTCTTTATCGACGTTTGTCCCTGCACGCTCCGAGTCGAGCTCCAATCTTTCGCTCCTCGACGAGTCCTGTGGACAAACAAAGTACGGCCACTTCCTACTCTATTGATATTATCTTGAAAATAGATCTATCTATCAACGATAAGTTCATGTAAGATCAGACACAAACTAGAAAGAAACAGGCCAAGCAAATTATATTAATGAGGACAAAACATTGCTTATAGCCATCGATTGATTGCAGCAGCTCTGCCAAGTCCTCCTTGTCTACCCCTTGCTCAAAAGATCCATGATCCGAATGATGATAGATTCACCAATTGCTCCCTATGAGATCATATGTCTCTTGCTTCCAAAATATCTCTGTTCCAGCACCACTTATGAGATCATAAGTTTGGTGTGATTCTCTCTTTTCCAGTCCTCTTTCACCATTAGAAAGCTTGCTTATATAGCCTTGGAGAGGCTCAACAACTTGAGATATCCTTGGGGAATTTGAGGATTTGCCTCCTTCAATTGAGGATCTTCCCTAAGATCATGGCTGGACTAGGGATTCGAGCTCAACTGCCTTCCAATAATGAAAGGATCCTTCCCCCATTCATCTCAACAACTTAACCACTGCCCAGAATAGGTAGCACTCCCTCAAAAGGACCATCAGAGCGTTGTAGCTCTCCCTAGTAGGCTTTAGGGGGGCTCCAGCGCTTTCAAAATCTATAGCGCTCCCTCAAAAGGGCCAGGGGAGCTTTCTAACGCTCCCAAATAGTGTAAGGGGGAGCGTTGGCGCTCCCAGAAGAGGTATAGGGGAGCGCTCTCCTTCAAAAGCTCAGTTNCCCCAGCAACCCAGTGTGTTACACGTCAAAATTACTCACTTCAATAGTGTCACAAGTGTCCTCCTCATGTCGTTATAGGCACGACATAGGCATCATGGCAGCATGCTTCCTTGACACTTGCGATACTTGTGAGAAAAATGTGACACTTGCGACACTTGTAATGATGACACTTGTGACACTATTGAAGTGAGTAATTTTGACGTGTAACACACTGGGTTGCTGGGGGTTTTGGGCATGGGGGCCAGGATTCCTTTCGGTTTCCTGGAGCTAGGGAGTTGGACAGGCTGCTCCTAGCTGGCTAGGAGGTTAGTCAGTTTGGGCAGAGTTTGGTCAGTGCATCAGGCTAGGCAAGGCAGCAGGGAAAGGACAACCATATCGGCGGGAATTAGCATCAAAAGCAGGTATTTTATTATGAATTGTTGAGTTATTTTCATGCTATAGATAAATGTTAAATTCTTCTAAAATATTGTATGCTTAATTGAAGCTAAATGAATTATTTACGCACTCAAAGAAATTCTATGTTTGAAATTGAAATTCTATGTTAGAAATGTTATGTGTAGTTGTATGGATCTTATTAGGCTTGTTTATTTCTGGTCACTACATCAAAGATATGAATTGAAATAACTATAAGTCTAACTACTTAAATAAATCTATGGAATAGAAATTCTAACTACAACTACATAAAGGAAAATAAATGTGCAAGGTATGTTAGAGAGAGGGTGCCCTGCCTTTTCCAGCACACTTTGCAAAGAGACTATAGTGTTATTGGAGATTTGCAGTAAAATCATCCTTTAATTCTTTATCCAAGTGGAAAATTATAGAGAATGGTTTACAGTCTTTGCACATCAAGAGTTACAACCATAATCATTACTATCCAATTAAACCAACGACATATTACAATGTTGGTGGCTCTTTTATTTATAATTGCATTCTTCATACTATAGAAAGAAAATGTTACAACCACATAATCTCCCTCTCAACAAGAAGTTCATGTTGTTTGGAATTTTGTTGAGTTAATACAAGAGTAATTGCATCTTGTTGGCTCGATGATGAAGAAGGGGTGTCGTTTTTCCTGCAGGATCATTGCGGGAGACGTGGGAGACCAACTTGGCCATTTGTTCCACAAAATCAAATCATTTTTTTGGAAAAATAGAGTGGGTTGACCGTGGATTTGACTAGAGATCAACACCTTGCTTGATGGTTGTTGGGTTTGTTTGAGCAGCATGGAATCTCGACAATGTCATCCCAAATAAAACCCATATGCTCAATTTTTCCCTCATGAGGCACAAATATCCCAAACATTAAAGTACTACCTGATTTCCTATAGGTGGCAGTCGGTACCGAATTTCCTGTAGATGACACATGCTACCGAATTTTTGGTAGGTGACAACTGCTACTAGATTTCCTATAGAATGTTAGAAATATAGCTGGAGCTCCAAAAGTAATTAGGAAAACACAAAATTCATCCCGAGTAATCATTGAAACATGGAAAATCATCAAATTTAATAATCACGTGTCTCTCAAGCTCATATGAAAAAAAGTGGATAATATGTGGTGATGTAAATGATAAACAAATGAGAATGGAAGGTAAATGGGGTGATAGTAAACTTAAATGGTTATTGTAAACATGGTGAAACCAAGGCTCAACATCCCTCCCACACTAAAGTCTTTGCATGTCCACATGCAACAAAGATATGAATGAATGTTGTCTGGATCATAATGTTTAGTCTTTGTTTCCCTGTATGACATGATTTTTTCTTTCCTTCTTTTTCGGAACTCTTCTCTTTTTTCTTAATATGTATCTTTTATTTTTATCTCTTTTTTTCTTTTTACTTTAGTAAGGCAAGGAGGAACAAGATTTAACGAACCATGTTTTTTTCTCATTATGTATACAAGACAAGGGAAATTGGAATAATGTGTTTGATTTGGAATTTGACATACAATATAAGACTTGAGTGGGAAATGTCTATCTTACCCTGGAGTTCCTCCAAAGTTTAATGATTCCAAAGGAAAAAGGGTAATGGTGGATGGAAAAAATGTAACATCCCCACTATAATCCTTAGTTTAATTAATGCTTAATGTAGATATAATGTGTGGCTATGGCCAAAGCGATGTAATAAGTGAATTGTATTTCTATGTTTTAATAATAAAATGTGATGCCATCTACTAAGGGGACATGGATAGAGATGGGGGATAAATTAATACACAAGAGAGGGAAGGGTCTAGGATAATGGCCAAGAGGGGTCCAAGGGGGAATTACCCATGAATATTAATCTAACCCATTATCCTAAAATTGCTATTTGTATATGAACCTTCTAATTTGTTATTGAGTGTTCCCCAAACCAATCATTGAATACATGTAAGAGGGTAGGTGTGAGTGGTCACATCCCAAAGTTATTGGGCACATGGGGGTTGAGTAAAATCATCTTGGGGAAGTGTGTGAGTCGAGAAAAAAAGCCAAATGAGAGAAATTTATATGGTTTAGGACAACTATAGGAGAGAGTTATCCAATGAACTAAATGGTTCATGAAATGAAGCTTGTATGAGAAAGTTAAAGCCAAAATAGTAAGGGTAAAATTTTGGCACCAAAGTTACTTCTAGAGGGAATAACTCCATGCTCAGAAGTCCATTTGAGACATGGGAGAAGTAGATGGAAATATTGTGACCCATAGAATCTAGCAGTGGAGTCAAATTTTGGTTATGGGTACATGATAATGTGCAGGAAGAGAAATAAGACACCTATAGCATGCAAGGATAAATTGGGTAAAAAAACCTAAACTTCTTTGGACCATAACTTTCAGCTTGGAGCTCGGATTTGAACAAACAAATATTCTATGGAAATATATTGAGGAGTAGAAGACATCTGTAAATGAAAAATTTTAAATTGGGTGATACATTTTCTCAAAAAATAATAATTAGATTTTTGTAACAGTAAAAGAGTGGAAATTGTAGCATGTAAATGTTGTAACTTTTCACTCAGAACTCAGATTGAGGCATGAATATAGTTTTTGGATAGATATTTTAGAGAGGAATGCATCTAAGGAATCGTAATTTTATTTGGTGCATTATTTGCTCCATAAATTGATGAAGAAATAACATGTATTCCAATGGATGGAATGTTTTATGTTATGAATGTTTCTAACAATAATTATTGCATGCACATTTCTTGCAGAATTAGAGGTAAAAGAAAGAAACTTTGGTTCTTATATGAGGAATGGAGTTATGGAATATACCCAAGGATATTATAGCTATGAGGAAGAGGTTAGAGGTATGCATTTCAGCATGGGGAATGTTGAGACATAGTCAAATGGAAGAAGAGATAAGCAGGAGCATGTCACTATGAGAAGCCTACATAGAGAAGTGCAGAGCTATAAAGATGATTAAAATAGGATTATGAAGGTTCAGGAAGAGATACTTCAAAGTTTAAACATGTTTCATAAGCAAGTCAACAAGGACTTTGACACCAAACAAGCAACTAGTGCTAGACAAGTGTTAGCATCAAGATCCCATAGCAAAAGGGATGATCATGGAAATGATAGGCAGTCAAGAAGCATGAGAAGGCACCATCATTCTCCAAGAAAATACACTAGAAGAACTCATGCAAGTTCAATTCCATGGATCATCCCAAGTGTGTCTTGTGTTAGGAGGAAAAGGAGAAGGCATGAGGTAGATATCTTGCAAGGTGAGCTTAGGAAGATTAAGCCACCAACTTTCAATGGTGAGCACGGGAAAGGAGAAGAGGTCGAGACCTGGTTGTTGAAAATGAAGAAATATTTCCAGCTACATGATTACCCCTCATGGGTTGAAGTTATCATTGTCACCTACCACTTGCAAGGAAAGGAAACCATGTGGTGGGATCAACTTAAGAAAGCCAAGAACCTGGATGAGAAGAGGATCACATGGAGGTAGTTCAAAGGATATTTCCAAGAGAAATATTTGTTTGAGAATTACATCAAAAGAAAGATGAAGGATTTCTTTGAACTCAAGTTGGGAGCCATGACAATGGATGAATATGAGAAGCGGTTCTTTGAATTGTTGAAGTATGTTGACTTCATAAAGGATGAGAAGGTAAAAATCCAAAGGTTTCTAAGTGGGTTACCCTCCTTTTATAATGAAAAGATAAAATATGATAACCCTGAGACTTTGGAGGAGACCATAAGGAGAGAAAGGCATATTTATGAGTAGAGAAAAGAAAGGTCAGTGTTCCAAAAGGATTGGAATGACAAGATGAAAGGAAAAAGGGATCAAAGGAAGAAAGGTTTTAAGCCACCCTTTTTCAAAAACAACACCCAAGAAAATAAGTAAAGTCAAGTAGCCCAAAATGAGCACAAGACTGCAGATTCATTTGGAAAGAGACCAAGGCAACAACCTGTTCAATGTTGGGGATGTGAGGGAAATCACTTATATAGGGACTGCCCTCACAAAGGGGAAACAATGAAGATTGTCCACGACATTCAAGAGGCTGAAATAGTGGAATACATGAGAGGAAACATGCCAAGTATTTATGCAGACTTTGACAACAAACAAGTTGAATATCAATCCCCCATGGTCGAAGTGGAAGGTAATATTTATAACCATCCCATAGCAATTTTGATTGATTCTGGAGCTAGCCAAGTTACATAAATGTTAACATTGTTAAAATATTTCACTTGCAAAGGAGTAAGCATAAGAAATATTGGTTAGTTAAATTAGCCACAGGAGCTAAGAGAAAGATCAATCAGTTGATTAAAGATTTTCAAATAGACATGAATGGACTCAACACAAAGGTGGATGTAAACATCATACCATTGGATTCATGTGATTTTATAATTAACATGGATTGGATGGAAAAACACCATGATGTCCTACATTGTTACAATAATACAATCACATGTCTTGATGAGGAAGGGTAGCAAGGAAAGATTCAAGGAATTCCAAGAGTTGTAGTTGTTAGAGAGATTTCAAACATCCAGTTGAAGAAGAGTTTCAGGAAGGGATGTCATATTTTTTCATCCCATATGGAAGAGGAAGACAAATATAAAGTGGCAATAATTGAAGACCATCCATGCTTAAACGATTTTGAAGATGTTTTTAGATAAATCTTGGGATTTCCACCAAAGAGAGACATTCATTTCTCTATTGATTTGGTGCTAGGAGATGCCCCAGTTTCCAAGACACCTTACAGAATGGGCACACCAGAATTGAAAGTGTTTCATATGCAACTTGAAGAGTTGTTAAAGAAGGGGTATGTATTCCCAAGTGTGTCACATTAGGGATCCCTGATTCTTTTTGTTAAGAGGAAGTATGGAACCTTAAGGTTGTGTATTGATTTCAGACGACTTAATAAGGTCACCATAAAGAACAAATATATTTTTCCAAGAATTGATGATTTGTATGATCATATGAAAGGTGAAAGAATATTTTCGAATATTGATTTGAGATTAGGTTATCATAAAGTGAGAATAAAAGAAGATGACATTAGCAAGACAACATTCAGGACAAGATATGGGAATTATGAATTCACGGTAGTGCCATTTTGACTATCAAATGACCGAACAGTCTTTATGTATTTGATGAATGGAGTGTTTAGGGAGTACCTGGACAAGTTTGTAATTGTGTTCCTAGATGATATACTCATCTACTCTAAGCCATAAGAGAAACATGAGCAACATTTAAGAATGGTGTTGCAAGTTTTAAGAGAGCATAAATTGTATGCTAAGCTGAGAAAGTGCATCTTTTACCAAAAGAAGATTCATTACTTAGGGAATATAATTTCAACAGCGGGGATAGAATTTGATCCTAAGAATATAGAGGCCATTAAAGGATGGCCAGTGTCGAACAATGTGATAGAGGTTAGATCATTCAGGGGTCTTGTCAATTATTACCGAAGATTCATAAAAGGACTCTAAAAGATTGCAAGTCCAATCACTTCTTTGCAAAAGAAGGGAGTGAAATTTGAATGGACATCCAAGTGTGAAGAAATTTTTTAGCAATTGAAGGAAATTTTAACAAGTGCACCAATATTGAATATTATAGATCCATATGAATATTTTATTGTGTGCATTTATGCATGCAATGAAGGGATTGGTGGAGTCCTTAGTCAAAAAGATCATGGGATATGCTATGAATCCATAAAATTAAAAGAGCATGAAAGAAATTATGCTACCCATGATCTAGAGTTAGCAACGATTGTACATGCATTAAAAATGTGGAGACATTACCTCGTGGGGAAGAAATTCAAACTAAGGATAGACCATTGTGGTTTGAAGCATTTGTTTGGAAAACCAACACTAAATTTCAGACAAACTAGATGGATGGAATTTTTGAGTGAATATGACTTTGAAATTAAACATATAAATGGAAAGGAAAATCAAGTGGTTGATGCACTCAATAGGAGAGGTCATGAAGTGCATATTGCAGTTGTTATCATGTACAATACTAATATGAAAGATCAAATAATTGCAGCAGCAAATTCATATCAGCATTATCTAAAAGTAAAAGAGATATTACAACAAGGTAATTTCCAGCAGAAATTTAATTCTTATGAGCTGAAAGAAGATGGAGTTCTCACCTATAAGGGCAAGGTATATGTGTCGAATTCTAGTGAGATGAAAAATGTAGTTCTAAAGGAAATGCATAATGTGTCATATGTCGGGAACCCAAGATATCATAAGACAATTGTAGCTTTGAGAAGCCAATACTTCTGGCCATGAATAAAAAAGGAAGTGGATAATTATATAGTTAGATGTCTAGAATGCCAAAAAGTGAAGACTGGACATAGACATCCATCAGGTTTTCTATAGCCATTGCCCATTCTAGAATGGAAGTGTGAATCTTTCATGGTTGAATTTATTACAAAGTTTCCCAGAATAGTGAAGCAACATGATTCCATCATGGTGGTGGTGGATAAATTGATGAAGAAAACACATTTTATTCCAGTAAAAACTACACACGAGGTAACAAATATTGAAGAAATGTGTATGAAAGAAGTTGCTAGGATACATGGGGTACCTAAGGCAATAGTTTTAGATAAAGATCCAAAGTTTAGTTCCAATTTTTGGAATGGTTTGTTCAAAGGATTTGGGACAAATTTAAATCTCAGTACAATGTATCATCCAGAGTCAGATGGACAAACAAAGAGGACCAACAAAATAATTGAGGACATGCTCAAAATGTATGTGATAGATCAACCATCAAAATGGGAGGATTATATCCACTTCGTATAATTTGCTTGTAATAATGGATATCAAGCCTCATTGAAAATGGGTCCATTTGAAACATTGTATGGCAGAAAATGTAACACACTAGTAAGTTGAGATAATCCATAAGACAAACAGTTGTTGGGCCAAAATTGTTGAAGGAAATGGAAGATTAGATGGCAAAAATAAAGAAAAAATTAAAGGATGCCCATGATAGGCAGAAAATATATGCAGACAAGAATAGAGTGTTTAGATATTTTTAAGTGGGTGAACATGTGTTTTTAAAATTCAAGGTAAAGAGAAGTTCTCTAATATTAGGAAGTTTCCCAAAGATGGTTGCAAGATATTGTGGGCCTTTTTAAATATTAAAAAAGATAGGGTCAGTTGCATATGTGATAGCATTTCTTGCATCCATGAGAATGCATAAGGTATTGCATGTGTCATTATTAAATAAATATGTGTCTAACCCTAACCACATAATTTATTGGAATGTGATCCAAGTGGAGCACGAAGGGGTTTTCCGGGTGGAACCAGTACGCATCCTAGACTGGAAAGTCAAAGTGCTCAGGAACAAGGCCACTGGGTTAGTAAATGTTCAATGGACCTATTATAGTCCTGAAGATGATACATGGGAGCATGAAGAAAACATGCGGGAGGAATACCCATAAATTTTTTACAATTTTGAATAAAACAGAATGCAAGACTCCATTTTGAGCAGCTAGAGTTCTGAAACCGCATCTCGGAGTCCTAGCCAATTACGTCGGGGACCTTGAAAAAATAATGGTTCATTCCTTGGGTTATCCTTGATAAATGGATGGTACATCCCTTGGGTTATCCCTAATAAACGAATGGTGCATTCCTTGGGTCAGCGAGTTGGGAGGAACATGAGATTATGGTTGGAACTATTGTTGGAGTTGTAAAATTGCAGAATTTTTATTTTCTAAGTATTGTGATGTAAATTTGCATATATGTATATCGGTGTAGTTTTCATCAAGGATGACACACAATTTTAGGGAAGGGGGAATGTAACATCCCCACTATAATCCTCAGTTTAATTAATCCTTACTATAGATATAATGTGTGGCTACGAACAAAGCGATGTAATATGTGAATTGTATTTCTATGTTTTAATAATAATATGTGATGCCAACTGCTAAGGGGACATGGACAGAGATGGGGAGTGAATTAATCCACAAGAGAGAGGAGGGTCTAGTATAATTGCCAAGAGGGCTCCAAGGGGGAATCACCCATGAATATTAATAGAACCCATTATCCTAAAATTGTTATTTGTATATGAACCTTCTAATTTTTTATTAAGTGTTCCCAAAGCCAATCATTGAAAACATGTAATAAGGTGAGTGTGAGTGGTCACATCCCAAAGTTATTAGGCGCATGGGGGTTGAGTACAATCATCTTAGGGAAGTGTGTGATTCAAGAAAGCAAGACAAAGGAGAGAAATTTGTATGGGTTAGGACAACAATTTTTACACATTGAGTTTTTGTGCATGAGGAGAAGGAAGAGAGCAAGAAAGAGATATTGGAGATGGTGCAACCATGGAGGGATAATTTTAGAGAAATCTAGAGCATATTGGAGTGTATTTGGAGATGGAAACTGAAGAATCAGGTTGCTAGGCCTAAAGAGTGAACTCCTGGGCAAGTTGCACTAAAACAACAAGTGTTTGCTATTGTTTGTTGGTAGTCTTTCCTAGCAGTGAGTTCCCTTGAGTTCTCGATTGAGAGATTCCTAGATAAATGTGCCAAAGAAGCCCTGATAAACGAATGGGATGCTCAAGGGACTGAGATCAGTGAAGGGTTGGGTAGGTCAAGAGGAACAGAACTGGTAGAAAATTGGGATATTTGTAGTAGAAAGATACCAGTGGGCTATGAGTTTTATGAGTTGTGAGTGGGTTGTGAGAGACCACCCTCTTTTGTGGATTACTAGCCTCAACTTAGGGGTGACTGAATGTTGATATTGGAGCATCCAGTCTATGGTTACGTGGAACGTTCGTCCCAAGCAATTGGTTGCACAACTATTGTGAAAAGATAAGTGTTTTATCTTGTTTATATTGTATTATGAATTTTAATTGTTGTGCATGAACTTTGAGTATGAGAACAGATTTTATATGCTGCTATAATGAATTTTATTAGATGCATTCATGTCTATTTTAGTATGTTGTATATGCATCAATGTAATGGCAACAAACAATAGTTAAATATTTTTTTAATTCGTAGTTGAAAGCTACAGGAAATCAATTGATTGTAAAAGAATTAAATTAGTTAACACAAATTTCATTTTTATGAGTATTACACACTGTAATGTCCCTCGGTTGGGCTAGGGGACATTACAAAAAATAATCAAGGGAGGTTAGATGGAATGTGAAAGGGCTAAGGAAGTGAAATGTGAAGGGAAAGATCTTCGAGAGTTCAATGTCCATCAATTCCAAAGTTGGATGATTGCATAGAAATTGAGATTTCTTACCCAACTACCTTTGTTGATACATGATGATCTGAGAGAGCCACACACTAAATCTTTCACTACATGAAAAAAAGAATTTGTCGAAGATCATTGAAGGAACTTGGATTGTAAAACTATGAATTATCGTAGGAAACAACGAATGAGCTACCGGAAATATGAAAATGATGATCTTTTATAGGGAAGATTGTATATTCTTTATGGATGTATGAAATAAGTTTGTTGATGCTGAATTTTGAACTCTTAAGAGGAGGGGTTGATCCCTTGAAAAAATGTAAATGAAGTGGGAAAAATCGATTGTTTTATGGATGAATAAACATAGGCAATTGTCTCAAGCTTTGTAATAAGATAGTCTTATGTAAGGCTGAAACAATATCACTTAGACTTTCTCTTTTTGAAACAATCTTGCCTGCTTAGTCCAACAATCGATATGCTCCTTTTATTTGCAAAGGAAATCAAAAGGATATAATAGTTGTACATAATATGAAACCATAGGGTCTTCAAGTGTTTCAAACCTATGGTACAATTTTTGTCATGTGAATGAATGTGTTGAAGTCGAACATGAGAAAAAAATGTTGGATTATCAGCCATTGATGTATATCATTAACCAATGCAAGACAACTCACCATTGATGACAATGAGTGTCAAGGTACCATAGTACACTTTGACAGGTACAAATTAATTAGTTGAAGTCGAGTCACCTGCAAAGTCTGAAAATCAGGAGACGATGGTGCATTCCCACTATTGCCAACGAGGAAACCTGCCATTAATGCATGCAAGATCCAAGGTACTATAAAAATCTCTAGTCTCAAACCTAGATAATGTGTTGAGGTCGATGTAACAAGAGTTGTTAGAAGGAGGTCCTTAATGAATCCCACATCATCTAACGCAAGCATAGAAAAAATGATTTTCAAGGACCATAATTTGAAAAACTGAATCAACATGATGCACAAATGTGAACTCTGCTCACTGGAAATCAGGTTTTCAAACAGAATCCATGCATGGCTATGACAAAGGATTGGTTTTCACAACTAGGCTTATTTTTATCTTTACTTTTTCCTTTTTATATTTACTTTTATTTTTTTCTCTTGTTTTATATTAAGGAAAATGGAAGAAGAAATCAAGAAGGAGTAGGAGTGGGAAGGTTTCCCTCCTCACTTCCACTTCCATCTCATTTTTCCGAAGTGCATATGCAATAAACTGATCTTTGTACATTAATTTGTGATACAACCTTAAGTTGTGACCATTTACTAAAAAGGAGACTTTATCTTCATCAATTGTCTTAATCAGGATTGACCCATTCTTAAAACTTGTTTTTGTTTCATAAGGCCCCAACCAATGGGTGGAAATATTTCCCTTGAAATTTTTAAACTTGGAATCGAAAAGGAGAGCCTCGTCACCTAATTTGAATTTCTTCTTTCTGATGCATTTATCATGTCATCTCTTTATTTGCTACTAAACAAGGGCAGTCTTATGAGTGGTATCATGTATGATCTCATCTAATTCATTGAGGTGTAATATCCTTTATTGTTGTGCATCTGAAAGGTTCATTCCAAACTGATTTTTTGTACTGAAATTTTTTATTTTAAATTCTATAGGGACAAGGACTTGTTTTTTGTAAACCAACATGTAGGGTGTGAATTCAGTAGTGTTCCTCCAAGTAATTTTGTATGCCTACAATGCTTCAGGCATCCAATATTCCCAGTCTCTCCCATTCTCTGATAACTATCACAACTTTTCAGGTACTTCATGGCGTCCTTGAAAAGGTTGGGCCAAAAGTACCCTAGATGCAATACCTTATAGGTTGTTCTTTTGTTGGCGAAGTCCCCCCCACAAGGCTCATCATGGCATGCCTTGAAGATATTAAACATTTCATCTTCTCAGACACACCTTCGAATGATGAGATTTGGTCCGGTGTGGAAAAGATCACCACTAACCCATGAGTAGGTAGTACTTAACTTGATAATCTTTTGTTTCTCCCTAGATGACAAGTGTTGAGGTATCCTTCTAGTAGCCAAATAGATGGCAATATCTATAAACCACGGAGAGTGAGTGGATACAACAAAAAAATATTCTTCCAGAAAGATATCATCTACAAGAGTGATTTCACCTTTGTTATGTATTCTAGAAAGGAAATATGCAGCTATATTTTCCTTACCAGGTCAATCCATAATGGTGATATTGAGTTCCTGTAGCAACAAGAGCCATCAAGTAATTCTACCATTAGTGATTGTTTTGTTCATTAAATAGAAAATGGCAAAGTGATTAGTGTGAATGAATACTTCATAACCAGTAATATAATGCCTAAACTTGTTTATTGCATGAACAATTGCTAAGAACTATTTTTCAATTATAGTGTAATTAAGTTCAACAGGTGTGAGTTTCTTACCAACAAAGTAGATGGCATAATGGGACTGGTTTTCTTTCTGCCCTAAGACATCTCCAAGAGTTGTAACAGAGGCATCTCTAGAGATGTAAAATGGAAGAGACCAATTTGGTCCCCTCATAATGGGTGCAGCAGAAGTATTTTCTTTTAAAGTCTCAAATGCATGTTGACATTGATCATTCCAAGAAAATTCAGCATCTTTAGAAAGTAACTTAAACAATGGTGCAACAACATTTGTCAAATTCTCTATAAATATTCTATAATACCCAACAAATCCAAGAAAATGTCTTACCTCTTTCCCAATGTTAGGCACTAGGATTTTTAAAAGCACTTCTATTTTTGTTAGATCTACATCAATCCCTACAGAAGAGATAACATGTCCAAGAAAAACACCTTTGGTTAGCAACATGTAACATTTTTCATGACTTAAAGAAAGGTTGGTTGTTGGCATCTGATTAATACTTTTCTAAGGTTCTCTAATACTCCCTTAAATGAGTCATTGTAGATAGTAAAGTTGTCCATGTACACCTCAACGTAGTCATGGATTAAGTTTGAAAAGATTCCTAACACTTTTCTTTGGAATGTGGCTAGAGTATTACATAATCCTAAGGGTAACACTCGGTAAGCGAATGTCCCCCACGGGCACACGAATGTAGTTTTATCTTGGTCTTCTGGTGCAATCTGTATTTGATTATAGCCACTAAAACTGTCCAAAAATGAAAAATACTTCTTTCCCGGTAGGGTATCTAGAACTTGCTCGATGAAAGGAAGAGGGAAATAGTTCTTCATGGTGGCTTTGTTTAGCTCTCATAAATCCACACAAATTATCCATTTATTATTCCTTTTGGGGACTAATACGAGAGTTGAGACCCATCTATTGTCAGAAATTGGATAGATGAACTTGGCATCATGAAGTTTTTGTAATTCATCTTTAAATACTTCTTTAATGGATGGGTTCATATGCCTCTAGGGATTATTGATAGGATGGGCATTACTTTGAGTATGAATATGATGAGAGCAAGTGTTAGGGTGTATAAGTTTCATATCATGGTAGTCCCATGCGAAAGCTTTTTATTGTTCTTGTAAAACTTGGATTAAATTTTCCTATTGAGATTGAGTAAACTAAAAAATTATGTGCAAAAATTTACCTTTGTTGATCTCAACATGCATGTTGTAGAACTTTGTTTTTTGCGTGGTGGATGCTACGGTATTACAAAATGAAGATAGGGTTGTTATATCACTAGTTTTATGTACATTAGTTTCAAAAATCTGATCTAATCGAAGAGAAAAAAAATCATAGTTCTATGTAAAATCTAAATTGCAGATAAAAGTGTTGATTTGGTTTTCCTATATATCACCTTTAAAGTTCATTACCTGATCTAATGTAAAGAATGGCTCTACAAATTTCTCGTCACTGAATTCATTATCATACCAAAAAATATTTTCCAACTCAATGAGAGGTTTTGTCAGTGGTGAAATCCTTACTTTGACACCTAGGTATATGGTGAGCTAGTGATTTCCTTACTGCAAATCAGATTAGCAACTCACAAAAAAAAAATTACATTGCTAGAATATTGAACTCAAATAAATCTAGCGGAAGAAAAAACTAGAAACAAAATCATGCACACATAAACACTAATATTTTTGGGTAGACACCCCAGGAAAAACCCCAGAGGGAAAACCAGTGTTGAGATGATTTTATTATGATAAAATCAGGGTTCTCGTAACAGGGATAATGGACCACTGAGAGAAATACAACTGAAGACAAACCTGGAAAATTCTGATATGTTGTATGACCCAAATCTAGCATGCTTTTTGAGGTGCTCATGCCTTTCCTTAAGTAAAACTGCATATACACACCTGTCTCCACCAATGCACGCATAGAAGACCTCAAGGACTGTACAAAAAAATTCATACAACTCGACCCTTTCCTGTTTCTTCGTTCAATTGAAACTCACTTTTGGTTACCTCTATTCTCTCTTCTCCTCCATCTGATCTCTATACGGAATTCCTTCTCCACCTATCCAAGATCTCCTTGAATCACAGTCCTTTGTAATCCAACTGTGTCTCACACACAATTTTCTTCCTCCTTCACCCTAGCCTTTCTTTTATAATCTTGAGTTATAACCTAACCCTAATCTCTAAATTGATTGACGATTGATATTAATTCTCACCTCACTTGAGATCAATGGCTAAGATTAAATGCTAATTACTTTTAGAATTTCCTTAAATAACTCAATTAATTAATAAAAGCACTTTACTTTAATTATTCCTTTAATTAAAGTAAAGTCTCAAGGTAGAAGGTATCTTTACTCTGACACCTAGGTATCTTGTTATCTAGTGATTTCCTTACTCAAAATCAAATTAGAAACTCACAAAAAAAATACATTGTTGGAATATTCAACTCAAATAAATCTAGTGGAAGAAAAAACTTGAAACCAAATCATGCACACATAAACACCAATATTTTTTGGTAGATACCCCTGGAAAAACCCCAAAGGGAAAACCAGTGCTAAGATGATTTTATTATCATAAAATCAGATCTCACATAATAGGAATAATGGCCCATTAAGAGAAATACAAATGCAGACAAACCTGACAGAGTATGATTTGTTGTACCACCCAGATCTGGCATATTTTTTGAGGTGTAAGCGCCTTTCCTTAAGTAAAATTTTGTATTCACGCATGTCTCCACTGACACTCGTGTACATGACCTCAAGGACTATACGGTAAACTCTATATGGCTTGACCCTTTCTTATGGATTCGCTCTATTAAAACCCACTTGTGACTACCTCTTCTCTCTCTTCTCCTTGACCTGGTATCTAGATGGAAGTCCTTCTCCACTTATCCAATATCTCATTGAATCATAGTCCTTTGTGATCCAATTGTGTCTCACACACAAGTGTCTTCCTCCTTCACCCTAGCCTTGCTTTTATAATCTTGATTTATGACCTAACCCTAATCTCTAAAGTGATTGACAGATGAGATTACTTCTCATGTCACTTGAGATCAATGGCTAAGATTAAATGCTAATTACTTTTATCATTTCCTTAAATAAATCAATTAATTAATAAAATCACTTTACTTTAATAATTCCTTCAATTAAAGTAAAGTCTCAAGGTAGAAGGATTTGGACGATTTCCACACATCTATACACATAGACTTGTGAAAAAATACTAGTCTGATGTTACCATGCATCAACAATAATGTCACTTGTTCCGATGAATCCCCATATGAAATAAACATGTTTCTAGATCTACAACCTATAAAGGTGTCTCTGGTAGCAAGCCATGGCCTACCGAGGATCATGGGATGTCCTCCCGAAGGAGACTTGGGATGCAATACCATGAAGTCTATGGGGTACTCCTATGAATCTAGAGAGACAATAACATCTTCTAATACTCCCTCTGGTTTTATCTTGGATCTATCAGCTAGTTCAAGGATGGTGGGAGTTAGACGAAGGTTAGGAAAATTCAATTGCTCCATGGTTCATATTGTCATGATGTTAATGGCTTCTCCAAGTTCAATTAAGGTATTCATAACATATTTCCCATTAATTTATAGAGAGACAATGGGGTTACGAGGATCTACATATTTATCTACAAAGATATGTCCACACATCAAGTTTGTATATTTTCCAATAAATTGAATGGTGAGTGTTCCATTCTTCTTTCTTCCTAACTTATTTAAGCATAATTCCTTTACTGTTTTTACGTATATACGTATATATTTAAGAGCTTGTAGCAAAGGGAATTTAATGCAAACATTTTTTAGTTCAGTGATTAATCCATACTCAGAGTGAGCTACAGGTTTATTTAGGCTTAACCTCTCCGGATAGGGAGGTTCTTTGGAGGAAAGGGGTTGCTTTGAATCAATAATTTTTTTCTTATTTATGATTGGAGTGTCATCATTATTTGTCTCATTGGTAGTTTCCACCTTTCATTATTCTTCAATGATGATAGGAGATTGATTTTGAAGCACTTTTCGCGATCACAAGTGGATGTTCTCCAGTCCTACTAGTGTGACCAGATAGTTGGGAAAGGGTGGTAGTTTGGTGCCAAAAGAAGTCTAAGATGCCTTGTTATTGGGATTAGGAACATGCTACACAAGGATATATGTAGGCCTAGAAGGTTGGTTGGATGGAAGTTGCAATTGTTGGGGTTGAACAATCTGTTTTGGAGCTTGTGTTGGATAAGGCTGTGAAGGAAATTATGTTGGAAATTGTGAATATTGTTGAGTTTGCGTGGGATAGGAATCAGAAGGAATAATCCCATAGCTAGGTCCTTTCCATCCTTGCTTCCAAGGACGATTTTGTTGTTGGGTCCATGATTTCCATGGCATTGTGGGATTCCAAGGTGAATATTGTTGTCCAGAGTAATATGAAGAATTTGAAAATGCAGGATCTGATGACATACCTGGTAGATGAGGTTGCCACATATTCTTTGGTGCCAAGGTACATAGTTTTTATTATGTCTTGTTCCCTCCTTTGTATATTTATTTTATTCTAGGTAAAGAAGGAAAGTGTTATGTCGAGTGTTCACCTATACAAATAGAACATATCTCAATGTTATTCAAGGGGCACTCTTTTAACGAATGTCTTTTCCTGCACCTTGGGAAAAATATAGACAATGTTACATTTTGTTCCTCTTAATTTTTCTTAATTTTCAAAGTATCAAGCTGCAAACTGAGGGTGCCAAGAGTGTCAGTCTTGAATTTTTCGAATAAATTTCCTAAATCTGCCCCTAGTTCCACCACTACTAGATGTAGATTAAGAAATTTTGGAAAAAGAATCATGAGGTCCCTTACGATATATTGCTTGTCTTTGCAAGTACTTCCTGCACATTTTAGAGATTCTATCAAAAGATAACTAGGAAATATCCCCAAACCCCATCAAATTATATACATTCATTGAGTCATTTGAAATACCTATTACAAAAATGGTCTTAATAGTTTATGTATTCAATTTATTATGTTTATATCTTTGAATATTATACTGGAATGTTTCTAGGTAGTACTCTAAGATCTTATATTCCTTTTGTGTCATCCTAAAAATTTCTTCCCTTAGGTCCCTGGCCTTACAATACTCTTGGTATTTTCTAAGAAAAATAGTTCTCATCTCATCCCCTCATCTCATCCCAAGTTTTGATAGTATTCTCTCCCATCCCCATAAACTAGTGCAGGGCTGATTCTTTGAGGGTGGCAAGGAATAATTTTAATTTTTGAGTATCATTACAATAATCATAACTTATGCATAAAATATTAAATTCGAAAATAAAAACATCGGGGTCTTCGGTCACCATACCATGGAAATTGGGTAGCATGGATGGTGGAATGTTTTTCATTTGTACATTTGTTATAGGTGTTGGAATACTGAGAGAGGGGGTGAATCAATATGAGCACTTTATACCACTTTTAACCACAATATATATTCTTTCACTTTATCAACAATGTTCAACAGTTTATCATCAATGTATCATCTATGATTGCATTCAATATATATATCATAAGAAACATCACATCAAGAAAACAATACACCAGTACTTGCATGGAAACCCAAATGGGAGAAAACCACGAAATGCTTTCTTACATATATCAAGAATTCATTCATAGGAAGCACCAACTTCCAAACTCTCCAGCTGCAACTGGAAGAAGGCTCCAACCTGAAGGAAGCTACAACTCCCTGAATTCTCTAGATCCAACCAGAAGGATGCTACAACCCCTTGGGTTCTCTGGCTCCAACTGGAAGGTGACTACAACCACCTAGTTCCCGAGCTCCAACTCCTTGATTCTCTGGCTCCAACCGGAAGGAGGATATAGCCCCCTTTCCTTGCCCCGTCATGTCAGCCTAAAGTATAAGTGTAGACCAATTGTCACTACCACAATCACTGCCACTGTCACTGCCATTGTCTCTGCCATTGTCACATCAACTTGTAACATGTCAACCTGTCACTATATCCAACCTGTCACTGTCAACTTGTCCAACATGTCATTGTCATCGATACTCAACCAGATCCTGTCACATGGATCATACACCAAGGACACCTCTCAAATAGATTTCCAACATCACCAACACATGCTTCTACCAAGAATGTACCAAGATCACTAATATGCCATCACAAGATATGTGTCTCAACCATGTACCAAAGCATGTACCAAACCATCAACATGTACCATACCAAGCATTGACCATGTACCACAACCTATACCACAACAAGTGCATCAAACATGCACCAACACATGTACCATACCATGTACCAACCATGCACATAAACCATGTATATCAACCTGTAACACAACCAGTGCATCAACCACGCACTGAACCTCCACCAATATGTCAATGTCACCAAGATGTGTCTAAAGCACTATGCCAACATCAAGTGTCCAACATGAACCTCAATCATGTGCTAAACCAAGAACCAAGCTATGCCACAACAAGTATTATACCAATATCAACAAGACATGCATCCAATAATGTACCTCGAACCATGTGCCTCAACCATATACCATATCACTCATGATATGTCTCAATCATGCCATACACCATAACATCAACAACATGTAACCCTCAAAAAATGCATATAAACATACATGTAACTTTGTAACAGACTTGATGTATGTGATCACGTACTTGCAGACCTTCCTCAACTTCAGCAACAAGAGAATAGCATCTTCATCAAATTTTACCTTAGTCTTACAGGACTAGTTTTTGGATTAGTCACAAACCATAAATTTCAAAAAGAATAAATATGTACATGTAATGAATAAAGGTCTAAAAATTATACACAATATTCTTCAATATCTTTTCTGCAATTCCTCCAGGTTCCCCTACTTGAAACTTCCCAGAAAAGGAGTTATAGAAAAAATGGCATACCTTTTTGAATTCTAGCTTATTCTAAAGAGTGAACTTGTAGAGCATGTCATGTGTGGAATATTTGATATCTAGATCTGAAAATAAGACACAAAATACTAAGGAATATACTATATCTAATGCATTTGGTTTCATTGAATTTTGATCTTCTATGAATAAGTTATTACCTTTTTACCCGAAACACATGTTTGAGACTAGTCCAGGACTAGCCAAAAAACATATCTTCCACAGAGTGTATCTCCCAAGATACAACAACCCAGAAGCTGAAATTTATACCAAAGGTACCTTGATATGTTTCCTAAAATCCCTCTAGGTTTCATTATCTGAATCATTCTAGAAAACAAGTTATAGCGAAAATGGTAAGATGACCTATAAATAACATACCTTAGAACACATCCTCACAAGACTTCATCCTCCCTTGCAATTTCGACCTTATTTACTTCATATTCCCTCTGAAAAAATGCCTCGGATATCCTTGTTTACCTTAGATAATAATCACTTGATCAATTATATAGATATTCAATGAATTTGTGTGTATAAATCATGTGCTTATGAGAGACTTCTTGAGGTGTATTTATACCTTTTCTATGTAACCTCTTTCCTTAACTTTAAGACCTCTTTCCTTAACTTTAGGGCTTCTTGAACTTTCTTGTTACAACCAATTTACCCTTTCATTAAAGACTTGTAACCAACTAGGGGCTTCTTGACCATTCTTCAGGGCTTCCAACTTCACAAATCCATATATCCCTAACCGTGATGAACCACGTGGTGTTCCACATATCAACGGAAACGACACAATGAGTACTATCCATCTATGAGTTTATTACCTACATTTACATTGTCCTTCATTTCCAAAAATCTCATTCAATTTTGGGTACCATAACCACACCTTTGGGGCTTCATGTATATTTCATCAAATGTATCCATCACATATGTTGGCATCAACTAACTCACAATCAATATTGATCATACATATGATAACCAACTATATAACGATCTTGTCCACATTTTTGGGGCTTCCATAGTTCTCCAAGGCTTGACATCAATATCCAATATCACTCTCCAAGGGTTGACATCAATGACAACCAACTGTCCAAACCAATTGTCTAACAATAGGGTCCATTATAGGGAACCCAAAGGTTACCTCTCCTTCTACATTACCTTCATCATTTGTGTTTAGGTGGACTTCTCCTTTTCCTTATGCCATGTTTTTACCCCAACCCATAATAGACTGTACTTTATTTTCAATGGAGATTATGGCTCCCATATTAGATTGATTTTTCTTCGTTTGGTTGCTTGTTGGTCTTCCCAATTAGAGTTTCTTGAGCTGTAGGATCTGCAAAAATGTGTTTTGAAGTTGCACTTGGTGTAGATCCTTGTCCTTCAGGGTTATCCACGAATGATTTTTCTTTAGGTTCTAGTATAACCATTTTTCTTCTCCCCGTGTGCCTCCCTCTTGTAGATGTCCCTGCCAGCATGATATTATGTGGGGGGTTTCTTGTAGAACTACTAGATGAAGCTACTAGAGAAACTAAAACTACTCTACTTGTACCTTTAAGAAATCTACCTTGATTATCCCTATGTCTATTCATACAGTATTAACATATTCATACAGTATTAACATGGTTCAAAGTTGATAAGACAACGTACCCCACAATAGTGGATGCACAGGTTCTTACCTCTCCTCTTACCATCGCTACCTTTTCACCTTTGCAATGTTAGTACCAAAAACAAATCTTATACAAAAGAACGAAAAAAAGGAAGAAAAAAATAGAAAGGAAATTCAAATGCAAATAAAAATCCTAGTCCTTTAACACCTCCTCGAAAACGATGCCGAAATGTTGGTCAATTTAATTTCTTAAATTGATGTGCATTAATTATCAATTTGGATGCTCGTAAGCTTATAAGGTGTTGGAAAAATATATGCAAACTAGGTAAAAGAATTCTAAGCTATCAAAAGCACTTTGGTTGACAAGTTATTTCTAGAAATGGAAATCAATAGTATGAGTATGCTCTATTCTTTAACCAATCGACTACACCTTTTCACTCAAATGTCGAGTGATCCAATTAACTTACTCATTCACTTAATTAATTCCTGTAGCATTATCAAACTGAAATATAAAATAAATTGGAATTGGAATTGGAATGAAAAACTAAGCCCAACGAATCCTGTGGTTGTGGGTTCAAGTCTCGTGACTTTTCAGTTTCCTTGAGATTCTTGTGTTAACAACACCAGGATCATTGGAAGTAAATAAACATACATGCTACCATAATTGTGTGTACACACCTGCTCTTCACTCTAGTAATTAAAATTATCAACAAATATGAGTAAAGTCGGAAATAAAGTGATTGTGTAGATCAATGAAAGAAAAGACAGAATTCAAATATCAATTTCAGGAAGGAAATCATATATACAAATTGAAATAACTACAAGTCTAACTACTCAAATAAATCTATGGAATGTAAATGCTAACTACAACTACATAAAGAAAAATAAATGTGCAGGGTATACTGAAGAGAGGGGACCCTTCCTCTTCCAGCACACTCTACAAAAATACTCCAATGCGCTACTAGAGATTTGCAGTAGAATCATCCTTCAATTCATCATCCAAATGGAAAATTATCGAGAATGTTTTACATTCTTTGCATAGTAAGAGTTACAATCAAAATAATGACTATCCAATCAAACCAACGACATCTTACAACGTTGGTGGCTCTTGCATTTATAATTACATTATTCAAACTATAGAAAGAAATTGTTATAACCACATAATTTCCCTCTCAACAAGAAGATCATGCTATTTGGAATTATGTTGAGTTAATACAAGATAATTATGTCTTTTTGGCTCGATGATGAAGAAGGGGTGCCATTTTTCCTGCGGGGTCGTTGTGGGAGATGTGGGCATCCAACTTGGGAATTTGTTTCACAAAATCAGATCAGTTTGTTGGCAAAACATAGCGGGTTGGTCATGGATTTGACCAGAGATCAACACCTTTCTCGATGGCCATTGGGTTCATTTGAGCAACATGGAAGCTCGACAATGTCATCCCCAACAAAATCTATCTACTTGATTTTTCCCTATTCATTTAAAGGAGGCATTTAGATGAGCTAGGTATAGTTTCAACAATCACTTATCCTAACACACCTAGAGTGCTTCTAAATCTAGCAATAGATCTTATGATTACATTGCCATTATGTGCTTATTTTGTTCCCTATGATTCAAGTTTGGAACTAGCATTGCAAATTGTAGTAGCTTTGTTGTCTTTTATCGGTGGGCCTGTAGCATTTGTTGGATCAAATTTGGTGTCAAACTTGCAAAGCTCAAGCTAAGAATCAAATTAACCATTTATTCATAGTCAACATTCTTTCTACTTGGATTTAATGTATTTAATATTATGAAGTAAGAGATGTATGGATTGAATCTTTTATGGATCATCCAATAAACTGATTTTATAATTTTTAAATACTTTCACTCTATCAAATAGCAATCTTAAGTTCTCATGTATTTCTATTAGGTATTGACAAAAAGATTCTCATTAGTTTATGGTTTTTAAATTATGTTCCTTCTTTCTCCTCCATTACTTTGACTTCAAATTTGTTACCCACAAGTGTATTTATTGGCTCGATGTGGGAATACACAAAACTATGAGTGATAAAAGGAAAATAAAATCTTTGTTGGATATCCTCGAAGGACCAACTTATATGATGTTTTGATGATGCTTTTAAGATGCTTATATGGTGAGAATGAATATGCTTTAATTAGTAGGAATGAATGCATTGTCCTCTGGTTCCACATTACAGTGATCCACAATGTTTTTGTTTAGTTTTTAAACATTGCTACTAATTCTATAGGTTTGATTTGTGTTCCTCAGCATGAGATTGAAAACTTTACAACAAATACAGTTGTGATGATTAAACTAGAAAACCTTTTTGCATGGTAAGGTGGAGCCTTTATCTTGACACAAATAAGTTCTCTTGTTGTAATAGTTATTTATTGTAATATCCCTAGGTCGAACCCCAGCTGTAAATGTAAATGAAAATGTACTTAAGCTAGTGAGTTGTTTGATATCATTTTGCATGCACCTTCCATGGTATAGTGCGCACATGTATTGCGCACTAAAATGATGAAGTGTGCAGATTCTAGGATACCACGCACAGAAAACTAAGTGCCCATGATTTTGAGGCCAAGAAGCCTTTGTGTATATGTTGTGCTTTATAGGTTGGTGAGCCAGTTATTATAAGCTATGAGGCTTATGTCTTGAATTAGGTCGAAGATCCTAGATGCTAAAGGCAAGTGAGCCTATTTTTGTATATGTAATTATGCATATAATTAATATAAAATACATCGTTGCATGTAGATCGACCATGATAAAAGAGTATGGGGGACTAAACTCCACTAGTTAGGGAAAGGGAGGGATAAAAGTTAAGGATAAGGGGCTAAGCTAGGGAGCTTAAGCCAAAAAGGAATATGATATTAAGATTCCTTGAAGTATAAAGTATGGATAATTATTTTATCCTAAGTTCTAAGGATGGGGACAAGTGGGCCAAAGTAGCTCTCAACATGATAAGTGTCAAGTTGGGAACATGAATACATATAGTTTGGACTTAGTTCTTTTTCGGGGTGATTCCATCATCATTCACTCACTCATTCAGTTGTCCTTCGTACCTTCATGTACCTATATATTTACCTTCATGTAATTATATCTGTACATGTACTCGTACCTATATTTGTACCCGTGCCTATACTTGTACCTGGTTAGCTTAGGAGTTGGACTAAAGATGCGGGTTGTCAGGCCCGTGAGCAATTCTCTCTAGCTGAGAGAATTGTTGGGAATTGATTTCCTGAAGGTGCCAAACTACAGCTACAGGGCTCTAAGACTTCTTATCTAGAATGTTGTTGAAGCCCCGGAAAGGAAGTGGGGCAGTCAAAGGACTATTGAGCATAGAAGGGGCACACTTCCTGGGGTGGGACAGGTATGTGGGGAATGAGGTATTGTAGGTTGTTAGTTTGAGTTCGCACCTGTGACGGTGTTTTTTCTGTTTTTTGAGATACATCAGCCTGGTTAGGAATCCATTTACCCAGGTGGAGTTTAGTCCAGCTCGGGGGTGACCCACTGCTAAGAGTGATGAGTAACGTGGTATAAGGATGGGAGCTTCTTGGAAGGTCTGCACAGAGTTGGTGATATTTTTACCAAGATAAGTGTCAATTGTGTGTTAAATTACAAGTTGCATTATTATTTATGCATTTATTTTTATGGATTTTTCATGTGTGTGTTGCATGTGTATTTTTATTATTATTCTGTATGAATCTGTGCATTTTCAGAATGTATGTGTCTATTTTAATTTATATATATAAAGTTCCGCAAGAGTTTTTGTGTGTATATGTTTTAATTTTGTATACAGTTCGAAAATTTTATGTGGCATATCCCAGTTGGATGTTGGGGATGCTACATTTACAAACATCCAACACTTTGTCATAGGCACATCCACATTTCTTGCTTATATATATATATATATGAAAGAAGGTAGAAAATGTGGCAATTCCCAACTGTATGGTAGTGCAATTTATATTGATTAGAGAATATGAATATGGTACGACATAGTGCATAGAGTTTAGTCTATATAAATATTAACAAAATGATTAATAATAGATACATGGAGGAGAGTGAGCAGATCAACTATTAGTTATTTATGCTTATCACTCATTTTAACAAAGATTTTGATTCGGATTATTTTTGGCATGAAATGAGAGCAGAGATGTAATAAATAAATGCACAGAGATATCGTGAATATCCAAAAATATAACATAAATGTATCAGAGATGCAACCATAAACACAGAGATACAGTAATACACGATTTTTATTAATGAAAGAAATGTACAGAGATTGTAAAAACACAGAGTGAAAGACTCGCTAGAATAGTGGCAGCTTATCTTTGAGAAGAGATGTGACGGATACTCGCATTCACAAGAAGTTGATTACAATGAGGCTCTAAAGGCTTTTTTATAATAAACAGGAATGTCAAAAAACCTAACCCTAGGAGATGAAGTGCCAAAAGTCATGTGGGCCCCGTCGAGGTAAATTGGTACATCAATTTCTTGGGGTCGTAACATTGGCATACTATCTCTGTTTGATGCATATGATACATCGTTAGAAATATCTAGCCGATGACCACAACTGTTGGAAAAAAATATGATGATATTTTTTGACGGGTAGATGCCCAAAAACGGTCATTTAGGGCCTCAAAACAGCTCAGGAAGTTCAGGACCTGAAAAAAATGCCAAAAATAGTAAATTACCAATATTGCCAAAAAACTGTTTTGAGCCAGTTGGAAAAGGTGGGTGGCCACCGATATCCACCTGGATCAATCCTCCCTCCTTAGGAAGCAATGGTTTCCATTGCATTGAGTGCCCGGGGAAGAGGGGAAAGCATTTGTTGAATCTGCATCTTGATGAGTTGCTTTCCTTGTTGGGGAAGTTGCGTTGCTTATCTTGTTGAAGGTTGTCATGAACATGTGATTGGAAGGGTTGGACCTTTTTAACCAGTCTGGCTACATGAAGTGCATGTGTGCAGAAGGAATCTTTACACTTTGTTGCAATCTTGTCGACATGCTTCTGTTGGATAGAAGGTGCTTGGGCCGAAGTTGTAGTGGTTGCAGTATCCTTCTATTCACCCTTTGAACAGATTGTGAAGAAATTGAATTTTGTAGTATGAGATACTACCTTGCAAAACTGTTTAGGTGGGACAGTGGTTGTAACTACCTCTGGTATTCTGTAGAGATGACCCCCAAAAGTAACAATGACACTATGGGGTCGAGACTCATAAACAGCATGGCGCTTCCACATATATGGTTGGCCCAAGAGAAAATCACAGACATCCAATGGGGAAACATCACATAACACCTCATCCTTGAAGGGTTGGATGCCATATGACAATCGACACTGTTGGCTGACACGAAGATCTCGTCCTTGGCGAAGCCACCTAATGTTGTATGGTTGCGGGTGTGGTGTTGTCAACAATCCCAACTGTGTGACGACCTCTGTTGAGATGAGGTTCTTTTAGCTTCCGCTATCAACAATAAAATGAAATGGGGTCCCCTTTACCCACATCTGTGAATGAAAAAGGTGCTTCCCCTCTTCAGGATCTGTTGGTTCTTCTGGTTGAATTGATGTGGTTGCGACAATAGCAGTGGGGTCTGTGTCAATGATTTGTCTTTTACCAGTATTTTCAAAATCAGATTATGAATCAGGGTTTGGTTACTTGTCTTTGATCTTAGCCACCGATGATTGTTTTGAGAGACATTCATCGGTCTTGTGCAAGGGGCTTTTGTGGAAATCACACCATTTTTGGGTGTCCTTCTTTGTCTTCCTGTGACCCTTCTTTTCATGTGGCTTGGACTGGTCTTCGGGATACTATTTGTTAGGGTCATCTTTGTCATACTTTGGTTGTTGCTGATTTGCAGACCCAAACTCTTGTTTGTTCTGGTGCTTAAATTTCTGCTCGATTTTAACAGCATATTGATAAGCAGCACCGAGTGATGAGATGTCCAGAAAATCCATTTCAGTTTGGATGTATCTATGTAGAGCCCCACGGTATTTCAGAACCAAATGTCCTTCGGAGTCTTTGATACCTAGCTTGGTCTGCAAGGTATGGAAGGTATTGGTGAACTCTGAAACTGCTTATCCCCTCTCTTGTCGCAGTGTGGTCCATCTCATGTATTGTTCCTCATAGTTGCCAACAAGGTAATGTTGTTCCTTTACCACATCCACAAAAAAATTCCAAGTGGGCTTGGCCCCATATATTCCAGACTCCTATGTGGAACTTTTCTCCTAGTAAGTTTCCCACCAATGTTTGACATGGGGGAGAGATTTAAGGAGTGCAAAGGTGATCTTTTCCCTGTCGAAAAAATTATGAACAGAGAAATAACCTTCTAACAGATTTAACCATTTGTCTAAGGCATTTGCATCTATCTGGCCTTCAAATATAAGAATATCAAAATTAACATGTACCTTGAAAGGAGAGGTGCTTCCAAAGTGGTTTTTTGATGAATATGCGTCTGTTGCTATCGGCAGGCGTTGAAGGATGTGGGAAAAATTCTCCATCATTTCGTCCCCCTGTCGCGTGAGAGCTTGCTCAAGCAACAGATTGATAGAATCGTCTGCTTCGTCATTTTTCTTTTCTTCCGCCATGAAGGGTTTCTTGGGCATGCGAGAGCGATTGTCCTCAAGATATACAAGCTCGAGACCCAACTTGCTATACTCGGATCTCATCAGGGACATGCAATGAAAAATGATCAAGAGCAGCCTGCTCTGGTACCACTGATCTGGATTATTTTCGACACGAAATGAGAGCGGAGATGTAATAAATAAATACACAGAGATATCGTGGATATCCAATAATATAATATAAATGTATTAGAGATGCAACCATAAACACAGAGATATAGTAATACACGATTTCTATTAATGAAAGAAATGTACAGATACTATAAAAGTATAGAGTGGAAGACTCGCTAGAATGGTGGCAACTTATCTCTGAGAAGAGATGTGACGGCTACTCGCATTCGCAAGAAGATTATTACAATGAGGCTTTGAAGTCCTTTTTACAATAAACAGGATTGTCAAAAACCCTAGACATCCAAAAACCTAACCCTAGGAGATGAAGCGTCAAAAGTCATGTGGACCCTGTCGGGGTAAATTGGTACATCAATTTCTCGAGGTTGTAACTTTGGAATACTATATCCGTTTGAAGCATATGATACATCGCTAGAAATATCTATCTGATGACTACAATTGTTGGTAGGAAATATCTTGATAATATATGATGATATTTTCCGACCGGTAGATGCCCAAAAAACGTCGTTTAGGGCCTCAAAATGGCTCCGGAAGTTCAGGACCCGAAAAATTGCCAAAAATAGTAAATTACCAAAATTGCCAGAAAATTGTTTTGAGCCAGTTGGAAAAGGTGGGTGGCCACCGATATCCACCTGGATGAGATTTTAATTTCCTCTTATCACTCATAGTTTTTTGTATCCCCACATCGATCCAATAGACTCACTTGTGGGTAAAAAAATTGCAATCAAAGTAATGGAGGAGAAAGAAGGAATGGAATTTAAAAACCATCAACTAATGCTAATATTTTTGTCAATACTTAATATAAATACACGAGAACTTAAGATTGTTGTTTGATAGAGTGAAAGTATTGAAAAATTATAAAAATAGTTTACTGGATGATCCATAAAATATTCAATCCATACATCTCTTACCACATAATATTAAATATAGTAAACCCAAACAGAAAGAATGATGACTATGAATAAATACTTAATTTGATTATTACCTTGAATTTTGCAACTTTGATGCCAAATTCAATCTGACAAATGATGGAAGCCCACTGACAACAGACAACAGAGCTACTACAACTTGCAATGTTACTTCCCAACTTGAGTCATCAGGAAAAAAATAGGCACATAATGGCCCTACAAACAGAAGAGTTATTTCTAGATTTATAAGTGCTTCAGGTGTGTTAGGATCAGTGACTATTGAAAGTATACCTAGCTCCTCTACATTTGAAAGAAGACCTGGGCTTTCGTTTTAGAAAGAGAGAGACCTAACTTTACTTCTTTGGATAACAATCTCAAATTAAACACAAGAAAGCGAAAAATAACTATTATAGAAAGACAACTTACTTGTGTCAAGATAAAGTGTCCACAGTGCCATGAAAAAAGGTTTGCTTGTTTAATCATCTCCACTATCTTTGTTGTAAAGTTTTCCATCTCGTGCTAAGGAACACAAATCAAACCTCTAGAATTAGTAGCAATGTTTAAAAAGTAAACAAAAGTGTTGTGGATCACTAGAATGTGGAATTGGAGAACAATGCATTCATTCCCACTAATTAAAGCATCTACTTTCTCATTGTGGTTTGGAGGTCTACATTCATACTCAACTTATCACAACATTTATCTTAAAAGCATAATCAAAACATCATATAATTTGGTCCTTCGAGGATATCCAATAAAGATTTTAATTTCCTATTATCACTCATAGTTTTGTGTATACCCACATCAAGCCAATAGACTCACTTATGGGTAACAAAGTTGCAATCAAAGTAATGGAGAAGAAAGAAGGAATGAAATTTTAAAACCATCAATCAATGTTAATCTTTTTGTCAATACCAAATAGAAATACATGAGAACATAAGACTATTATTTGATAGAGTGAAAGTATTCAAAAATTATTAAATTAGTCTATTGGATGATCCATAAAAGGTTCATCCCATACATATTTTACCTTGGAATACTAAATACGGTAAACACGAATAGAAAGAATGATGACTATGAATAAATACTTAATTTGATTATTTGCTTGATTTCTACAACTTTAACACCAAATTCGATCCGGAAAATGCTACAGATCCATCAACAACAGACAACAGAGTTACTACAACTTGTAAATCTACTTCCCAACTTGAGTCATTCGGAAAAAAATGGGCACATAATGGCCCTACAATCACAATGGCTATTGTTAGATTTAGAAGTGCTACATGTGTGTTATAATCATTGTTGAAAGTTTACCTAGCTCCTCTACTTTTGAAAGAAGACCTAGGATTTCAATTTTAGAAAGTGAGAGACCTAAATTTTCAGTAGTAGATAATAGGCTTTCATTTTCTTCTTTGGATAGCAATCTTAGATTATACACAAGAAAACATAAATAACTATTACAGCAAGACAACTTACTTGTGTCAAGATAAAGGGTCCACCTTGCCATGCAATTTTTTTTTCTTGTTTAATCATCTCCACTGTATTTTTTGTAAGGTTTTCCATCTCATTCTAAGGAACACAAATCAAACCTATAGAATTAGTAGCAATGTTTAAAAAGTAAACGAAAGTGGTATGGATCACTAGAATGTGGAAGTGGAGGACAGTGCATTCATTCCCACTAATTAAAGAATCTACTTTCTCACCGTGGTTTGGAGGTCTACATTCATACTCATCTTATCACAACATTTATCTTAAAAGAATAATTAAAACATCATATAAGTTGGTCCTTCGAGGATATCCAACACCGATTTTAATTTCCTCTTATCACTCATAGTTTTGTGATTCCCCACATCGTGCAAATAGAATCATTTGTGGGTAACAAAGTTACATTCAAAGTAATGGAGGAGAAATAAGGAACAAAATTTAAAAAGCATCAACTAATGCTAATCTTTTTGCCAATACCTAATAGAAATACATGAGAACTTAAGATTGTTATTTGATAGAGTGGAAGTATTCAAAAATTATAAAATCAGTTTATTGGATGATCCATAAAAGGTTCACCTTATACACCTCTTACCTCATAATATAAATATAGTAAACCCAAATAGAAAGTATGATGACTATGAATAAATACTTAATTTGATTATTAGCTTGAGTTATGCAACTTTGACAGCAAATTCGATCCCACGAATTCTGCAAGCCCACCAACAACAAACAACAGAACTACTACAACTTGCAATGCTACTTCCCAACTTGAGTCATTGGGAACAAAGTAGGCACATAATGGCTCTACAATCAGAAGAGACATTGCTATATTTAGAAGAACTCCAAGTGTATTAGGATCATTGACTACTAAAAGTATACCTTTCTCCTATGTTTTTGAAAGAAGACCTAGGATTTTATATATTTTATATATTTTAGAAAGAGAGAGACCTAAATTTTCAACAACGGATAATAGGCATGCCTTTTCTACTTTGGATAGCAATCTCAGTTGGTCCACCTTTGAATGGGACAGGTTTCAAGAAGAGAGCATATGATATATCCATAAACAAACAACACAAAGAAAAAATACTATGCAAAGAATGAGGTTTGAGATTACCTCTTCAACTCTCTAACTCTAAACAATAGTGGAATGTATTATGTAACTATGGCAGCCTTTGATCTCTTCCAATTACTCACCAATATGCTCTCCTAAAAACCAACAACCTCGTCTCTAAAAACCCTATCCTTAGACACATGAAATGATAAAATGGAATGAAAAATATGAGGAAGAAGGGGTTTAATACTCCCAAGGCCCTTTCCCTAATATCAAATGGCTATCGGGACCTTCCCATGGGCACCACAATGCCTTAGAATAAATAAGCAAATTTTCTTTTTCTCACCAACTTATATGATGAAAATGAATATGCTTTAATTAGTAGGAATGAATGCATTGTCCTCCAGTTCCACATTACAGTGATCCACAATGTTTTTGTTTAGTTTTTAAACATTGATACTAATTCTAGAGGTTTGATTTGTGTTCCTCAACATGAGATTGAAAACTTTACACCAAAGACAGTGGAGATGATTAAACAAGAAAACCTTTTTGCATGGCAAGGTCACACCTTTATCTTGACACAAATAAGTTGTCTTAATTTGATTATTTTCTTGATTTCTACAACTTTGATACCAAATTTGATCTGAAAAGTGCTACAGATCCACCGACAACAGACAACAGAGTTACTACAACTTGAAAAGATACTTCCCAACTGTTAATCCCTAATATTGGCTCATTACCCCTTAATTGGGGCATACTACATTAGTAATGTTATTTTATTTATGTCGGCTTTATTCCATTAGTTGTAATTATACCTCCTAGTCTCCTATATATACCAAGGAGACATTTTCATTTGGAATCATCTTGAAATTGTACATTTATGTGAGAATAAGGAGGTTTCCCCCTCAAAGAGGCTTATTATCTGAATTTCTCTCTTTTTCAAGGCATTGAGTACTTATTCTACGGTTTTTCTATGCTATATTGATATTTGGTTCTTAACATATGGTATCAGAGCTCAAGGTCTTAGGGTTTCGCTGCTACATCTAAGACACCTTGGAATTTTTGCTATAACTAGTTTTATACAATGTTTCAAAAGGAACGACTTGGAGGATATTTAGTAGACGGATCAAGGTACCTTGGGTTAAAATTTCATCTCCTGAGGCCTTATAATTTTGGATATACAGCTTGTGCAAGATAGGGTTCTGGAATCATCCTTAACTGAGTCACTGTGGAATTTTCGCTATAAATTTTTTTCTGTAATGTTTCAGCCCCTGAAATCTGGAGGATATTCACATAAATTACTAAGGTATATGTGGTAAAAATTTCAGCTTCTGGGTCATCTTACATTTGTATATAAACCCTGTGGAAGATAGGATATCTGACTAGTCCTATTGAGTAGTCTCAAGAAGGTGTTCCAGGTAAAACAATCATAACTTCGTTATAGAGTGTCCAAATTGAGTGAGACTGGTTGCATTAGATAGTGGCCAGTCTGCAGTATTTTTGGTACGAGTTCAGAATTTATATCAATTATTTTGTGCAGAGAACGCTATACAAGTGACATCTCTCGTAAAGGCCAAAAATCATCAAGTTGTGGGAAAGTTACCATAAATTCCACTTGGCACATCCAATTTTGATCAGACCTGTGGCATTGTAGAGAAGAAATATCAGAGAAATACAAAAAATAAAGTTTCATACCCATAAGGGCTGAAACTTTGGAGATACAGCAGAAGAAATATTGTCTAGCAAAACCACCTCAAAATCAAGGTTCAAAATTGATACTTGGCCAACATGCCAACCAAAAAGGGAACTTCTACACCAAATAATCCTCCAGATAATCCTACATGGACTCTTGATGAAGGTGAAGAAATGCGTAGGGACATAAATGATTTACAAAAGAAGACAGTAACAAAAGATGAACTACAAGAGATGATGGAGGGTTTAAAAGGGAAGATCATGGAAGGATTGAAAAAATTCATAATAGAGAGGACACCTGAAAGTGAAAATGTATCCCGTGAAATTCATGATGAGGACACAAGGAAGGCGAATCAAGAATGGAGAAATTCCAGCTTTAGGTTGAAGACCAA
>SNQJ01S0008042.1:111803-153020 GCA_010110895.2 Picea sitchensis
ATTTGTTTCCTTTTCAAAATTGACTCTTTCACTTCGAAATTGCTATTATTTAACTGCAAGAACTTGGGGTTTTTTGTTAAATTTCATCCAATTTCACCATGGACATCGTAAAAATTTTGTCAAACGATTTGTAAATGAACTCTCTTTGACATTCTATCAAACAGTTCACTTGAAAACCCTGTAATTTTTCTTCTGCACTCTACTAAATGGCCCATGCAGGCTCAGTGTTGAAAAACTGGGCTCTGATACCACTTTGTAACATACCCAGCAACCACGGTTGAGTCATGTCACACAAAACTTCCTCTTTATCAGCTCTGATACCATTTTAGTAATGTACCTAGCCTCCAGCTAGGTAACGATACGTGTGGAATACATATAACATGAAACTTCTGCTAATTAAATCCATTCATTTGTTTTTATCCGTTTTCCATAGCCTACATCTACAATTTACAATAAATTTAGCTACGGTAATAACCATAAAACTTATGCATCTGAAGCATGCTAGTAATCAACATGATATACAACTAAATTGTTCGTTAAAACAACATATAATTCATTCTCATTCACGCAGAATTCATGCACGGCAATAACACATGTAATAACTCAGCACAAGATAAAACACTTATCTTAAACAAGAATTGTGCAACTAGTTGCTTGGGACAGACGTTCCACCCAACCGTTGATTGAGTATTCCAAATCTCAACAGCCAGTCACCCCCGAGCTAATGTTGGAAATACACAAAAGAGTGTGGTCTCTCACAGTCCACTCACAACTCATAAATATCTCAACCCAACTGATATTTTCCTACAGCGACCACAATTTTTCCACCAACTCTCTTCCTCTTGACCTGTCCAACCCAAGGAATGCACCATTCTTTTATCAAGGTTAAACCAAGGGATGTACCATCCATTTATCAAGGCTAACCCAAGAAATGTGCCATTCATTTATCAAGGTCTCTCTTTCACAAGCAACTATGAATCTCTCAACTAGGAACTCAAGGGAAACGGCTGCTAGGAAAACTATAAGAAAACAACAGCAACCACTTGTTGTTTTAGTGCAACGCATGCAGGAGTTCACTCTTCCGGCCTAACAACTGGGATCTTCAATTCTCCAGCTCCAATTCACTCTAGTTATTCTCTTGTTGTGCTCCATAACTCTCCCTCCATGGCCCCATCCACTTCCCCTATTTTTCTTTCTCTCTCCTTCGCTCTCATGACCCAACTTCTCAAAAAATTGTTGTTCCCTCTCCCTGCATCAACCTAACTAATTGTCCTCTACCGCTCACTTCTCCTACATATTTTCTCCCTTTGGATTTTCTTTCTTGACTTACACTCTTCCCCAGCATGATTGTACTTAACCCCCATGTGCCCAATAACTTTAGGATGTGACCACTCACACCCACCCCCTTACATGTATTAAATGATTGGATTTGGAAACACTCAATAAAAAATGGAAAGGTTCATATACAATAGCAGATTTGGGAAAACGGGTTAAGTCCATAAACATGGATAATTCCCCCTTGGACCTCTCTTTGTCGTTATTCTAGACACTCCCTTCTCTTGTGAATTAATTCAGTCCCCATCTCTTGTCCATTTCCCCTTAGTAGTTGGCATCACATTTTATTATTAAAACATTGAAATACAATTCACATATTACATCGTTTGGTTGTAGCCACATATTATATCTACATAAGCATTAATTAAATTGGGGATTATAATGGGGATGTTACATATGGATAGTACCAATTGTGTCATTTCCGATGATATGTGGAACACCGCGTGGTTCCTCACGGTTAGGGAGATATAGCCTTGTAAATTTGGAAGCCCCGAAGAGTGGACAAAAAGCCCCTAGTTGGTTACAAGTCTTGGTCAAAGGGTAAAGTGGTTGAAACAAGCAAGCCTTAAAGTAAGGAGAGAGGTTACAATGAAAAATTATATAAACACATCAAGGAGTCTCTCATAAGGACACTCACACACTTACAATTGAATATCTATCTTGTGAATGTTATGGTCTAGTATTATGATATTTTGGTTATTTTGTGACGGCATTTTTTTGAGGTTACAAAAGAAGGTCGAAGGTGAAAGTCTTGGATTTGCAGCAAGCTTGAGTAACCCTAGTTTATGAGGTATCTGTGAGTTGTAGGTCAACAAGGTGCGGATGTACGCAGGATGTAGTGGACGAAAGAGAGAATATATGCGGGCTGTAGAAGAGAAATTCACATATATGTGAAAATATTGTGAAGGGATGTTGGTACCAGGTTGTTGAGGGATGTGGAAGAGTTACAGGTCAGTTTATAGTATAGCAGGTCAGCTTCAGGATCAAAGGTAAGTTTTAAGGGTTATGGTTATGGTGTTATGGTACATCCATGGTGATGATAGTATGTGATATGGTGCATCTTGGTGATTGAAGCATTATTGACTATCTTGGTGTATGGTTTGGTTACATGTTATGATGCATACTTGAGGCTTGGTATATTGTGGTATGAGGTTACATCTTGGTGATATTGAGGAGCATGCTTGAGAGGCATGTCTTGTTGATGGATGGTACATCTTGGTGATCATATGATACATTGTTAGTGGTACATTCTTGGTTGGTTGGTATATGGTTTGGTATGGTACATGGTTTATGGTTGTTGGCACATACTTGAGGCACATGGTGTATGACATGATTTGGACATATCATGAGTGATGTTGGTACATGATTGAGGAACATGGTTTGAGGTATATCTTGGATGCATATCTTGGTGATGTTGGTACATGTTGATGTACATGGTTGATGTGCATGGTTGGCACATTGTATGGTACAGGTGTTGATGGTACATGTTGAGGTTCATGGTTTGGTACAGGTGTTGGTGCATGATTGATGCACAGTTCGGTACAGGTGTTGGTGCACTTGTTGTGGTACAGTTTATGGTATATTGTTGATGATTGGTATGGTACAGGTTGATGGTTTGGTACATGGTTGAGACACATATCTTGTGACAGTATGTGGTGATCTTGTTGCATGCTTGGTAGAGGCATGTGTTGGTTATGTTGAGCATATGGTTTGAGATATGCTCTTGGTGATCTTGGCATGAGTTGCATGCAGATGAGATTGGATCCAGTTTTTTGGATGAGATAGTGATTGGATGGATAGGTTAATGTGACAGTGATAGTGAAACTGGGTGATTTTATGGTAGTCCGCGAATTGTAGTGAGGATAGACGCGGACATCCGCGAGTTGCAGTTAAGAAGGACACGTATACTCACATGTTGCAGAGTAAACAGGTCATGGATAGGTGGAAAGGTTTTGAGTATTGTTGGTATATGTCATGACAGTTTGTTGGTACGGGTTGGCAGTGACAGATTCACAGTGGAAGTGGTTGATTCAGTGACAGTGACATCTTGTTCACATTTGGTACTTATATTTCAGGGTGGTAGGATGAGGCAAGCAAAGGGGGTTGTATCTTCCTTCCAGTTGGAGACGGATAATCAGGGAGTTGGAGTTTCCTTCAGGTTGGAGCCTGAGAACTAGGTGGTTGTAGCCACCTTCCAGTTGGATCCAAAGAACCCAGGGGGTTATAGCCTCATTTTGGTTGGATCCAGAGAATTCAGGGAGTTGTAGATTCCTTTAGGTGGAGACTGAGATTAGGGGGTTGGAGCCTCCTTCCAGTTGCAGCTGGAGAATTTGGAAGTTGGTGCTTTCTATGAATGAATTCTTAATATATATAAGAAATCATTTTGTGGTTTTCTCCCATTTGGGTTTCCACGTAAATATTGGTGTACTATGTTCTTGATGTGATGTTTTTTATGTTTATATATATATGATGCATTCATAGATGATAGATTGATGATATATTGTTGAACATTGTTGTTAAAGTGAGAGAATATATATTGTGGTTAAAAGTGCTCATACTGATTCACCCCCCGCACCCCTCAGTGTTTCAACAATATTTTTTCCCAAATGGTAACCTCTTAAGTGAAAAAACTATTTTCTATATACACATATGGGCATGCAATCCCATAAAGGAATAATGTATTACTAAAGATACAGTAAATATAATAAAAAATATCATATTGTGATAACATCAATGCCTAATAAGCACAAAGCTACCTTCAATACCTTTCCATCTTGATATATATATTAAAAAAAAAAACATAATTAATTTTTTTTATCAAGACATCATTGATAAAATCAATTTATCAACCCAATCTACCCTGCATCTTCAATACTTAGAAAAACATAATGTCACCTGCATCTCCAATACTTAGAAAAACATAATGTCACCTGCATCTCCAATACTTAGAAACATAACATCAGATACAGAGCAACGATTTTAAAAAACTAAAGTTGAGCAAAATGGAGTCACTAATTTGATTAATTTTTTCTCCAGTAAATCAAAAATAAAGAGATTAAAAAAAAACAATTCTAACATACTAACTAAATCTTACAAGCATAATAGAATACAAACGAGCATTCCCCAAATCGATTAAAACAAGTACGAAAGAAAAAATCCCATTGAAATCATACACGAGCTCCAAAACATAAAAACCCACTTGCCCGGCTCGTAACCAGATCTAAATAGGTCGGTTCATTGAAGGCATCAAAAACAACTCGGGCATAAATCACTATGCTTTTATTTCCATTCTTCTTCCTCAAAATCCGATGCTTCTTCTACTTGGAATCCACAAAAATTCTAGTATCGTATAGATAAGAAGCCAAAGATAATCCCTAATGATTTCCTCGAAGAAATGCCAGCCTAAACGAAGTGAAGTCAATAGTTTCTCAGCCTAGAATGCTCATTTGCAGATCCAACTTCCTTGACGCCTGCCATTTCGTTTGTATTGAATTCCTTAACATTCAATGGTTTGCATAACCCAACAACAGATACAGTGGGACGACAAAAGAAACCAATAAATCTGCTATTCTCAAATATCGACCTTTGTCTGTCATCTCAATTGCCTCCTCTAGTTCGGGTGGATATTGACAACGAAGGCAGAATCACAATGAGTGACTCGTGAGAGGGGTGGGTCGCCCACTTCTTCCTAACCTAGTTGGGCTCGACCTTGGAGTGTACTTGATGGGGTTCTTCTGTGGGGAAGAGAAAATAAATAGGGCCCCAAAAGAAATACTAAGATATGGCATAAGGAGCTTCCTTTGCCCAACCATGAGGTGGGAATATTGCAGAACTTAGAGTCGTCCTAATATTGCTTCACTTCTTTGATGCATGGAGTGATTGCTTGGAAAGGGAAGGGATTACAACTATGGAGAGGGAGGCCTCTTATGTATTTCTTTCTTACTTTTGGGGGCATCTACTTGACAGATTTGGATGAGAAGCGATGATGGATAGAGAGAACCCAGCAACCGAGTGAGATGATTGTTTGATCTATGTGAGCTAATAGAAAGAGTGATACAGACATATGGTTGCCTGATCAATGTGAGCTAATAGAAAGAGTGATATAGATGACACTACGAAAAGAGTGATACAGATGACATTACATTCAATTGACACGAGGATGACATGTGTGAGCCGACATGTGGCATGTTCCTATAGGAAACTGACAGACGATTAAAGGCTTGAAGGAACCTCCCCTTAAAAGAATGGCTTCACTGTAATAAAGTGGGATTAATTAAAAACATGAATACATGGTTCATAATGTGGATTATATTCACAAAATCAAACTAATATATGACTATGTGATTGAACCACATATTTATTTATTAGTTAAATTAATATATGAATATGTGGACTATGTGCCCATGTTATGAACCATCGATTTATATATATTATGAGAACTAATATATGAATACATGGTTCTCACGTATTTTTTTATTTGATTCATTTAAAAATATCAAAATTTTATGTTTCAAAACAATTCCTTTTAACAAAATTATATAGAGAGTAGTTACTCTCTCATTGTTATACTTTTTAAATCTATATATAATCAAAATTAATCAAATTACAATTAAAATTAGTAAATATACGATTAATATAAATTCAAAAGTAAAATAACTAAACAAAAAGTAAAATAATTAAACAAAAAGTAAAATAGTTAAACAATTTTAGTGGGCCTAATGGTTAGGAACATTTGTTTCCTCTTAAGAGGTCATAGGTTCAAATCCAGAGGGGGGTAGGGTATGTATACCTTCGTAGACTTTACCAGTCAAATCGTTGGGCGGAGGGGGGTCCCTTGTCCCACAAACAAGGGGGTCTCATACACTAATTTGGTGTGCTGGCTTTGGCCGTGACCTTAAAAATAGATTATTATTATTATTATTACAATGTTTTATTTTTTGATTCTAAATACAATTAAAATTAGTCAATATAAAACTATGTTGCACAAGTTTCTATAATGTGGAAATGTTGGGAATCAACATGGATTCGAGATGATGAGAAGTTTTGCCCAAATTTTGCAGGGAACGTAAAGTTAGGAGTGGAAATATTATATATTAAGAGAATAAAAAAATTATATACTTTAGTATATTAGACTTTACTACATTAATACATTAATATATTAAATTATATTAAAATATGCAAAATTAAAACGTTATATTTCTTGAACAATTATAATATCGAAATTACTAATTTAATTTGTGCTAATAATTATATGAATATATTTAACAGTTAATATCCATTAAAATTCAACTAAAAAATGAGAAACAAAATACATATATATAATTTTAACATCTTTGTAAAATTAAACTTTACATATATAAACTTCAAACATATTTCGCAAATTTAAACCATTTTCTAGTTCTAAATGGAAAAAATCTAAATAGTATTGCTTTTGTAATACGAAAATACAACAAAAATCAATGATATGGTTGGTTTTGATAGCAACAATAGACTAAAGAATATGTGTAGAAACCCCCTTGGAGACCTACCCAAGATGTTAATCCTCGTCCTCTCTCCGGGGCATGCGGCACCACAATGGTTATCACTTGGAAACATGACTACACCAAGGATACTTCATCTAGACTACACCTATTCCACGCTAGCAAGGGTGACATGTTCACAAAGATAAAGCGGTACTAAAAAAAGGAAAAATTCAACACATATGTCACATGAGAAATGGTGACACATCAATACGGATAAAGGGGTACTAAGAAAATAAAAAGTTAAAAGGGGTACCAAGAAAAAAAAAATGATACATATGCCATTGTAATAAACCTCGATTTCATCATAAATTTCTTCTTCTTCTTTTTTTCTTTTTTTTTTTTATTAGGCTCTAAGTCTGTATAATAGTTTATAACAACACTAAAAAAAAATGTGCTACCCTGTTGGTGTGCTACTTATATGTTTAGTATAATGCACTCATTAATTATCAATCCGGGATTCGTAATCAACAGAGTTGCAATACACCAGTAAGAAAGGTAATTCTAATGTCATGAGTATAGAATTATTCTATATTATGCATGCTAGAAACAAAACAAACTAGCAAATCAAAACACACTTTGGTTGTCTTTCACGGAGGGGCTATCTACTCCATTATGGCACATGCAAATATGAGATGGAGTTCTTCGACAGATCAACTCTTCTATCTAACCCAAAAAACTAACTATGCAATCACACTTCTGAAAAGGAAATCACACATCAATCATCAAGACATAGCATGGGTAGTTCAATAGTCAATATACTGAGTATGTCAAGACATAGCATGTGTATTTCAATAGCTAGTATATTGAGCATGTTGTGGTTCACAATGTGCTGCTGTAAACTTCACTAGTTCTCCTTCAAATATGTCTCATCTACTTCAACATTTATGTCCATGAAACAAAAATCAAATTCCATAAAACAATAGAACATATGCAAGTCGAAAGGTAAAGATCTCCAAAACAATCAGAGCACCAAAATCCTAGTCTAAAACTATAATCGCTATCATCCGAAGAATTAGATTCAACACCTAACAATCTATACTATTGAAATCAACTACTAACACTAATCTATAAGGATGTTGACCCTTTACATGTTGGGCCCTTGTCAGCTTCAACACAAGTCACACCTATTCACAAGAGCTTTCTTTCAATCCACATTCCTCTTACTCTTAAATTTCAAAACATAGAATTAAACTATGCTAACAACTCAATTCACTTTCATTCATAAATGATCAAGACCCGGAAATAAATGACATCCTCACTAAACTTCAACTCAGAATGTGTTATACAATATGTAACGCTTCTTCACTTGATGGATTATACCAACTCTCTACTACCTCCACCATCCTAGCCATGACTATTTAAACAATCTTAGTCAGGAAACACAAGGAGGTGAAATGAAGTAACCTACCAATTGTCGTTATATATTCGGTTAAATATTTTAAGATTTATCCTCACGACATGAAGTGTATGAGGATGAAGCAATAGACAAACAAACTTATCATAACCTTACTAGAGCTTTAATGATTTAGCAAACATCCAACAATTATCTCTAGTAATGATCCGAGCCAAACTTCTGGTATGATTTCACTTCCGCACAGTACCCGACTGGATAAAGTGAGATTTGGTAAATGGTAACGATCCAAAGGTAAGGTACCCATCGGTCAGTCATACGCTGGTACCTCGGATCAATGGCTGTGTGATCTTCGCACCGATCCGAATGAAGGTGCGGCTTAAATGATCTGGCGGCAATCCGCGATGTAAGTACTATATGGCTAGTCGTACGTAAAGGTTGGACCTATATAAAGGCTCGGCATATGGAAAATTAAACATTAGTACATGAAACACTTAGTCTCCCAAACGAATAAACCACAAAATATGAATAATTATATACTTTAGCCCCTGACCTCAGTCATAATGCGCACGCCAATGCAACAGCTTGCAAGTACCAAGGGTAAAATTGTCATTTATCCAAGCTTAGGTGTCGTAAAAAGTAGATGATGAGTATAATAGGTAGGTGGGGATGCTCAATTTAGAGGCCCGGCATTACCCGCCAAACCATTGTATCGTCCTCTTTGCAACTTAAATAAACCCAAATTAAAATTAGACCTCATTCTTTACTCGTGGATCATCGATGTTGATGATGAGTCTTGCTTTCTCAAATTCCTTTTAAGGACCCTACAATGTATTCAGAAAATTTTGAACCTATTAGTCTCCCTTCATGATCACTACTAAAGTTTACGTCATGCTCGCTTTTCTTTTTTGATATACTTGTCCAAGAGTTGGTTTCTTTCACTTCTTGTTTGAGTTTCTGTTTTTGTTTTTGTAGCTCCCCAATATTTTTCTTCATCCGTTCTCTTGTTAAGGTCCTTGTTGACCTCATTGTTTATGGTCGCGATATTCTCTTTTCTCCACTTCCTCTCTCATCCCATATAAAGTAATAGTGACTTGTTCCCATTAACCAGGGATATTCCTGATCTAATAGGGTCTTCGGGAGCAGAGGTAGATCTATTGACCATGAGGATCTATAACTACTCTTTTCCTTTCTTTGCCATTCTCCTTTTGGTTATTTTACAAGGGGGGTAATGGATCAGGGGTGCTCATAGGCTGCCTTTTCTTCTTTTCTATTTGGGGAATGGTTACAAGGGATTGTTATATAAACTGTTCACTTTTATTTCCTGAGCTATTCTTCCCTTTCCTGCCGCTTTTTATTCCATGACCTCTCCTCAACTGCTGCTTTTGAAGTATCCTCTACTAATTTGATTTTACCTTTTGATTCTTGATTTTTAAAATTCTTATTGACTGTTGAAGAGGGCGTTGCTTGTTTACTAGCTTTTTCATTTTGGCTCACTGTTTTGGATGATGATGGAATTGCCTTATCTTTCAGGTCTTTTTCTTTGAGGTTCCTTATCTTTCTCCTGATCTGCTGGCTTCCTGCTGTGCCTATTTTCTTTGGCTAAGTTGAGGGTGGAGGATTTTCCAAATGAATCCTTATTTCCTAATTTCTACAAACCAACATCCTTTAACAACACCCGGATGGCAAATTTCCTAGCCTGATAGATCGACAATCTCCTCACATTGTTCAAACCCATCCATGCCATGGGAAAACCACCGTAACCTTCTGCCAAGAAGCCCAAGATGATATATGAAGGTTACAAAATACCTTCCCTCACAAGTGAGGAATCGCTGAAGACTAGCAAGCATTGGATGATATTCTTCCCTGATATAGTTCCTAGGAATCCCATTTTTCCAATCGGGGAAAAGCGATGGTCTTTCAAAATCGCTGCACATTTCCTTTGCGTTTGATTAGTAATTCCTTTAAATACTTGTCATGGCAAATCATGTGACTTCCTTTGCCAATTGATTGTTAGCTGCTGCATTGCCTTACAGCACCTCCATCGCACTAAATAAAATGGACAATTCTCTACATGTACCACTTCCAAAATGGCATCCATCCTGGGCCGTAGCATACTTCTCTACACGCTTGAACCTTGGCCTCTATATGCGAAGATCATCTCTATGTCTACTTACAACCATTTTTATAAACTGTGAGTAAAAATCAAGTTGTAGCGCAAGGATTTAGTCAACCTGAGGGTGCGCTTGGTAATCAAGATCTTGTAGGAGGAAAGTAAAGCCAAAATGGATAAAGTTGGTAACAAAGAACAAATATGGGTGGATGGCTTCGCTAATTTGAATGGTGAGTTTAAGTAAGATGTTGCAAAGGAAAATTAAGACAAGATGAGGCTCATCCGGATGAAGTTTCTCTCACCCTGAGCAAGCTATTCTATTTATGCCCGCTAGCTGTAGAATAGATGGGACGAACGCTGGGTGTCACATCACCTTTGTTTGACAAAGGATTGTAACTCCAGCAGGAATTTGATGTTGAATCATGGCTCATGACACAAGATAAGTTCGTGGTTTGCTTACATTTAAAGGCACGCTCGCGGGCTCCATCATTAGACATGCTTCATATTCAAGTCATCTCCTTGATGCGATTTTGCCCTCGAGCAATTTTCGAAAAGCACTCTATGTGATGAGAGGATTGATTAAGGTTAGGTATATGGGTATGAGGGAGTGAAATTTAGGTGCATAGTTTTAACACTAAGGTCATAAGATATAGTAAACATTTTCATACCTATTGTAGATTTATAAGCAAAGGAAAATAAATGATACCATTTTACCTTTGCTTTTACCTTTGTATGATCAATATCCATAGCATATGCGACTGCCTTGTATTTGAAGCTTGTAGATTACTAGAGTTCATCTTTTTAAGCTAGATTTTTCTGGAGGCTTAGTACTAGAATTTCCTATACTTCATGAAACTTCTATATTCTGTGCTTATCTTCTTTGTGTCTGGTTCTGCAGGGCTGTAGGGTGATCATGTTGGTTTCTAAGGTGAGATGTGAGTCTGAAAAGAGTTATGAAGGAGCTCTTTGACCCTCCCCCATGCTAAGGATTTTGCATATCCTTATGCAAGAAGATTCAACACTCAGACAAGAATGGAGAAAAGATTATAAGAGAAAGGAAACCAAATCAAATTCCAAAAGCACATTTATCACCTAGCATATGATCACATGCCAAAAAATTGAAATTGCCTTTCTTTTGATGGCTTATTAACAAAGGTAGCATTCAGTAGTGAAAACAGGGAAGTTTTTATATGCTTCTTGCCATAAGAACAGATCCAACCTAACTTGTTTAAGAGATTTACTATCATTAGATACTATGGATAAATTGTCTAGTATAAGTAGATTAGACTCCATATTCAGGGTCCCACTCCTAAGAAGTTTCCTTCTTAGATAATGTAGGCTTTAAATGTCAGGACCGGTAAGGTTGACTTAGGGTAATCCTCAAATGGACATTTGCTTGTATAATTATATTTGTTTATTAACTGAGTTGTATCTCATAAATGTTAATAATGAGCTTTGTTTGTAGTGTTCATCTTTGATGACAGCGGATTTTCAATCAGATAGGTATAGATGAGACATTTCTCAACTAACCCACTGGCCAAAGCTTAGTTCTCACCCAAGATTCCTAAGGAGAAGTTGTGATAAATTAGGTGAGAGACATCCCTTCCCTCAAAAGTGCATGTTCCCATTGCTAACAAGCTGTTCACTACCCCATGGGTTTGCCTAGTCATACCACGTTTAACGGCATCCACTCACAAGAAACCTGCTCAATATTCCAAAGAAAGTTGGGTCTCCCTAAACCCTTTTCCATCAGAGGATTCTTGTCCATGGTCACCTATTTTGATTTTATTAAAGCACTCTTTTGCATGGTGATGTGGGAGGCTCGTCTCAAAAAAATTCTACAGTCAGATGGTGCCGGTTGAAGGTGTATTCTCTATTTGATGTCTTCTAAAGATTTGTCTAAAGGAAAATAAACTTCTTTGTATTGCACATTGGATCCGTATGTATAATTTTGTCCTGAGTTTGTCCATAAGAGAATAACCTAAAGTTACCTTAGGGGCACCATACATTCTCTTCCATAAAAGTTTTGCTAGTTTTCCCATGGTAGAGAGTGTTCATACTCATATGTTACTCTTTTAGAAAAGATAATCCAATGAATACTCATTGAAGTCTAGTTAGGTGAGATAGTTACTTCAGGAAATAATATAGTTTTTTGTCCCTTTAATCATGCTGAAAAAATCGATAAAGGCAACCTCTAGATTTTGAATTAGATTAAGCATGGTTATTTTAATAATCATAGGTAAAGATTATGTCTTCTTTGTCAAGGTAACTGGAAGAAATTAAAAATTCTTCCATTTAGCAATAAAACCAAAAGAAATTAAAAATAATTCCCCTTAGTCAGCAACAAAACCAAAAAAAAAATTATAGCTCATATAATGCCATTTACGTTGAATTCAAGCCTGTCAAACTTAAGTGGTTGTTGTATTTCATACTCATATTTGACACAGATTTTGAAATAAGCGTGGCATTCTTTGTCAATTAGGTGATGTGTACTGATAGTACCATATAAGGACAAACTTATGCACCTGACTAGCACAAGATTGTTAGTAACGGAGCGTAATCAGTATTGTTGATGCCTACAAACCGATGTTTAGCAAGTTCTTGAAGCATCAAATAAATTATAGAAATCTACTTACAGAGATAAAATGTGAAAGTAAAACAAAAAGGAGGTAAGAATCCTTTGTTACCTTTAGCTCATTAACAAAACACAATCCACACCTATGTACAAAATTTTAAAATAAACCAATCATCACTGGACTGGTCTCTTCCCACTGATCACCCATATCTTGGCCTCAAGTATTCTGAGTCAGTACCTCTTTGATAGGGGTTTGTTATAAATCCTCAACTCCGTGACCATTCACAAGTAGTGGTGTCCGTTGTTCATCAATTGTCTTTATCCCCTGTCTGAACCATTATCATATACAGTGTCAATTTCGTAAGGTCCATCCAACGAGTAGTTAACTTTCCTTTGAAGTTCTTGAATCTACGGTCAGCACAACAGGCCCCAACTTCCTGGTTGAAATTTTTCTTTGAGATAATTTGTCGCGCATCTTTGTTCTCGCCTTTGAATGAGGGTGGTTCCTTTGAAGCGACTCTAATTTCATCCAAGCCAAGCCGCAGAGTCTTGTTGTCAGTTTCATCCAAGTTCATGCTAACTTGTAATCGCTGGAATTCGGTTCCCTGGACTGGAATTTTGCTGGGGAGGGCGGTTCTCGCCTCCCGTTACACCCAACTCAGAGGGTGTATGGCTCCGCCGTATTCTCCAGATGACTCATGTCTATGCTCTCTAGGACCACAACCCAAATTCCTTGTGGTGTAGTTGTACCATTTTGGCAGACTGACCTTAACTTTGTTGGTAGACCCCTACTTGTCTGTTTCTCTGGTTTCAAGGATGGTAGGTGGGGTGTAGATTTCTTCCATTTAATTTGTACTATCTTTTAAATGCCTTTGACTAGATGAGAGGTAATTTGAGTTCCCTGATTAGTCACAATTCCTCGAGGTACACCAAATCTAGTAAAGATAACATTAAAAAGGAAATCTACACCCAACCAACACCTGGTATCGAAAATCTTTTGTTCAACCCACTTAGTCGGTGATAGTCATACATACAAGTATGTACTTTTTCTTTGTAGATGCAAGGTTAATGGGCCCCACAAAATCTAATGCCCATTTATCAAAAGGCTCAATGACTACTTGGGGTTGAAATGGTATCATCTCATGCGTGAGGGTTTACCATTCACTGCATTCACCACAATTGATACATAGGCCTTGCTACCCTCAAAAAATAAGGAGGCCAATAATGTTCCATTGCATAACTTTATAAGCTGTCCTCTTTATCACGGGCGTCCCCACAAGGACTACTGCGGTAGACTTAAAATATCACAAGGAATTTCATCTCCATATCTCTTGATTACCAAATCATCATGTTTTGTAGAGTATTGTTCTGCATCGTACATAGTTTGCACTTATTCTAATTAATTTTGTTTTCTAGAGACAATTTTGTAGTATCTTCCCCTGCTACAAGATAGTTAGCATCTGTATACCAAGGAGTAACGGTAAAATAGAAAACAAATTTTCATCGTATATCTCTAGCACTGCATTATCTCCCTGTGATGAATCATTCTAGATAAGAAATCAGCTACAAGATTATCCTTACCACTGTGTCTTTCAAGGACAATGATATTGAACTCTTATAATAATAATACCATCTTGTAACTCTAGGATTTATTATAGATTTGTTCATTAAAAAATTTCATGGTTGAATGATCGTTGTGTACAAAAGCTTGATATCCGTAATATAGTGTCTAAATTTATTGATAGCATGGACCACAACTAGCAATTCTTTTCTGTGACCGTATAATTAACTTCTTCTATGGAAAGGTTTTTACTGACAAAGTTAATAGCATAAGGAATTTGATTTTCCTTTGTCCAAGAACTTCCGCGTCCGAGGCATCTAGCATTGATATGAAAAGGAAGGACCAATTTGGTCCTCTTAATACTGTGGGTAGTTGACGATTTTTGTTTTAGAATATCAAAAAGATATTTGGCATTCATCATCCCAATTCTAAATTCAGCTTCTTTAGATAATAACTTTAATAAAGGGGTAGCTAGGCTTGTAAAATTGAATGAATCTTCTATAATAGCCAGCATGTTCTAAAAATCTATGAACTTCCTTTTTGTGAGGTGCATTTTGATTTGCGATAATATGAATCCTTGCCAGATCAACTCTCATTCCGTAATCAAAGATGTGATGTCCCAAAACAATACCTCAGTGAGCATCATCTTTGACTTTTCTTTACTTAGGGAAAGATTAGTTTTACACCTAATCAAGACTTTTTTAATTAGTCAAAGCTTCCTAGAAGTCTTTTTTATGGACTATAAAGTCATCCATGTAGACTTCCATGCAATCATTGGTAAAGTCAGAGAAAATGTCTAGGAAAAATTTCTGAAAGTGGTGGTTGGGGTACTGCAAAGTCCAAAGGAACCCTATATAAGCATAGGTTCCCAAGGTAGGTGAAAGTACTCCTGGTCTCTAAAAGCATTTGTATTTGGTTATAACCACTAAAACCCATCTAGGAACGAAAAAAAACTTCTTTCCTGTATTAAGCATCCAACACCTGATCAGTAAATGGTAGGGGAAAATAATCGCTATGGGTGGATTTGTTCAACTCCTGAAAGTCTACACATATCCCCCACCTACCATTTTTCTTGGGAACTATGAAAAGTGGAGACACCCATTGACTATCTGAAATGGGTATATGAGATTGGTTTGAAGGAGTTTTTGCAATTCTCTTTTACAATATCTTTAAGGGTCGGATTCATCCTTCTGAGGCTATCTTAACCGGGTCCATTTGGTCATTATGTAGATACATGTGTATGTCGGGTGAATTTCATGTCTACATAATCCCATGAAAGGCATCAAATTGTCTTTGGATCATTTCAATTGCTTGTGTCTTTTGTTCTAGTTCCAAACTAGAGTTGATATACAAGGGTTTCCTAGGCTAATCTCAACAAGTTCAGCACTTTCTTCCTTCTCTGAGGGAGCTCGTGATAAAGTATATAATTGAGTGATATCGCGTTAAGTCGTTGAAATTTGAACTGAAATGTGACAACTCTCAAGAAAGACCCTGAGCATTCAATACAATTTGAAAAATAAACTTAACATCAAGTCTATATGATTTGTCTTTCATTCACTTTTAATTGCCCAAGTGTTGGCCAGGGTCCTGATGCAATATTCTTTGTATGGCTTCTGAATCCCATGATCTCCAGGTCGATTGGGAAGGAGGAAAGAGGACAAGATTTTGGCTATATGTGCCATTGGATATAGTAATCTCACGACCTGTATTAAACCCAGATGCGCATCCATGTACTAGCCAAGTGATCTACCAAGAACCAGAGGGTGTCCCGGTTCCTTGGATGATGATTTAGAATGGATGACTAAAAATTCTACTGGATACTCCCAAAAGGAGCAATCTGACATTATCTAGACTTCCTGCAGGGCTAGTGACTGACTTATATGCCAACTCTATCATGGTTTGTGTTGGTCTTAACTGGTTGATTTGGAGCTTTGCATAGTGTCAAAAGGCATTACATTGAATTGCTACAACCAACCACCAATGAGTGCATTTGGTAAAGAAATACCCATTAATTTCAACAAAGGACTATTGGGTTCCCTGTGGTCATTATATTTGTATGGAATTTCAGATAAATTCAGATAATTGCCCCACCACCTAAAAAAGGGGAGGTTCCTTCTTTCTTCCTTCCTGGCTTCTTAAGGCAAAGATCCCTTATGATTTTGGTATATATGGGGATATCCTTAATGGCTTGCGGCAGAGGTATTTTTATACATATTTCTCAGAATTCATCCCCATATCTTTAAGTATGGTAATGCTCTTCACTAATAGTCTTCTGGGGTAGGTGGAAGATTAACTTGTTGAGGTACTTGTACAAACTGAGAAGTGATTGGAATAGGAGGGAAGTCTCTTTATTCCCTCTAAGGGTATTTGAGTGTTTTATTCCTCATAATGTTTATCATTTTCTTCCTAAATTACTACTACAGGATTTGATTGATTTATAGCTTCCCTGATCGTAGTTGAATTTCATGGTGGGAAAGTTTTGAACTTTTTCATTCTGCACAGGGTGGGTGGATCGATTATTGTGGTTAGGGATTACAAGGTGGATCATGGTTGGTCCCTTGAGGGTTGTGCAGCCTGGATTTGTGGTTGCTATCGGCACCCTATAGGCACTGTTGCTACTAGTTAGGTCCAAGGGATTGTAAAATTGTTGTTGTATAGGAGGTGGGTGTAAATCTTGTGACCGTGGGTTAAATCCAGGTAGTATTTGGGAAATGTTTGCAGGATACCGTGGATATGTAGGGTAAGAGGGATTCCAATACACAGGCACCCTCCAACCTTGTTGCTGGAGTTTGAGCTTGCTGGAGGTGTCCACTGGATAGGTCATTGGGGACGGGCCCCATTGTTGTTTTTGATACTTTGCATTAGGGTCATAAATGCATTGGGGTTTTGTGCTCTCCAAGGTCTTCCAGAAGGGTATGATTGTTCTTGTAAGACTCCTCCTCCCCTATACATGGTCATAGTCTGCTTGCAAAGTTGGACACTCGAATGTGGGGTGCTCTAGTGTACACACAGCCACATTTCTATGACATTTAATGGACATTCTTCTCACCATGCTTCTTCTAAGATTCAGATAAGATTGCTAAAGCAACTCTTCTTCTTTGTTTCCTTTTCATAGGGTATCTAACTTGTTACTAATTGTGCTCAAGATGCTTGTTTTAAAGTTCTCTAATAAGTTTCCTAACTCAATTCTAGTGACAGCCTCTTGAATTTATTCTTGTATTTCTAAAAGAATCTCTTGGTGCTTTGTTTGTTTTAGCTTGTCCTCTTGAGTATCTTCTACAAGAATCAGAATCAGAAAAGGATTTGGTGCATAATCTCCTGAACTTAAAAAGTTTAAAACTTCTATGCAACCATCTCTAATACCCTTCAAAAAATATGGTTCTTACTACAACTACGTTTGTGGTGAATAATTTTGATTTATGATGGTTGTATAAGAACCTTTCTAAGTAGTCTCTGGGACTTTCATCTCTCTGCTTATTAGATTTAAAAATGTCATTTTAGTGCATTATCCTTACAATAGTCTTGTATTTCTATAAAAATGTGTCTTTCATCTGATCCTAAGAGAGGATTGTATTTTCCTAAGCTCATGAACCATCTTGCTATCAATCTTCTAATGTAGCAAGAAAGAGTTTTAAGTTTTTGCATTGTCCGAAGGAGGGCTCTTACATAATATGTCAAACTCAATAAAAATAAATCTGGATCTTAAGTTGACATAATTCCTGGAAGTGGGGAACGATGATAGTGTGGGATATTCTTTTCATACGATGTTTCGGGAAAGGTCCAGCCATTGGAAACCCAAAGGTCTTAGTTTTAGTGGTTGCATTTCCTTCTTCTCTACCATTCCACTGATAGATGATTCAAATCCGGATTTCAGGACTCCCCAACGCTCAGATTCCCACGCTCAATCACCCAATGTTGTTTCTTCCATTTTAGGTTCTTCTCCTGGAGCCTTGTTGGCTCCCTTGAACTTCTTGGTGGAATTTTTCCGACCAATGTCATTTGGATTAGTGGGGGGGTTTGTCTTTGAATATTTGGAGCTTACAAACCTACCCTTGTTATCTCTATAACTATGCATAAAATGGAAATTTTAACTGAATTGAACTTAATTCTATTTAGAAGGTAAGAAGGCAACCTGCTTTTGGAGAAACCCACTCTAGTGGCCGTGTGGATCTTTTCTCACGTATTAAATGTTTTATCCTTCTCCCTCAAGCAGCCTTTAAAAATCATTCAAAACAAGCAAACAATCTAAGCTAAAATCACTTCCTACCGCTTGCGTAACTCCCCGGATAACGACGCTTCAAATGGTGTGCTACTTTATATGTTTAGTATAATGCACCATTAATTATCAATCCAGATTCGTGAACAATAGGAGTTGCAAGACACCAAGAAGAAAGGTAATTATAATGTCATGAGTATAGAACTATTCTATATTATGCATGTTGGAAACAAAACAAACTAGCAACCAAAACACACTTTTGGTTGTCTTTCACAGAGGGACTATCTACTCCATTATGGAACATGAAAATATGAGATGGAATTCTTTGACATATCAACTCTGCTATCTGACCCATAAAACCAACTATGCAATCACACTTATAAAAAGGAAATCACGCATCAATCAACATAGCATGGGTAGTTCAATAGTCAATATAATGAGTATGTTGTGGTTCAAAATGTGTTGTTGTAAACTTCACTAGTTCCCAAAATATAACTGACTATTGTTGCCAACATTTATGTCCATGAACAAAATCAAATCTATAAAAATGTAAATAGAAGATATGCAAACAAGAGTATGTAAAGATCTCCAAACAATCGTGATAACAACCGAAGTCTGTTCCACCGCCATCATCTGAAATAATTAAGATTCATCTAATCTAACATCTATATTATTGAAATCAACCACTAACACTAATCTATAAGGATCCTAACCTTTGTTGGGTGGTGGTCCCTATTGGCCTAACAGTCAGCCATTGGAGCTCCACGAAGCTTTCTTCAACACATTCCTCTTACTTATGTTTCAAAACATAGAATTAAATTATGCTAATAACTCAACTCACATCCATTCATAAATGATCAAGACCAAATAAAATGACATCCCTTTCCCATTAAATCAACCTTAATTTTGTTCTACAATATGTAACGCTAGTTTCCGTTACGTTGGATTATGCCTCCAATCCCTACTTCATCTCCCACCATCCCGCTATGACCAATTTAAAACAATCTTAGTCACAAACACAAGGAGGTGAAATCTTTAGCAAATCCATCAATTGTCAAATTTATATATCTCTTGGGCTATTATTTAATCTTCATCCTCTACAGACAATAAGGTAAGGAGGATGTAGAAGCTATTTAGACAAACAAGCTTATCATAACTTTGTTAGAGTTTTAATGATTCAGCAAACATCCAACAAATACCTTTAGTAACATCCGATCTAAGCTTGGTATATTTTGTAATTTATATATTGCCCGTGATCATGACAGTGAGATTCGCGGTAAATGGTACCGACTACAATCTAATGTACGCTGGTACCGGATCATGTGATAGGTGAGATTCTGCACTGATCTGAAATGGAAGGTGCTTGGTAAATCGGGGATTCGGATAAAGTAAGTAACTGGCGATAAGTAATTGATATCGAGTTGGTACGTAAAGGTTGGACTCCAACGAGGTCAGCAGGTTATACATGAAAATTAAAACTGTTGATTAAGGCTGTTGTCATTGATGTCAACCTCCTGAAGAAAGACCAGAGTACAAAGTTTTGGGTAATGGACCCACAGTGTTTATGCAACTCTGCTGCATTATTGTTTTGTCATGGTTGATAAGAAGTAAAATATGGATGAACTCCAAGGTGGTCCCTTTATGGGTAGCCCTCACTGAAGCATGCTCGTGGAGTAAGAGAACCCATGCTTAATTATAGAATAATGAGATGAAGGAAAGAATTTACTGTGGTACATCCTAGATGGATATTTTGTCATTTCATTTCCTAAGTGGTATGTGAACGCTCAAGCAATAATTCCTCACTACAAAGAGTTATGGCCAAGAGTTGAGACCAAAATGGGTAATGGACCCAAGTTTGGTTTGATGGATAATCTGTATGAGTTATGATATATTTTCAGATAATACTATTCTATATGGATAGCATGTCGCCATTTCTGGTGGTATATAACGCCGCTAACTCCTCACTCTGCCCCGAAAGCATATGGCCTTATCAATTTGGAGGACCCTCATATGTCATCTAGAAGCCCCAAAAGGTCAAAGTAATCAAAGTGGTTTAAGAGATTTTAAAAGGTAAATAATAAGTGAAGTGATGAGTGTATTGCACCAAAGTGAATTCAAAATAAACTATTTCCAATAATAATTATTATCGAGACTAGAAGTGGACCCAACCCTAAAATAATAAGGAAAGGGCCAAGGGACCTAGAATATGTTTTTAAGGAAGCTAATTGAGAGTATATAAATAAGAGGCAAGGGCCTCTCATTTGAATCACACTTGAGAATATTTAATATCTATAGGTTCTTGAGGTAACAAAATGATATCTAAACCGAATTTCTGAGGAAAGCGAAGAAAAGAAGGCTGAAATGCAAGGAAGGCTAAAATTCCCTTTGCTGGGTGCTTATGGTATGTTATTTTCGTGTCATTCCACCCATTTTCGCTTATAACTTTTTTCATAATGATTCAGATCCTGAAATTTCATTCAAGAGAAAACATATCCAAGTATCTGTATAAAAAATAAGCTTGTGGGTCGTTTGTATTTTTGGAGTTACACCTGTGGAAAATAAGGTTCGTGGCTAGTCATGAAACTATTCAAAATCGCGGTTTCGGTAAAACGTCAAGTAACTTTGCCAACAGATCCAAATTTAGTGAGACCAAATGTATTGGTTAGGGTAAAGGCTGTAGTATGTTCCGTAAATAGCTCAGATCATTCCAGCAAATATTTTGTGCGGGCACTCTCATAAGGTCGCTCTCTAGAATGTTTTCAGAATTCAGCAAGGTATGCCACTTTTGCTATAACTCCTTTTCCAGAGGTTTCCAAGCAGTGCCACTTGAGGAATTGCATAAAACACACTGAATAACATTGCATCAGTTTCAGATCTTTATACATTACAGGTTCAAATTTATGATTACTCGCTAGGGTTGTTGACTAATCCAAACTAGGCAATGCGGAGACTAGTAAAAGAAACGCTTTGAAGAAAATGCTAGTTTCTTGCATCGTTGTGGTTAGTTTTGTAGAAATATGATCAGAAACAACATGTCTATTATAGAGCTAAAAATCATATTTTAATACGAAATTGATGAGGGTTTTGCTGAGGTACAGCGTTGAGTACATGGTTGAGATGTGAGGTTGATGATGTTGGTACATATTGACGAAGCATAGCTTGATGAGTAGTTGACATGATTTTTACATACTTGGCGCTACGTTTGATGCACTTATTTATGGTACGTGCTGATTACAGTTGGTGCATGGTTGATGAACTTGTTTGGCGGTACGTGTTGATTACAAAATATGCATACCATGCACTCTCTGCTTATGGCAATGTTGATTACAAAGCTGGCGGCTATTGATGCACTTGTTTAATATGCAAATGTGCTGATTACAGGTTGGTATGGTTGATGCACTTGTTTATGGTAATGTGCTGATGCTGCATGGTAGATGCATGGTTCGCATTTATTGGTACGTGTTTACAACAATATATATCACAACGATATTGTGACAATGGTTCATCATTCTAATTCTACTCTTAGGGTGGCGTGATCTGGCAAGGGGATGTGGTTGCAGCCACCCTTCCGCCATTGTAGCCGGAGCAGTAGGGTTGTAGCCCTTCCGGCTGTAGCCAGAATTGGGGAGTTGGAGCCTGCCTCAGGTTGTAGCCTGAGAAAAAAAAGGGGGTTGGAGCCTCATTCCAATTGCAACTGGAAACAAAGGAAGTTGGTGCTTCCAAATACAATGTAATTCTTCAAGACATATAAGAAAAGCATTCCTGTTTTCCGACGGTTTCTAAATAAAACACCGGGTGTAAAATCGCGGTATGTGTATGGATTGTTCATTTGTTCATTGCTTATTTACTCGCAGTTATTGGATAATAATAATGCTCATTGATATAACACTTTGGATTATATGGTTAATTATTCCACATCGATTCACCCCCTCTCAGAATCCAACAAAACATTAGTATAATATGAAAAACATTTAGTCTCCTAGCTCAATAAACCACAAAAATGCATGAATTAATTATACTTTACCTTATGACCTCATCAATGGCTAATGGTAGTGTTCTTTGTCATTTATCCAAGCTTAGGTAAGCCAAAAAGGTATAGATGAGGAGTATAATAGGGTAGTGGGGATGTCAATTTAGAGGCTTAACACCTGTGTATTAAATTTCTCTTTCCTAGCATTACAGATCCATAGTCTGGAGTTTACCCCTCCAACTTTTATTTAAGTCATACTAGTCTTTGCAAGGGTTTGAATGTCTACACTTTATAATAATAATGTAATCTACATAGGCCCAGAACTTAGGATTTCAGCCTCTCTCTTAACACATATTACCATATGTGCGCGCAAGCCTAAACTCCAATACACCAAATCAACTTAAATAAACGTAAAAAAGTAAAGTCAAAAGTTTTGCTTTATCCTTGGACTTAGAGGTTTGGCTTACGAAATCCCATTGAAACTTACTAGTTAGAAGCAAGCCCTAAACTGGAATTTGATTGAATCCTTACGAGATTTAACTAAATGCAACCCTGGCGCCAACTGGACTAGTAGTGTTAGGTTTTTTTTCTTTTGGAAGAGTCCCATACTTGTCCTTTTCATTACATTAAATATGACGGGATGTGATGACAGTCAAAATTAAGTTCTCTGACCGGCCATTAAAGGGGGTGGGTGAGGAACGAGAACCTCCATGTGCCCTACTCCAATACATTCACGCCCAATCACTCCTGTCACATGGCATCGAATTCTCGATGTACCCCACATTCAATGTGCGTTGGGGATTGTGTCTTAGGGTAGTAACCGATATTCATTATCATTTCTGCAAGTCTGTTCCGAATTGAGCTCTGTGTGTTCCTTTGTTTTCTTGGATTACTCTACGCGGGGTATGGTGGCTTGGAGAACCTTCCAGATTATTCTTTCTTTCGATAAGTATCTTTCTTACGGTGTAAATTTTACTGCAAGTTCTGATTTGATCTTTTTCGGCTTACTGCTCCTACATTCCCTCCCAACGCATTTCACATGAGTAGGGTCCTTCTCGTAAGCCATGTCACCCTCCTCCTACATTCGTCATTTTCCATGCATTGGAAACTTTCCTACGTGCTATCTCCTACTGTATTTCGTTGGAAAAGTAATCAGAAGTTCATTTGTTTAGGTCGTATATACATCTGTATGTTATACCTGTTCTACGACGCTGGAATATTTCTGGAAGTTACTTCTATTCTGGTTGAGTAATAATGAGATGGGTTTTCACTTTGTTTCTCCTTCTTTTTTTTCTCTCTGTTCTTCCGGGATTTCTCGACGAAACCTTAAGCCTGGGGTTTTCATGTTGGAGAGTCTCTCGTAAAATTAATATCCGACCTAACCTTTCAGCAAATCTTAAACCCTAAAGATAACTAAAGGTGGTCAAATTTACCTCTGCATACCCTCTTACTCATATTCTGGACGCAATAAGAGTGCATGTGCACCTGGAGTTTTCGGCATTGTGTTGTCTCTGTATTTTCTTTAAAAACTTAATCATAGGATGCTAGACAGATGATTAGTATGGTTTTTTTTTGGCCCTTTGATTTTTTTTTTGAAAAGGACAGTGAATTTATGCTTATCATGCGATTTGGATATATTAAGGCATTTGTTTATTTATTCTCTATTCCATTCTTTTCCTTGGTTATTCAAAGATTTTTTTATCGCTAATAATGGGCCCTTTATTTTGCGAGGGTACCCATCAGAGAGATTTGGACTCCTCCTCCCTTTCCGTTTGGACAATATGTAGTTTGTCGCAAAAGGGGAAAGCATCGAATCTTCCTATTTAAGTTAAGAATTATTTTCGGCTATACTCATCTATTTTATTAGATTCTTTTCTTTCCTGTTCGAACAAGTCTGTAATTGTTTTGTCGAAATGTGTGCAGGGTTTTTTTTTCGGTCACAAGAATACATGGAGAACAACCTCCATCATCTTCTTAAGAGGTATTTTGGTTCTGTTCTGCCCTTTCTAGAAGCTTTGGCAACTCAAGAATTAAAGGGGTTAACTCTTTGTGATAGAGGTTGTTTGTTTTTATACTTCTATTATTTAATTTCTAGGCCAATACGAGGGTCGACTGTAAAACTATAAGATTGGCCGAAAGAGTTAAGTCGGATTTTATTATACTATGTCTTAACTCAATCATTAATGGAAGGACGATTTTCAACTTCCTCTTGACCTTCTGTATTTTCCTTGAAAGACAACTCGAGTAATATGATACTTGTTCTTTTCATTCCTGTAGTTTTGCCTTAAGTATTTATCAATGTAGGTTCTCGAAGAATTTAGAATAATGGTTGTATAAATGTCTGGTGTTTATATTCAACATAATGTCGCAATTATTTAGACGGATACTCACTTTATTCTGAGTCATATACAAGTCTATTCTTGATTTACGTTACCTCTATGTATGCGATTTGTCTGGAGTTATATTATTCTCTAGTAATAGTTGGGAAATGACTAGATTTGTGCCCTAGGTGGTTAGACAGGACTTATGTATTAAATTTTACGATTGTGTCAATTATTTATGGACTGTCCTTCTTTATACAACTATAATCGTATATGGGTAGTCATTCTCTGATGGTAATTAGATCTCTATCACTATACAAATATGTAAACAAACCTATATGTGATATATTGATATGTGATCTGTAGGGTCCATAGTACCTTGCATTTCTCTCTTCAATATTATATGAGAAAGGAGAATCTCAGCTAAGTAATATGAATTCATTTTCTGAATTTTAGTTATAGAGATACACATAAACTTATATGTATATATACAGATTTGTTCAATTCGATTTTGATATAAGTAGTTCCGCCTAGAAGCTCAATTATAGGGATAAACAAACACTTGTAAACAGATCGGTTCTTTTAAATTCAGTGTACGTAGATAGTGCTACCTAGAAAATTCAGTTACAGGAATAAACAAACGACTATAAACATATATGTTCCTTTCAAGTACGATGTACATAGATAAATTTTGCCTAACTGTTTAATTTTTCATAAGGAAATAATTCCAGAATTTTAGTCATCTGTTGTAAACTTGCTCCAAATGGACAGATCTCATTCATGTAAGATATTACACTTTAATTCAACCAAATGCACTATATATATATAATCATTCAACAGATAACTTACAGCAAATAGATATGATCGTTCAAACAGATACATTACAACAAGTAGATATGATTGTTCAAATAGATACATTACAACAAGTAGATATAGTTATTCCAAACAGAGAGGAAAAGATTACATATCTGAAGTAGTTCATGGGAAGAAAAAGGAAACAACCACATTCCTCCCAACCATTGAACAGGGCAGCCAAATCACTTGCCTAATTCACCCCCTAGCCTGACCATGAATCCATGAGGGCAAACTTGGAATCTCCTCTTCAGCAATGTCTTCCTCTATCCCTCGTCCTCTCCTTGCCTCACACTTAATTTTTAGTGTTCATAACAGCAAGTACACAGTAGTTGTTTTCCCCAGCATACTCCTCCTTGCCTCACACATTAGAAACCAGTGTTCATAATAGCAAGAGGTAATTCCTTTTCCATCATACTTGGCAGCGTCCTGCCTCCTCACATATGTTATTTAACAAAACAAATGTTTTTGCCTAAGTCTTTATTTCCCCCCTTGGGAATTTTCACAGCTTTCTAAATCCCTGATTTTTAGGGGCTTCCAATGGCCAAATCTCTGATTTTCCACTTGTAATAATCAGCCCAGAGGTAGTTCCAACATGTTCCCCACTCATGGAGTCATGGTCAGCTGATTTTAATGTGGTTGTTCCATTTGTCCTCCTGCAATCAATATAAAATATTTTGTTTTCATACAAGTGTCATAGTGAAATAGTTAGTTGGGACAAATCAGATCTCTACCCAACAGTCATAATAATTAATTACAATTATCAAATTCGAAATTGGGAATTGCCATAAATGGAAAAAAAATTCCAAATTCGAATTTACTAAAAACGGAATAATTTTCCAACCAATTTTAAATTTCAAAAATACTTTATTTTTGGGCATGTCACATCCTTTCCCCCTTCAATAAAACATTGTCCTCAGTGTTCGTTCCTTTCTTGGAACAAGATTGGATGAGATTTCCGCAAATCTCCCTCCAACTCCCAAGTGGCCTCCTCAAGACTAAAGTGCTTCCATTGCACCTTTACCTGAGCGACGGCTCTGTTCCGAAGTGTTATTTCTCTCCTGTCTAGAATACGCAAGGGTTCCACCTGGAACTCGCCTTCGGGTTCCACCTGCACCAAGTTCCAATCAATCATATGAGTAGGGTCATGAACATACCTTTTCAAAAAAGAAACATGAAATACATTATGAATTCTTAGATTAGCTGGAAGTGCGAGTTGGTATGCTACGGTTCCAATTCGAGCTAGTATCTCAAAGGACCAACAAAACCTAGGTGCCAGCTTGGCACAATTTCCTAACTTCAACAAACTTTTTCAGGCTTTGACCTTCAAATAAACATGGTCTCCCACTTGAAATTCCAAGTGTCTTCTTTTCTGATCTGCATAGCTCTTATGTCTGTCATGTGCTTCTTTTAAGTTCTGTTGTACCTTCCTTACCATGTTCTGCATTTCTTGGAGCATCTCTGGTCCAACCATGAGTCTGTCAACCGGGTTATTCCAGCTAATTGGAGTCATTCACTTTATGTCGTACAGTACCTCAAAAGGGATTAACTTAGCCGAAGTTTGATACCCATTGTTATATACAAATTCTACCAAGTGTAGGTAGTCTTCCCACTTGTGTGGTTTTGTTCTTACATACATGCAGAGCATATCCTCTACGATTTGGTTTATCCTTTCGTTTTGTCAATCCATTTGTGGGTGATAACTCTTACTAAAATTCAAATTAGTATTTATCCCTGCAAACAATTCCTTCCAAAAAGTGGATGTGAATTTTACGTCTCTATCTGAAATCACCATTTTAGGAATACCATGCAGTCTAAAAATTTCTTTCATAAATATTTCAGCAATGTTTATAGCTTGAAAAGTAGACTTTACAAGAATAAAGTGTGCAGACTTACTGAGTTTATCGATTACAACCATAATAGAATCATTATGTTTCTGAGTTTTTGGAAAACCTATTATAAAGTCCAGCAATATGGTCTCCCATTTCCATTCCGGTACTGGTAATGGCTATAATAGGTCGGTTGGATGTTGGTGTTCGACCTTAACCTTCTGACAATCTTGGCACCTAGCCAAGTATTCTGTTGTTTTGCCCTTCATATTAGGCCAGTAAAATAGTTTTCTAAGTGTTGTTATTGTCTTCTGGTAGCCTGGATGGCCAGAATATGGTTTCTTATGCACTTCGTCCAAGACTATTAACTTTAACTCTGTTGAATCTAGTATGTAAAGTATGTTTTTAAATCGTAATAGTCCCTTCTTGTCGATACTTAGATTTGGTTTATCTGAGTTTGCGGTATTGTTTTGTAATTCTGCCATTATCTTAGTGTAATTTTCATCGTTAATACTTGTCGTCCTTATTCTTTGTTCCAGATCACTTTCTGCCCTGCTGATATTTATTTCGAATAGCCCATGGAATCTTTTGCTTAAAGCGTCTGCTACCTTATTTTCCTTACCCTTGATATGTCTGACTTCGAAGTCGAATTCGCTCAAGAAGGCTAGTCATCTTGCTTGCCTTGCATTAAGATCTGGTTGGCTAAATAGATATTTCACACCGCTATTATCCGTCAATAGTAGAAATTTTTTGCCCATTATGTAGTGTAGCCACATTTTTAAGGCGTGTATTACCGTTGCCAATTCTAAGTCATGAGTGACATAATTTCGCTCATGTTATTTTAATTTCTGGGACTCATAAAAAATCACCTGTCCTTCGTGAGTTAGGACACCACCTAGTCCTTTTTTACTTGCATCAACACATACGGTAAAGTCTTTATCTAGGTCTGCTACCTTCAATATGGGTGCAGTTGTCAATAATTCCTTCAACTTGTTAAAACTGTCTTGACACTTCTGTGACCAGTTAAACTTGGTCCCTTTCCTTTGTAATGACGTGATAGGATAAGCTATTTTGGAAAATCCTTCTATGAATCTACGATAATATCTGGTGATTCCCATGAATGACCGGATGTCCGCTACATCCTTTGGTACCGGCCATTCCATAATGCCTCTTACTTTCTCAGGGTCGACTGCAATGCCTTCTGCATATATTATGTGTCCTAGGTACTGTATCTTCTTCTGGTAAAAAACACACTTATCAAATTTAGCATACAATTGGTGCTTCCTTAAAGTTTGCAAGACGATTCTTAAGTGTTCTTCATGTTCTTCCTCCGTTTTAGAATACACTAGGATATCGTCGATAAATACTAGTACGAACTTGTCTAAGTACTGACTGAAAATATTGTTCATTAGGCACATAAATGTGGCTAGTGCGTTATTGAGTCTGAAAGGTATGACTACGAATTCATAGTGTCCATATCTTGTTCGAAAGGTTGTTTTGCTTATGTCCTCATCTTTTATCCTGACTTGATGGTAATCGGATCATAAATCCAATTTTGAAAAGATTTTGGCCTCGCCTACTTGATCGAACAGGTCATTTATCCTAGGTAAGGGGTACTTGTTCTTAATAGTCATTTTATTCAATTGTCTATAGTCGATACATAGTCTTAGAGTACCATCTTTCTTTTTCACAAAGAGGACCGGTGCTCCCCATGGTGAAACAATGGGTCTGATATACTTTTTGTCCAACAATTCCTGCAATTGTATCTTTAGTTTTTTTCAATTCAGGGAAACTCATTCAGTAAGGTGCTTTCGAGATAGGGGTTGACCCAAGTAGTAGGTCTATGGAGAAGTCTATTTCCCTTCTAGGAGGTAATTCCGGTATCTCATCAACAAACATGTCTCTAAACTCATGTAGGACAATAAAATCATCTAGCTTCGGCTTATCTTCTTTTTCTAATAGATTCGTTATTTGAATGGCATAAACTTGACACCCATTTCTCATACATTTCTTGAATTGCATTGTTGTGACTTGTCTAACTGATACTGGTTTTGGTATACCTTGGGTTTTTCTAGTAGTGTCACAATCATCTTTATAGTTAAGTGTCTTTGTATAACAATCTAGAATTGCTTTGTGTCTTTCCAACCAATCCATTCTGATGATCATATCGTAGGATCCTAGTGGCAGAATATTCAGATTTTTTTTTATGTTTTGACCATCTAAGTTAAATTCAAAATCAGAAACAAAGTCAACCACTTTCCTTTTAGTTACTGTTGCTAACTGTACCAGCCATGATTTTGTGTGTTTCATCCTCTTAAGTTTTTTTGACTCTACTACTCCAGGAGTCATATAACTTAACGTAACTCCAAGATCTATTAAAACATAAATTCGGGTGTTATTGATTTTACCTTTGATTTCCACCACAGAGGATTGGTGGTCATCTTGTCGACCGTCAATGGCTGCATTAATCCGATGCAGGCTTCTGCCTACATCACCCACCATCGAAGCTTCCTACAGATTATGAACAGTAGTTATGTTTTATGTGCTTAAACGTGGGCAGTTCCTCCTGAGATGAGGTTCTCCACATTCCCAACACTTTAACGGTTCTCGGGGATTGTCCCTGAATTTCTTTGTTCCCAGGTTTACTGGTTTACCGCCTCCTTGTGTGCTTGGATGGTTTGAGTAAAAATATTTTCTAGGAAATCTTTTTGTTGCATTCCGATAAGGAGATGGCTGGTATCCCTTCTTCCTCTGGTTCATTTTCTCTCGTTTCTTATCCTTCCAAGCTTTGGGGAATTCTGCCCACTCTTTGTACTGGTCATAGCACATTTGTGCTTTCCTGAATACTTCGCTCAAGGATTTGGGGTTGTCAAACTCAGTTCTGTCCATGTATGACTGTGGTAGACAGCTTAAGAATCGTTGGATTTTTACCTTGTCCTCTCGGATGTAAGGTATGAACCTTAGTAGTTCCAGAAATTTGTTTATAATGTCTTCCATCGTCATATGTCCACGTCGTAACTCATAAAATTATTTTGTTTTCCTTTCATAGTAGCTTTCAAAAAGGTATTGTTTCTTAAAATACTTCTTAAAGTCAGACCACTCCATGGGTTTCTCCTTTAGGCCCTTGGCCAATTTCAGATCTTGCCACCAAATGTTGGCCTTCCCTTTCAGATTGTATATGGCCATTCTGACCTTCATATTGCTGGAATAATTGTAAATTTGGAAGTATTTTTTGATGTCTAACAACCATGCCTCGGCCTCCTCTCCTATTATGGATTCTCCATCAAAGGTAGATAGTTTAATCTTTTTTAATTCTCCTTCAAGGTGGTCTACTTGTTTCCTCTTTCGGTCTGTTTTAGTTTTGTCCTCAGCTGAAGGTGTACCTTCAAACGAACTGTCTCATTTTTTTGTTTCAGGCCTAGAATTCTTGGAGGCCCTTTTGCTGACCTCTTCATCATGGTTATCATCCTTTGGGATTTTCTTGGTCACTATACTATGCAGCAGGACTTCATTTATCTCTTGTTGTTCCTGCTGTGCTTTCTTCAATTTCTCATTGTCTGCTTTGAAAACCTGCAGTTCAACAATAAGATTCCTCATTGTTTCCAGTACTTCCGTAGGTGAGATTCCATCACTATTATGTCTTGGATCTCCATGAGGTCCCTGCTCTGGATTTCCTTCCATTCTGATTTCTACATCATCCTGGGTTGCCATAACTCACACAAAACTGAAAGGTTTTTTGTTTGTAACAGAAAGGTTTATTAGTTTTGCATAGATCGAAATATATGCTAAGCAACTAATGTGGCCCTATTCAGGTCCAGTGTTGTAACATTTTTCTCTGATACCATATGTAATAAACCTTGATTTCATCATAAATTTATTTTTCTTTATTTTTTTCTTTTTTTTATTAGGCTCTAAGTCTGTATAATAGTTTATAACAACACTAAAAAAAATGGTGCTACCCTGTGTATTAAATTTCTCTTTCTTAGCATTACAGATCCATAGTCTGGAGTTTACCCCTCCAACTTTTATTTAAGTCATACTAGTCCTTGCAAGGGATTGAATGTCTACACTTTATAATAATAATGTAATCGACATAGGCCCAGAACTTAGGATTTTAGCCTCTCTTAACACATATTACCATATGTGCGTGCAGGCCTAAACTCCAATACACCAAATCAACTTAAATAAACATAAAAAAGGAAAGTCAAAAGGTTTGCTTTATCCTTGGACTTAGAGGTTCGGCTTACGAAATCCCATTAAAACTTACTAGTTAGAAGGGAGCCCTAAACTGGCAGATGATTGAATCCTTATGATATTTAACTAAACGCAACCCTGGTGCCAACTGGACTAGTAGTGTTAGGTTTTTATTTCTTTTGGAGGAGTCCCATACTTTTCCTTTTCATTACATTATATATGACGGGATGTGATGACAGTCGGAATTAAGTTCTTTGATCGTCCATTAAACGGGGTGGGTGAGGAACGAGAACCGCCCTGTTCCCTACTCCAATACATTCACGCCCAATCACTCATGTCACATGGCATCGAATTCTCGATGTACCCCACATTCAATGTGCGTTGGGGATTGTGTCTTAGGGTAGTAATCGATATTCATTGTCATTTGTGCAAGTCTGTTCTGAATTGAGCTCTATGTGTTCCTTTGTTTTCTTGGCTTACTCTGCGCGAGGTATGGTGACTTGGAGCACCTTCCAGAATATTCTTGATTTCGGTGAGTATCTTTCTTACGGTGTAAATTTTACTGCAAGTTCCCATTTGATATTTTTCGGCTTACTGCTCCTACATTCCCTCCCAACGCATTTCACGTGAGTAGGGTCCTTCTGGTAAGCCCTACCACCCTCCTCCTACATTCATTGTTTTCCATGCATTGGAAACTTTCCTCTATGCTATCTCCTACTATATTTCATTGGAAAAGTAATCGGAAGTTCATTTGGTTAGGCCTTATATACATCTGTATGTTATACATCTTCTACGATGCTAGAATATTTCAGGAAGTTACTTCTATTCTGGTTGAGTAATAATGAGATGGGTTTTCACTTCGTTTCTCCTTTTTTTTTCTCTCTATTCTTACGGGATTTCTCGACGAAACCTTAAGCTTGGGGTTTTCCTATTGGAGAGTCTCTCGTAAAAGTAATATCCGACCTAACCTTTCAACAATGATAAAACCCTAAAGATAACTAAAGGTGGTCAGATTTACCTCTGTGTACCCTCTTACTCATATTCTAGACGCAATAAGAGTGCATGTGTGCCTGGAGTTTTCGACATTGTGTTGTCTCTGTATTTTCTTTAAAAACTTAATCATAGGATGTTAGACAGATGATTGGTATGGGGTTTTTTTGGACCTTTGATTTTTTTTTTAAAAGGACAATGAATTTATGCTTATCATGCGATTTGGATATATTCCGGCATTTGTTTATTTATTCTCTATTCTGTTATTTTCCTTGGTTATTCAAAGATTTTTTTATCGCTAATGATGGGCCCTTTGTTTTGTGAGGGTACCCATCAGAGAGATTTGGACTCTTCCTCCCTTTCCATTTGGACAGTACGCAATTTGTCGCAAAAGGGGAAAGCATCGAATCTTCCTATTTAAGTTAAGAATTATTTTCGTCTATACTTGTTTATTTTATTAGATTCTTTTCTTTCCTGTTCGAACAAGTCTGTAATTGTTTTGTCGAAATTTGTGTAGGGTTTTTTTTTCGGTCACGAGAATACATGGAGAACAACCTCCATCATCTTCTTAAGAGGTATTCAGGTTCCGTTCTGCCCCTTTCTAGAAGCTTCGGCAACTCAAGAATTAAAGGGATTAACTCTTTGTGGCAGAGGTTGTTTGTTTTTATACTTCTATTATTTAATTTCTAGGCCAATACGAGGGTCGACTATAAAACTATAAGATTGGCCGAAAGAGTCAAGTCGGATTTTATTATACTATGTCTTAACTCAACCATTAATGAAAGGAGGATTTTCAACTTCCTCTTGACCTTCTAGATTTTCCTTGAAAGACAACTCGAGTAATATGATACTTGTTCTTTTCATTCCTGTAGCTTTGTCTTAATTCTTTATCAATGCAGGTTCTTGGAGATTTTAGAATAATGGTTGTATAAATGTATGGTTTTTATATTCAACATAATGTCGCAATTATTGAGATGGTTACTCACTTTATTCTGAGTCATATACAAGTCTATTCTTGATTTACGTTACCTCTGTGTATGTGATTTGTCTGCAGTTATACTATTATCTGGTAACAGTTGGGAAATGACTAGATCTGCGCCCTAGGTGGTTAGACAGGTCTTATGTCTTAAAGTTTATGGTTATGTCAATTATTTATGGACGGTCCTTCTTTATACAACTGTAATAGTATATGGGTAGTCATTCTTTGATGGTAATTAGATCTCTATCACTATACAAATATGTAAACAAACCTATATGTGATATATGGATATGCGATCTGTAGGGTCCATAGTACCTTGCATTTCTCTCTTCAATATTATATGAGAAAGGAGAATCTCAGCTAAGTAATATGAATTCATTTTCTGAATTTTAGTGATAGAGATACACATAAACTTATATGTATATATACAGATTTGTTCAATTCGATTTTGATATAGGTAGTTCCGCCTAGAAGCTCAATTACAGGGATAAACATACACCTGTAAACAAATCGGTTCTTTTAAATTCAGTGTACGTAAATAGTTCTTCCTAGAAAAATCAGTTACAGGAATAAACAAACGACTGTAAAGAGATCTCTTCCTTTCAAGTACGATGTACATAGATAAATTCTGCATAATCATTTAATTTTTCATAAGGAAATAATTCCAGAATTTTAGTCATTTGTTGTAAACTTGCTCCAAATGGACAGATCTCATTCATGGAAGATATTACACTTTAATTCAACCAAATGCACTATATATATATAATCATTCAGCATATAACTTACAGCAAATAGATATGATCGTTCAAACAGATACATTACAGCAAGTAGATATGATCGTTCAAACAGATACATTACAGAAAGTAGATATAGTTATTCCAAACAGAGAGGAAAATATTACATATCTGAAGTAGTTCACGGGAAGACAAAAGAAACAGCCATGTTCCTCCCAACCGTAGAACAGGGCAGCCAAGTCACTTGCGCGATTCACCCCCTAGCCTGACCATGAATCCATGAGGGCAAACTTGGAATCTCCTCTTCAGCAATGTCTTCCTCTATCCCTCGTCCTCTCCTTGCCTCACACTTAATTTTTAGTGTTCATAACAACAAGTACACAGTAGTTATTTTCCCCAGCATACTCCTCCTTGCCTCACACCTTAGAAACCAGTGTTCATAACAATAAGAGTTAATTCCTTTTCCAACATACTTGGCAGCGTCCTGCCTCCTCACATATGCTATTTAACAAAACAAATGTTTTTGCCTAGGTCTTTCTTCCCCCCCTTGGGAATTTTCGCAGCGTTCTAAATCCTTGATTTTCAAGGGATGCCAATGGCCAAATCTCTGATTTTCCACTTGTAATAATCAGCCCAAAGGTACTTCCAACATGTTCCCCACAAATGGAGTCATGGTCAGTTGATTTTAACATGGTTGTTCCATTTGTCCTCCTACAATCAATATAAAATATTTTGTTTTCATACAAGTGTCATAGTCAAATAGTTAGTTGGGTCAAATTAGATCTCTTCCCAACAATCATAATAATTAATTACAATTATCAAATTCGAAATTTGAAATTTCCATAAATGGAAAAAAAAATCCAAATTCGAATTTTCTACAATCGGAATAATTTTCCAACCAATTTTAAATTTCAAAAATACTTTATTTTTGGGGATGTCATAGCCATGTTAGCAAAGAGAAAGGGGTACTAAGAAAAAGAAGAGGTTGAAACCTATGCCACATCAGCAAGGGTGACACGTCAACAAAGAGAAAGGGGCACTAAGAAAAAGAGAAGGTAAATACCTATGCCACATCAATAAGGGTGACATGCTAGCAAAGATAAAGGGGTACTACGAAAAAGAAAAGGTTGACACCTATGCCTTGTCAGTAAGGGTGACATGTCAATAAAGATAAATGGGTTCTAAGAAAAAGAAAAGGTTGAAACCTATGCCATGTCAACAATGTTGATATGTCTGCAAAGATAAATGGTACTAAGAAAAGGAAAATTTTGACACCTATGCCACATGAGAAAGGGTGACACATCAACAAAGATAAATGGGTAATAATAAAAATAAAAGTTTGACACCAAAGAGAAAGAGGTACTAAGAAAAAGAATAGGTTGAAACCTATGCCATGTCAGCAAGGGTGATACGTCAGCAAAGAGAAAGGGGTACTAAAAAAAAGATAAGGTCAAAACCTATGCCACATCAGCATGGGTGACATGTCCACAAATATAAAGGGGTAATAACATAAATAAAAGGTTGAAAAATATGCCTTGTCAGCAAGGGTGACACATCAAAAAAGATGAAGGGGTAGTAATAAAAAGAAAAACTGGACACTTATTCCACATCAATAAGGGTGAAATTCCTACAAATGAAAAGGGGTACTAGGAAAAGGAAAAGTTCCACACTTATGCCACATGATAAAAGGTGACATGTCAACAAAGGTAAAGGAGGTACTAAGAAAAATAAAAGTTCAACACTTATGCCACATTAGCAAATAGAAAGGGGTATTAAGAAAAATAAGAGGTTGAAACCCATGCCATGTGCGGAAGGATGACATGTTAGCAAAGAGAAAGGGGTATTAAGAAAAATAGAAGGTCCACACATGTGCCACATCAATAAGGGTGACACATCATCAAAGAGAAAGGGGTACTAAGAAAAAGAGAATGTCGACACCTATGCCAAATTAGCAAGGGTGGCATATTCACAAAGATAAATGGGTACTAAGAAAAAGAAAAGGTTGACACCTATGCCTTGTCAGCAAAAGTGATATGTCAAAGATAAAGGGGTAGTAAGAAAATGAAAAGGTCGACGTAGATTCCACTTCAACAAGGGTGACATGACTGAAAAGATAAATGGGTACTAAGAAAAGGAGAATTTTGACACCTATGCCACATGAGAAAGGGTGGCACATCAACAAAGATAAATGGGTACTAAGAAAAAGAAAAGTTTGACACCTATGACACATCAACAAAGAGAAAGGGGTACTAATAAAAAGAAGAGGTTGAAACCTCTGTCATGTCAATAATAGTGACATGTCAGGAAAGACAAAGGGGTACTAAGAAAAAAAGAAGGTCGACACTTATGCCACATCAACATGGGTGACATGTCATCAAAGATAAAGGGGTACTAAGAAAAATAAAAGGTCGACGAGTATGTCAGGACAGCAAGCATGACATGTCTGCAAAGTTAAATGGGTACTAAGAAAATGAAAATTTTGACACTTATGCCACATGAGCAAGGGTTACACGTCAATAAAGATAAATTGGTATTAATAAAAAGAAAAGTTGCACACCTATGTCGCATCAGCAAAGATTAAGGTGTACTATGAAAAATAAGAGGTTGAAACATATGTCATGTCAACAAAGAGAAAGGGGTACTAAGAAGAAGAGAAGGTTGAAACCTATGCCACATCAGCAAGGGTGACACGTCAACATAGATAAAAGGGTAATAAGAAAAATAAAAGGATGACACATATGCCTTGTCATAAAGGGTGACACATCAGCAAAGATAAAGGGGTACTAAGAAAAATAAAAGGTCGACACCTATACCACATCAGTAAGGGTGACATTTATGCAAAGATAAAGGGGTACTAAGAAAAGGAAAAGTTCAACATTTATGCCACATGAGCAAGCATGAAACGTCAACAAAGATAAAGGGGCACTAAGAAAAAGAAATTTTCAACACATATGCCATGTCATCAAAGATAAAGGGGTACTAAGAAAAAAAAGAGGTCGAAACCTATGCCACATCAGCAAGAGTGACACATCAGAAAAGAGAAAGGGGTACTATAAAAAAGAGAAGGTTGACGCCTTTGCCACATCAGTAAGGATGACACATCATCAAAGGTAAAGGGGTACTAAGAAAAATAAAAGGCCAACACCTATGCCTTGTCAGCAAGGGTGACACCTTAGCGAAGATAAAGGGTTACTAAGAAAAATAAAAGTTCGACAGTTATGCCACATCAGCAAGGGTGACATGTCTGCAAGGATAAAGGGGTACTAAGAAAAGGAAAAGTTTGACACCTATGCCACATGAGAAAGGGTTAAAAGTCAACAAATATAAAGGGGTCCTAAGAAAAAGAAAAGTTTGACACCTATGCGACATCAACAAAGAGAAAGGGGTACTAAGAAAAACATAAGGTTTACACTTATGTGACATCAGCATGGGTGACATGTCAGCAAAGATAAAGGAGTACTAAGAAAAATAAAAGGTCGATAAGTATGCTAGGTCATCAAGGGTGAAATGTCTACAAAGTTAAAGGTGTACTAAGAAAAGGAAAATTTTGACACCTTTTTCACATGAGCAAGGGTGACACATCAATAAAGATAAATTGGTACTAAGAAAAATAAAATTTCCACACCTATGCCACATCAGTAAAGAGAAAGGTGTACTATGAAAAAGAAGAGATTGAAACCTATGTCATTTCAACAAGTGTGACACGTCATCAAAGAGAAAGGGGTAGTAAGAAAAAGAGAAGGTCAACACCTATGCCACATCAGCAAGGGTGACACATCAACAAAGAAAAAAGGGTACTAAGAAAAATAAAATGGTGACACCTATGCCTTGTCATTAAGAGTGACACATCAACAAAGATAAAGGGGTATTAAGAAAAAGAAAAGGTCAACACCTATGCCTTTTCATGAAGGGTGATGCATTAAATATAAATGGGTAGTAAGAAAAAGAAAAGTTTGATGTCAATGCCATGCCAGCAAGGGTGACATGTATGCAAATATAAATGGGTACTGAGAAAAGGAAAAATTTTACACCTATGCCACATGAGAATGTGTGACACATCAACAAAGATAAAGGGGTACTAAGAAAAAGAAAAGTACACCTATGCTACATTAACAAAGAGAAAGGGGTACTAAGAAAAAGAAGAGGTTGAAACCTCTACCACGTCAATAACAGTGACATGTCAAGAAAGACAAAGTGGTACTAAGAAAAACAAAAGGTAGACACTTATGCCACATTAACATGGGTGACACGTCAGCAAAGATAAAGGGGTACTAAGAAAAATAAAAGTTTGATAATTATGTCAGGTCAGTAAGGGTGACATGTCTGTGAAGTTAAAGGGGTACTAAGAAAAGGAAAATTTTGACTCATATGCCACATGAGCAAGGGTGACCCTTCAATAAAGATAAATTGGTACTAAGAAAAATAAAAGTTCCACACCTATGCCACATCAACAAAGAGAAAGGTGTACTATGAAAAAGAATAGGTTGAAACATATGTCACGTCAACAAGTGTGACACGTCAGCAAAGAGAAATGTGTACTAATAAAAAGATAAGGTTGACACCTATGCCACATCAGCAAGGGTGACACATCAACATAGACAAAAGGGTACTAAGAAAAAGAAAAGGGTGACACATATGCCTTGTTATCAAGGGTACTAAGAACAAGAGAAGGTCGGCACCTATGCCACATTAGCAAGTGTGACACATCAACAAATATAAAGGGGTACTAAGAAAAAAAAAGGTCCACAACTATGCCTTGTAAGCAAGGGTGACACGTCAGCAAAGATAAAGGGGTAATAAGAAAAACAAAAGGTCAACACCTATGCCATGTCAGAAAGGGTGACATCTCCACAAAGATAAAGGGGTACTAAGAAAACAAAAAGTTTGACACCTATACAACATTAGCAAGGATAAAAAATTAACAAAGATAAAGGGGTACTATGAAAAAGAAAAGTTCAACACCTATGCCACTTTAGAAAAGAAAAAGAGGTTATAAGAAGAAGAAGTGGTTGAAACCTATGCCATGTCAGCAAGGGTGACATGTCAGCAAAGGGAAATACGTACTAAGAAAAATTGAAAGTAGAGACTTATGCCAAATCAGGAAGGGTGACACATCAGCAAAGATAAAGAGGTACTAAGAAAAAGAAAGATTCAACACCTATGCCTTGTCAGCAAGGGTGACACATTAGCAAAGATAAAGGGGTACTAAGAAAAATAAAATCTTAACACATATGCCACGTTAACAAGGGTGACATGTCAAAAAAGATAAAGGGGTACTAAGAAAAGGAAAAGTTCAACAAATGTGCCACATGAGTAAGGTTGACATGTCAACAAAGGTAAAGGGTTACTAAGAAAAATAAAATTTTGACACCTATGCCAAGTAAACAAAGAGAAAGGGGTACTAAGAAAAATAAAAGGTTGAACCATATGCCACGTCAGCAAGGGTGACACGCCAGCAAAGAGAAAGGGGTACTAAGAAAAAGACAAGGTTGACACCTATGCCACATCAACAAGGGTGATATGTTAGCAAAGATAAATGGGTACCAAGAAAAGGAAAAGTTTGACACCTGAGCCAAATCAATAAGGGTGACATGTCAACAAATATTAGGTGGTACTAAGAAAAAGAAGAGGTTGAAACCTATGCCATTTCATCAAGGGTGACATATAGCAAAGATAAAGGGGTACTATGAAAAAGAAAAGGTCTTCACCTATGCCTTGTCAGCAAGGGTGACACATCAACAAAGATAAAGGGGTGCTAAGAAAAGGAAAATTTCAACACATATTCCATGTCAGCAAGGGTGACATGTTCACAAAGACAAACGGGTACTAAGAAAAGGAAAATGTTGACACCTATGTCACATGAGCAAGGGTGGCATGTCAACAAAGATAAAGGGGTACTAAGAAAAAGAAAATTTTGACACATATGCCACGTCAGTAAAGAGAAAGGGATAGTAAGAAAAATAAGAGATCAAAAACTATGCCACATTAGCAAGAGTAACATGTCAGCAAAGAGAAAGAGGTACTGAGAAAAAGAGAAGGTCGACACATATGCCACAATAGAAAGGGTGACACATCAAGGAAGATAAAGAGGTACTAAGAAAAATAAAGTTCCACAACTATGCCTTGTAAGAAAGGGTGACATGTCAACAAAGATAAAGGGGTAATAAGAAAAAGAAAAGGTTGACACATATGTCATGCTAGCAAAGGTGACATGTCCACAAAGATAAAGGGGTACTAAGAAAAGGAAAAGCTCGACACATATGCCACATGAGCAAGGGTAACACATCAATAAAGATAAAGGGGCACTAAGAAAAACAAAATTTTGACACATATGCCACATCGACAAAGAGAAAAGGGTGTTATGAAAAAGAAGAGGTCAAAACCTATGCCACATTAGCATCAGTGACACGTTAGAAAAGAGAAAGGGTTACTAAGAAAAAGAGAATGTAAACACCTATGCCACATCAACAAGGGTGACATTTCAGAAAGATAAATGGGTAATAAGAAAAATAAAAGGTCGACACCTATGTCTTTTCAGCAAGGGTGACACATCAACAAATATAAAGAGGTACTAAAAAAATGAGAAGGTTGACACCTATTCCATGTCAGCAAGGGTGACATGTCCAAAAAGATAAAGGGGTAATAAGAAAAGATAAAGTTAGACACCTATACCAC